>PITA01000134.1:62268-85670 GCA_004023965.1 Spilogale gracilis
TGGTCACTGAAATCATAGGGATGTCTCCCTCTCCCTCCCTTACCCACCCTCCTCCCTCCCCCTCCCTTCCCACCCACCTCCTCCCTCCCTCCCTCCTTTCCTTCCTTCCTTCCTTCCTTCCTTCCTTCCTTCCTTCCTTCCTTCCTTCCTTCCTTCTTTCCTTCCTATATCATTACTCTTTCTTAGTCTCCTGGAGGTATAATTTACAACTAGAATTGCAGGATATTTGAGGTGCATGTGGTGATGAGGTCCAGGCATGCTGTAAGGGCCCTCCTACCTACTTAGTGGATACATTCCATCACCTCACATACTTATCATTTTGGTTTTTTTTGGAGAGAATATTTAAGTCCTACTCAGCAAATTTCTTATTAGCTATAGTCACCTTGTTACATTATGCACTATATCTTAGATCCTGTTCATCTTATAGCTGAAACTTTGTACCCTGTACCCTTTCCCTGGACCTGCCCTCTCCCGCAGTTCCTGGACACCAATTTTCTACTGTTTCTCTGAGTTTGACTTTTTTTTTTTCTTTTTAAGATTCCACATGTAAGTTAAATCACGCAGTCTTTGTCTTTCTATGGTTTATTTTATTTAATTTAATACCCTCAAGTTTATCTGTCTTGTTGCTGGCCTTTCTTTCTTTCTCATGGCTGAGTGATATTCCATGGTCTATACAGTAGGAGAGGTTTTTGTTTTTTATTTAACTTTTATTTGTTTACTTATTTTTTAATAATTTATTTTAGAGAGAGTGTGTGTGAGAGAGTGAGCAAGCACAAGCAGGGGGCAGGGATAGAGGGAGAAGCCGACTCCCTGCTGAGCAGGGAGCCCAACGTGGGACTTGATCCTAGGACCCTGGGATCATGACCTGAACTGAAGGCAGATGCTTAACTCTGAGCCACCCAGACACCCTTTTTTACTTTTAATTCCAGTATAGTTAACATACGGGGTTATATTAGTTTCAAGTGTACAAGATAGTGATTCAACAATTCTATACATTACCCAGTGCTCATCATGATAAGCATTCTCTCAATCCTCTTCACCCATGCACGCCCCCACACCTCCCCTCTAGCAACTATCAGTTTGTTCTCTGTATTTAAGTCTATTGTTTTGCTTGTTTTTTTTCTTAAATTCCACATACGATTGAAATTATATGGCGTTTGTCTTTCTCTGACTTATTTCATGTAGCATAATAGTATCTTCCAGACCCATCCATGTTGTTGGAAATGGCAGGGTTTCATTCTTTTTAATGCCTGAGTAATATTCTAGATATGAATAATATGAATAATATGCCAGAACAATATTCCATTGTGTGTATGTATGTTATAAATCTCTATCTCTATCTATATATAGAGAGGGGGGGATATCACATGTAATGATGCTGCTTCCAAAATTGAACTCCAAAATTGTAAGTAATTATACACTAAACATAGGGGTGCATGTATCTTTTCGAATTAGTGTTTTTATATTCTTTGGGTAGGTATCCATTAGTGGAGTTACTGGATCATATGGCAATTCCATTTTCAAGTTTTTGAGGACCTTCCATACTGTTCTCCACAGTGGCTATACTGGTTACATTCCCACCAGCAGTGCATGAGGGTTCTTTTTTCTCCACATCCTTACCAATACTAGTTGTTTCTTGTATTTTCGAGTTTAGCCACTCTCACACATATGAGGTGGTATTTCATTATGATTCTGAGTTGCCTGATGATTAGGGATGTTGATCATATGTTTGTTGGCCATCTCTATGTCTTCTTTGGAGAATTGTCTTCTCATGTCTTCTGCCTATTTTTTAATTGAATTATTTTGGGTTTTGTTGTTATTGTTGTTTGTTGAGTTATAAAAGTTCTTTATATATTTTGGATACTAACCCTTTATTGGATATGTCATCGGCACGTGTCTTCTCACATTCCCTTGGCTGTCTTTTAGTTTTGTTAGTTGTGTCCTTTGCACAAGGGTTTTATGTAGTCTTAGTAGTTTATTTTTGCTTTTGTTTCCCTTGTCTCAGATGACATCTCTAGAAAAATGTTTCTATGGCCGATGTCAGAGAAATTACTGTCTGTGCTGTCTTCTAGGGTACTTATGGTTTCAGGTCTGATACTTAGGTCTTCAGATCATTTTGAGTTTATATTTGTCCATGGTGTAGAGAGTGGTCTGGTTTCATTTTTTTGCATGTGACTGTCCAGTTTTCCCAGAACCATGTGTTGAAACCCAAGACAGGCCTTTCTTCATAGGACGTGAGGTTTGCACAGCATCTGTGACCCCGCATCTTGATCCTCCTCTCACTTCCTTCATGGCTGTGCTCCCCACCTAGTTGGGCTTCCACACTTCTAGTCCACCTGCAGCCATGGCCGATCACATGTGTGAGGAAACACGTCCTTCCTGTCTGAGCCGTGGTCTCTTCCCTTAGTCACACTCACGCCGTCCCTGAGGTCCTGGAGACACTTTTCATTCAGCATCACTTCCTGACGAGGAGCCCCAGTCACACCCATTGAAGTATCCACCTCTGGCTGCTTTCAGGCAAGACTGGACTCCTCAGCCGCTCCTGAGAAGGACCCCACATGCAGCTCTTCCCTTGTGGAACGCCCTACCTCCTTTTCCTGCCTTCCCGAGACTCAGCACCCTGATCTCGAGGACTCTGTTAAGCTCTGCCCCATATCTTTGCAGCTTTGCACGTGCAGCTCACATATATGTGCGTGTGCACGCTCGCGTGTATGTGTAGGGGATGGGGCAGAGAATGGAACCCTCAGATAAAGGACCCTTTCTAAAGTCAGGCTCTTACCCTCATGTGTTTCTGTTTTGGGGCTAAAAGTGACAATATGTTTAACATAACATGGCAAGAGAAAGACTCATTTTATACATTCTTCCTCACACATTCCTCTTAGGAAGTATTAATGCGGTCACTTCTCGCCAAAAAAGAATAAGCGGTGCCTTCGTCCAGTACCATTGATCCTGCGACTGCAGTGTGTGCGTGTCTGAAATATGTGGAAGTGTAGAAAGAGATTTCTATTTGTTCCTTGAAGATGTTTATACTCTAACATGGGAAACAGATGCGAGTGTAAAAGAGAAGGGATGTGTTTCCACAAAGCTGAAAGCATGTGAAAAGCTTTTAAAACGGTCACAAAACTGCTCTTGTAATCCTTGATAGAGGACTCTGGGCCCGTACTTTTCCTCAGGACACTTTATATTTTACTCTGGGGACCGTCTTGATTTGATTTTCCAAACCTTCGTGCCGTGACCGAGGTCCTGCCTCTGAGCGGGACATGGTGACGGCTTCTGGCTTCGCTGGTGCCTTGCTCACTGGCAGGGGTTTTGTGATTGGAAGGTATCAGTTTCCATTTAAGTGGAGGCTTAGAGTATGCCAGGCCGAGGCATTTCTTGCCAGAATTTTAACATTTTATACAAATAAGGTCTGAATTTCTGCTTCGAAACAGGAAAAGGGTCATTTAAACAGTTTAACTATTATTAACTTGCATTGAAAAAGAGAAGGAAAAAAAAAGCTGAAGGTATAATGGCATCCCCAGCTAGCTGGGTAGAGTCATTGAAGCCTCTGTTCCATGTCAGAAATATATCTGCAGATGCCCCATGATAAAATTAGGTAGGCTTATGGCACTTAGAAAACTGAAATCTAGAAACACATGGAATGAGTAAGATGATATTTCTAGCAATCAATGCATTCTATAAAATGACTGAACAGAGCTTCGTCTACACAACAGTTTTGGACTGAAGGTCCGGTTCTGTGTTTCTTACCCTCAATTAGAGTGAAGGCCAAATCCCATTATGACAAACTGTAATAGATAATCAAAATTCTTGCGTTAGACCTAGAAATCTGTTATGTTAATGTGCCTTGATCTAAATGTGACTAGACTTGGAAATCGTTTTTGTTATACTGAAAACTCTGATGGTAAAGATACTTGGCTGATGTATTCCATTCTTCCCATTCCTAGAGTAGGAAAGTCCTAGAGTATAAAAGGTTCAGATTGTTTGGCGAGGCTTTCTAGACCCCAAATGGGTCCCAGGTCCAGGTTGGGGGACTCCTGGTGCCGGGAATGTTGCTTTCACGTCTGTTTATTGCAGATTGCATAGAGGAGCAGGGGTATAAGAAACTGGGGACTCAGGAGGCACATGCGGCCCCTGGGGCTCCCTCTGTTCCTCATAGAGAGTAGACTCAGGTCTGCTGGTCCTCCCCTAAGATCCTGCCAAGTCGCCTGGCCTGGGGGCTCTTGAACTTCCTTTAGGCTGGACAGGAGCCATTTCAGCTCTCTGGGGAACACCCATTATCATCCAGAGTTCTTCCTAACACATCATTTCGTAAAATCATGTGTGTCTGCTCAAGCTTGCAGTGCGGGACCGGTTAAAAATGCAATTGCTGGGCGCCTGGGTGGCTCAGTGGGTTAAAGCCTCTGCCTTCAGCTCAGGTCAGGATCTCGGGGTCCTGGGATCGAGGCCTGCATCTGCCTCTCTGCCTGCCTGTGATCTCTCTCTCTGTCAAATCAATTAATCAATCAATCTTAAAAAAAAAAAAATGTAATTGCTAAGGTAGTCTCCAGGAACAAAGATGATGCTGACGCCTAGATCTGAGAAGACATTTCTCTTCTGAAGGGTAAAGTGTTAAAGGCATGTAAAGAAAGAACAGGCCAGCCCTATGGGAGCCCAATAATGTTTTTCTTTCCAAGGATGGATGACCCAGTTCCTTGGGGCAAGCTCAGAGACAACGAATAGACAAGCATGAATAGGGTAATTTCCCCCAGCGTGAAATTTGGTTTATGTGCTCTATAGGGAAAAAAGATTAATTTGACCCTTCATCCACGAGAGGACTAACAGAACAATGCATTCCTATGGGAGTTTGTGCTCCAAGAAATCTTTCCATGTGTGTCAGAAGGAGAAGAAATATCCTTTCATACACGTGCGACTGAGCAATCTGTTGTTTTAACTAGGCCAAGTGTTGTCGAGGTTCTCGAAGCCTCACTCGGGGGGTGAGGCTGTGTTTGTTTCCACATCTCATTCTTACTTGAAAGTCTTATGGGAAATTACTGGGATCTTTGAACTGTTTTTGTTTGTTTTTGTAGGTCATACTAACAGTTTGGGAATCCTGAGAGGAGGTGCAGGAGAGCTTTCTAGTGTGAGAGATTATCTGCACTTTGGAAATATGCAAACAGGATGATTAGGTCTTTTCTCCGTGTGCCGCTGGGTTTGCACCTCTGACGGACTTCCTGGAGACTGGGCGACTTTACAGCTCCGTGGTGCAGAGATTAATGTGCAGATTTCTATCTGGTAGGGGTGCAAATAATTTCTGTCCAGTGGGGGAAGAATAGCCACGAAGATTAGGGTGTGTGGACCCAGAGTTTCTAACCAGTTACGTATCTCACAGAGCCATCTTTTTCTAATGTTCCTTTATTAAATCACACATAAATATACAGCTCCTCAAATTCCCATTCGAATCAGCAGTAACATTTTAGTGGCTTCCTCACTAATTAATGAGCTGAATTAGTCTTTGGCATGTGTTTACATTTGTATGAGAGTTGTGTTTCCTTCAACCTTTCGCAAATTAGAATATAGCCAAGAAATAATAGGGGATAGAGGCTGGGAAGTCTCTGAAAACTTGGGCACAATTCCCCGAAGAGCATGCCATTTCTGTCCTATGGAGCTTTTCTGAGAAGGAATTTGTACTTCCACTATTCCCCAGAAAATGCCCAAAAATGTCTAAATGAAGCTCAGACTCCAAAGAACAGCAAGATGAAGCAAACAGAAGTTCGGGGGCTGCTCCCTCCCATTGAAACTCGGACGACAGGGTATGAGAGCCGTGATCAGAAGCAGGTGTTGCTTGTGACCTTGACGATCCGTGACTCAGAAGTCTGTCATCCCACCTTGAGGTCTTCCCTGTACCCTCTCTGACTCAGCCCTCTGACTGGTGTTTGCCACATTGACCTAATGTTGCTTTTACAGCAGGGACAGCTTGCCCCCAGGAGCTTTGGCCTCATTGCCTGGGAGCCCTTCTTTCTGCCGTACTCGTGCCTCACGGCAGAAGACACTGCTTTGTCTCGGAGTGGACAGGGCTAGCGAACACACCTTTTTCTGATGATCGTTTGTGATCATTTGCTCTTCTGACTTCAGCTGTTATCTCCCAGATGTGCTCCATGACTCACTATGCGTCTGGGTCCTGCTTTTTCTTCTGCGGCAAGGCACCGGGTGGAAGCCCAGCTGTGGAAGATTCCAGGTGCAGTTCCTCTGAGACATCAGAGTATCATGCGATGGCTTCCAAGACTGGAGAAGTTTGCTTCAGTGTTGAAACATTCTGCTCTTCCTCTTATTTAGGCTTCAAATCCCTGCAACCATTTGCTTCTTTCTTGCTGTGGCCCTCCCTTTTGGCTTTGCTTTAGAGAGAGGCTGAGTGAGGGTCTCATAAAATAATCAGGAGTTCTGGGCTCCTGAGCGTGGCCTCCCACCAGACCCCGGACTGTGCCCCCAGCAGCCTGCCCCACATTTTGCACACATGCTCGCCCCATTCTCTGTGGTCTTGGCTTCAGTGGCTGGACATAAAGCTTCAGCTGCCACTTCACAGCTTGGATTTTAAAGAGCCCGTAAGGAGAGATTGAAACCCGAATGTCTAACGCAGCCTTAGATGCACCATCCATCACCCAAACAGTCTGTGTGGAGCATTAGTTGCTAGAAAACTGTCCCAAACATGCTTTTTTATCTCACCCTCAACCAGAATGACCCTCTCAGATGTACTAATCGCCCAATCAGAGTGTGCAGATTCACACTGTTGGGCCAGAGCAAATCAGAATAGTTTAAGTTCGAAGCCTGCATTATGGGCAGTGAAATTACCCTAAACTGTGTGTGTGGGCTTATAAAAATGATGGCCTGGAGGATCTGGGACATTTCCTGGGAAATGTTTAATTACATAATTTTGAGTCTGATAGGGAAATGTAGTTATTATGGACCAGACCCACTTGATATAATTTTGACCTGCCACAGACCAACCTGCACAGAAATCTGTATTGTGCCAAATCTTTTCGGAGGTAATTTAGAGAGTAAACATTTTTCAGAAAAGTAATTAGGAGAAAGATAACTGGGTAGAGAGCTGGGGATTTCACTTGTAGTTTGAGCTTGACTTCCAACCAGCTGTGTGCCCTGAGTGAGACTGTTGGATTTTTGAGGCCCTGGTTTGATACACAAGGATGAGGCAGTGAGGGCAGTTCCCAGCACTAGACCACAGGGGCTCATGAACTTACCCCCCAGGGCAGAAGCTGCCGATGCCAGGTGCTTACTCTGATGACGTCCCTGAAGCTAGATACCGACCTGGGCTCTGCCAGGAGACAAACTTGCTGTGGGTGTGAATGTTCAGCGATGCAGAGACCGCAGAAAATCCGTGGTGTGGCAGTGGTGGCTGAGGCCCAGCTGCTTCCTGGGAAGTGGCCCTGCTGGCAGTTGGGGTGTGTCTGGCTGAGAGGTGTCAGCGTCACTGCCGGGCCGCAGCCGAGGGCCATCTCTGACAGATCAGCTCTGTGCTGTGATCTGGGGCGTTGCTCCTGGGGATCTGCCTGTAAGTCTACTGTTCATGTCCTCCCAGGGATTTTTGCAAGTTCATCTGCAACATTAGTCTCTCTATGCTTAATATGGCCAGACTCGGTTTTTGGGCTTGGAGCTCAGTACTCTGACTGTCTTGGTTATAATTGGACAAAACACAGGGTTGCCTTATTACAGCCTTTTCCAGTTACCAACACTATATTAAATCATAGCATTGGTCTATGTTTAAATTCCTGTTTCCTCCACTGATCGTTGGTTCTTCAAGAGCCGAGATGATGCCTTACCTTCACAGCCCTGGAACTCGGTGCTCTCTGTTACCTTGTCACCTGGCAGAAACTGAGTTCCATCACAGGAATGTGAGCCAAGTGTAACAGATGTTCAAAGGAGCTGCTTATGGACTTGGGAAAAGCCTATGAGAAGAGTATCATTTAGGTGGGGCCCTAAAATAATAAATATATGTCAAGTAGGCGAATTTGAAAGGGGGCATTCCAACAGAGAGAAAAACGAGTGGCACAGAATGGGCTGTTCAGGGTGGAGCAGTTAATTTGATGCCTATGGCCTGCATCAGAGTGTTTCTTCCCCACAGATCCAGCCGTAGCATTGTAGTGCCCCCAGTGAAATCAGCATAGGTCAGGAGAAGCAAATAGGCAAGAGCCCTTCCATATATCAGAAAAGCTTCCGAGTTTGCAAATCGTAGCTGTAATGACCTGAATGCATTAACTGACTGCATTAATATCTAATGGCAGAATTGGCCCTGAAAAGTGGGTGGATCAGCGACCAACTGGCATCTGGTTTGTAAATCAGTCTTGCTAGCTTGGTTAATGGGAGACTGCGAAAAAAGATAAAACCTCTCTGTTTTGAAGATGATAAATTAAGGCTTCTAGAGAGGGAAACTGAGGAGCAGACCAAGGATCGAGGATAACTCACTAATAAGGATGTGCCATCCTGTGGAAGATGACCACATGGAAGGTATTGGAAGGTATTCCATAATGGAAGGTATTCCATTATGCATTGTTTCGCCCTTTGCACAATATGCCTTCATTTTGTGCTTTTATATTTGGCATGGTCACAAAGGAGGTTCTCTCGAAGTGGGTGGTGTATGTGGGTAGTGGGGCCAGAAGGGGAGCCTGGAGGCTTTCAGGGAAAAGCTGCCCTGAGGACACTTGCATTCTATGCTGGGCAAGAGAGAAGTTTCCAGGCTCTAGAGTAGAATGAAAGCAAATTAGAAAAGGTACCACTTTCCTTCCATAAACACTACTGGAGTGGACTTTTCGCCATCATGGATGCCTGGGAGCAAGATGACAAAGGCCTGGTCCCTGTATTTCAGGGGCCTTTCTACAGAATGACACACATATTTCAGCACCGCTTGACAAGTTCAGCAGTAGATGCATCCCTGAGACACAGGAATCAGACTCATCACTTGTGGGCGGAAGGGCTCTGAGGCCAGGGAGACCCACACAGACAGCTTTTCCCCAGGAAGGGTCAAGGTGGATGGCTACTAAGTGGGGCAGTGGCCTGTGGTTAATGCCCAAGGTTCCACCTCCGCTTCTCACCCACCTCCTGGTCGTGAAGAGTCAGACCAGAGTCTCCCGGAGGATGATTGCACCCCACTCCTGATTCCTTCCCAGCACTCTCTGAAGTCTGCCTTCCACTGCTGGGTCAGTTAGTTGCCAACAGGTTGCCAGCCATTTTCCATCTTTCAGAAAGAAGCTGGTTGAGACTCTGAACTGATGGATAGCCAATGTCTGTCCTTTTCCTCATTTTGGAGATCATTTGGGTTTTAAGAATATTTCTTTAGTGTTGGGTCAGTGGTCCTTTAGAGGGAGTAGAGATAAAGGGCTTGTTCAGCCTGCATATCAAACTCAGGAGGCAGGTGCCATTATTAAACTATTAGAGATGAGCTACATGCTGGGGTGGCAGAGCTCTCGAGGCAGGGCTGGATTAGAGCCTGCGGTTTCACCTGCCCCACTCCCCCCATGCAAGGTGGGCTGAGGCAAGGGGACCGCAGGCTGGGTGCTGTGACAGGTAGTGTGTAGCAGCCATACGAGCACAGGCTGCAAGAAGGATAGAGTGACGTGAGGTTGGTGGGCTTCCACGAGACCTCTGAGGGTTGGGGAGTAGGGGGAACCTTAGAGTAGTGATTCTCACACTGTGCCGAACATCAGAGATTTAAAAATTCCTCTGTGCAGCTACATCCCAGACCAATTAAATGAGAATTTCTGGAGGCAGGACCCAGGCGCCTGAAATTTTTTAAGCTCCCCAAAGGATTCCACTAAGGTCAAGTTTGAAAACCATAGCTTTATGCAGCACTTGTCCAATGGTGGTATTTGGTGCTTCTAGAGGGGGGCCAGAGTCTGGCTTCCTCCCAGGCTCCAAGGCCGTGCGGACGCACCTGTTGCCCATGTGGCGTGTTGGGTAGCAAGACCTGGGAGAGACGCAAGGCCCTTTGTTCCAGAATTCACTTTGGGCGAAGCTGACCTGGTTCCCGTGAGGATTCTGTGTCTGGCCTGATCCCATCCTCCGCGTAGGCTGCCTCTGCATCCCAGGTTCCTGGGTCTCAGAGCTGCTCTGCTGACTTGGTGGATGTCTTCACTTTTTCCCACGTGTCCTGCTGGGTCCAGCCCGAAGCTTCGCCTGTGCTGGGGGGAGGTGTCAGACATGTGCAAGCCGAGGTGAAGTCATTTCGTGGAGAGGCCCCTTTAGCTGAAAGCGAACAGACTCAAATTAGAAGAGGAACATTTCAGTTGAAAACCAGAGATTTTTCCTTCAACCACGGAGTAATTTTCCTGGGCAGGAGCAGCTACTTGTTTCACTTAAAGAGTCAGCGTAGACGACGCCGAGGAGGTGCTGGTGGAGGATTAGATAAGGTGACCTCAGAGGTTTCTTACTGCTCCAATTTGTTGCCAAGTGAAACTCAAACAACTTTTTCACGTCTTAGACTCACATAAAGCAAGTATTTATAATAGATGGAAGATTCTCTCTATTATAAAATGCCTCTGTTAGTAGCATGTTAGAAATATGCAGCTTGGGTCACTCTTCTGTAGTGAGTGGGATGTAGACCATCCCATGGGAGAGAACTTAAAAGCCCAAGGGCAGATGATGCTGGGGAAGGAAGGTGGGTGGAGTGTGGCCCTCCCCCAAGGGGTCACTCCTCTTTCCAGGTCCCTGCTCTCCAGATCCTCCACAGGGCCACAGGGGTGGGTGGGGGAGTGGAAGCAGAGAGGGTAATGGTCTCTTCATCTTCTCTTCTACCACTTTGCAAAATGATGCTACCATATGTGCTGTTATATTTAAATAGCAGATGCAGAAAACTCGGGGTAGGAAAATGCAGAAGCATGGTACCATTTGCAAACAGGTTTTTCCAGGGAAAGCTCACTTCCCCACAAGGTTTAGAATGTATCACATCCATTTTGTCTCTAACTGTGGTCTATAGAGCAAGGAATGGTTAGTGGTTCTCTTTCTCTCTCTCTCTCTCACCCTGTCTCTCTCTCTCTCTCATTCTGTCTCTCTCTCTCTCATTCTGTCTCTGGCTAATGGATGGAGTGTGCAGCTCTAAACTGGCTTATGTGAAATTGCTTTTCCGACCATTAGGGAGCTGGGACGGTCTCCTCAGCAGCGCAGCCCCAAACAGACACTGACTAGAATGCTCTCATTTTAGACAGGATGGCTGCAAAGATCTCTCTTTACTTTAGAGAAATGCCTAAGCAGACAGGGCCTTCATATTCTCCTCAGCAAGGTGAGGGAAGCACTTGAGGGGTCAGGGGAAGGGGGAATGCATAGAACAGATAAAACTTGACAATAAGAGAAACCACTTCCCTGCCCAACTCAGATATGTGGATTTCATTGAGTAGGCCAGTGAGTTGTAGAAAAAGCAGAGGAATGATAAATCTGGATTCAAATGGTGTTCCCACAGCTTACTGGCTGAGGAATTTGGGGCAAGTACCTCAAGCTGATGGAGTTCCCAGTTCTTGCTAAGTATAGCAGAAAGAGCTCCTGCCCCCTCCCCCAAGGTTGGGGTCAGAGTGTGAGGTGACGGTATCTAATGAACGCAGTTCACCCTGTCCGAGCCGGGGTTGTGCTAATGAGTTCAGTATGCTTCACTAGCTCAGTTCCTAGGGGGAAAAGCACTGACAATTAATTATAAAGTCTATTACAAGTTTTAAATCCATAGTATAATATGCTCATTCTTTAATATTAATATTATTGCGCATAGTAGCTAAAGAAACAGTTTAAGATACTAATATATTATATAAAATGCCATCAAATCTGACATCAGTGGGAAAAAGTTCAGGTGGAGAATGAGAAACATTAGTCACACTTCTTTAATCATTTGTATGTAACATAAGTGTTGAGGTAAAGCAAGGACAGCGGATGTATTTATGATGGTGAGGTTGCATTGATTCTGTGGGCATTTTAATATTCACACCTAATTCATTAAACTAAAAATCACTTTAAATCATCATTAAGGAAGAGATTTTTATGGAGTAACGTAACAGAAATCTTCGTTTCCTCCTTGACCTTCTGCCCCTTGCTAATACCAGGGTGAGGGCTGGGCTTCAGGAAGGGCCAAGGATGACATGGTAATTAAGGACTGGAGTAGTATGCAATTTAAAAAATATAAAATTTACATGTAGTTAATGAGTATACATTTTGCTGTATTCATTGGACACCTGCTACTATACTTATGGTATACATAGTTGAAAAATTAAAAAGAAAAGCTGAATGGTTTGTTTTAGATTTAAAATAGATATACTTGTCCCAATGCCCACAGTGACAAATGTTTCAACGCTCGCAAGTGCTGGTACGGAACTGAAGTTTGATCTTTGGTTAAATCCCCAAAGTCATTCCATGAGAACCTGGTATTTCTTTCTTTCTTTTTTTTTTTTTTTTTTAAATTTTATTTATTTGACAGAGAGAAACACAGCGAGAGAGGGAACACAAGCAGGGGGAGTGAGAGAGGGAGAAGCAGGCTTCCCGCCAAGCAGGGAGCCCGATGCGGGGCTTGATCCCGGGTCTCCGGGAACATGACCTGAGCCGAAGGCAGTGGCTTAACCAACTGAGCCGCCCAGGTGCCCCAGAACCTGGTATTTCAAAGAGATTGGGATGTTCTTTGACTTCTCTTTGTGGAGACTGTTGTAATAATAATACATACCTTCCAAAAAATGATAGTATAGTATATGCAAGAACATTGAGGGTAGTATTTGAAATTAAAATTTGTGACTGTAAACTCCCTTCTTTCCATATTTCCCCTGCCCCTACCAGCAGGGCTCTTGTTAAAGAACGTCAGAAAGAAAGACATTAGTCATAACTTAGCTGAGAGTTTCAAACATTAGTTTGGTTTATCAGGAATCGACATTGGAAGGAATTAGCATCTAGTTTATCTCCAAATCCCTGGATGTCGTAGAACATGTGCATAACTGGCTGCTCAGCTCTCCTGTAGCTCCCCTGTGTCTTAGGGAGGGGCAGTCAGAAATCTTAGTGGATTCATTGTACAAGTAGGACTTGTTTCTTAGAGTTGCATCCAGGCAAGAGTCAGAGTGAGTGTGCGTTTCCTGCTCCCCGCGCTCACTTCACATCCCATCCCAGGAAGGGGGCAGTTGGGTGGTTAGTCACGGAACCTACCTCAGTGTGGGGGAATGCAAAAGCAAGAGAAACTGGGCCTTGCTTTTACAGAATTGGGCCTTAGGACTCAGTGGCATCTCCATCCGGCATGGCACTGGAATAGGAGAACTCACAGAGGCATCCACTTGGCAGGGAAGAGCACTGCAGATTTTTCATCATGTCCTCAGCCCTTATTCCTTGCCAGCGGACATAAGAGCCAATGGTCTTTAGTTGTGACACATCACACGTGTTCCAAACCAGAGATTATTATTGGACAATGGACATAGTAGGGGATGCAGGGGGTCTAAAGGCCAATGAGCAAAGACAACAGGAACTGGACTCTCTTCAGAGGGATAGCAAGCAGAGGGTACCGTCTGACCTGAACAAGACTGTCTTCCTCCAGATGTCATGTGAAACACTAGCCTACCAGGAAAGCTATCAGCCCAGGTTAAAGAGGAAGAGGGGTAAAAAAAAAATCTGGATTTAGTGACAGACTGAAAAAAGAGATGGGGAGTGACTGAATTATCCTTGAATTGGTGAGGTTTATTTTCCCGCTATAGTTGAAATTTGAGCCCAAGATGGGTATTAAGTTACACTGTAGAAGAATAAAGTCCTATGTTTCATACTCAACTCTGTGACTTAAAATATACTCAGCCACAAGAAATTCCAGAAGAATTATTGCTGATAATTTGTGCTGGAGGGAAGGATGTGCTGGATGGGTAAGAAAGAACCTGAGCTCATTCCATGTCAGAGTGCTTTTAGGAGGAGGAAGGATTTGAGCTAGACCTTGAAAATGGGCAGTATCCGGCTGGGGGCCCTGAAGTGCAGGAGTAGAGGGAGAGAAGGAGACACATGTGGGCGAGCGAAAAGGTGGGCAGCTTGGACTAGAACATTTACTGAGAAGTGGCCACGAGTGGTGGCTGGACAAGCCAAGTGAGCAGGCACGCTGCAGACTCAGGGTATGAACAGCCCTCCTTGAGATGCATAGAAGTGCTGAGGAGTCAATAACAAAACAGTTTTTCAAAATACTGAGGCTTGGTCAAAAGGAAAAAAAGGATATATTTTAACACAAAAACCTAAGAGAGAACGTAAGCCTGAGCAGTGGATTTCCTCTGGCACCATGACAGACACTGGAGCTACTGATCAGACCTGGGCCCCGGAAATTGATGGCTTATATAGATGCTATAGATCGTGATTTAGGCCATCTGGAGATGAGAAGCTGGAGTCCCTGTAAAAAGAGAGGATCCGGAAATGATCAGTGCTTTCATTGAACATACTAGAAAAGCCAATGTGGGGGCCTGGAGAAGCCAAAAAGAGGCTTACCACTTGCTTAGGACTCTGGATGGTAGTAAAATGGCTCTACTAAGGAATTAGGCTTCTAACACACACAATCGATAAAGGTACAGGGAAGCTACCATAGAATCTAGGACAGGAAAGTTCCAGGTCCTGGGCCAACAACAGCCGAATATCAACTTGCTCTGTAGGAATATTACAACTACCTATGGTATATGGGACACCCACAGAAACCCTAACCCTGCTGAAGAGAGCTTCTATGACAAAATCACACATCATTTGAGAAAATGAACAACCACAACAGTCAGCCAAAGCAATAAACAAGAAATTTGTGCCCTAAGACAGAAAATGGGATAATCTGAAAGAAACCGTAAAATTAAGTGTTAAAAGTGATTAAAAATGTAAAAAATAGAAATCATAGTAAAAGCATATGGATACCACGATAAGAAGTGAATCCTAAAAACAAATGGAACTTATTGGATTAAAAAAAAAAGGTATAAAAATAAAAAAGTACAATGGCAAGGCAAAAAGCAAACAACATAAAAACACAATGGCATGGTCCATACATGTATAGAGTAAGTGCTCAAAGATTGCCTTGGAAAGGCCCAGGCTACTATACAGTGTAACTTCTTGTTACTTTGCCAACACATGTCATTCGCTCTGGCTGTGATCAATAAAGACCATCTCTTATGTACCTTGTCATATTTATGCACTACTTGAGATCGTTGTAGATTTAATGTCTTCCTCTCCCTTCTCTTGGTACTTAGAGGGATGTATTGGATTCATAGAGTCAGCCTCTAAGTGGACCCAGTGCAAAGTAGGAGAATAGAGCTGGGAATTTCAGGAAGTTCTTCACAAAGTTTTGTTGTTGGTCAGATACATTTCATGAAAAGGAAGAAAGAAAATTTGGATGTGTATGAAGAGCATTGCCCTAACACACCCGGTGATTAGGCTTCTTAGACACTCCTTTCACTTCTCTGGGTCTCCGGTAATTTGTTGAATGTGGGCTGGCTGTGAGGAGACAGGATGTGGGCCCAGTTGTTCTCTGAAATCACTCCCTTATCTGCGACCCCTCAGGAAGGGCCCAGAAGAACTGTGTCGGAGGGAGGATTTTAGGGACCCATCTCTTAATGTTTTGCTCTTCAACTCCTCTGAAAAAAAAAAAAACAGACTGTAGTCAGATCAAGCAAGGGATAAAGGGGGATTACTTCCAGACACTTCCTTAAAAAGCTCCAGGTCCTCCAGTAGCTTCCTGGAACCTGGGCAGCAAGCTCTAATAATGGATCTTAACAGATTCACCTCGGATCTCAGGGTCACCTCCTCATGTCTTCTGTCTGTCCTGCTCTCAGTTGTCTCCACATTCATCTGATTTCCGTCCCTCTGGCTCCCCTTCCTACCTTCCTCCTTGAGCCTGATGAGGAGGTGGAAGTTCACTTCTAAGGATTTCCATAAGTCTCTCCCCTGGCCTCCTCCAGCATTTCACAGTGAGCCCCATGGAGAGGTCCTGGACTGGAACCCCAGGTTCCCACTTCCTTGAGAGGGGTGTCTGAAACAGCTCCAAGTAATGGAGACAGAATTTGGGTTTCTGCAGTCCAGATATTTAGAATGATCCTGTGACTATTCCAGGAAAATGATTGGACCTGCCTGGAAACAACTACATTTCTAGCCTCATCGTGAGCTGCTCACCTCACTGGATCCTCCTCACAGTGAGTTTTCTTCTGGTTTTGAAAACACTCCTGGTATACTGTCCCATGCTATACACCCTAACACTATTCATGGAATATTTGTTTGGTGTGCGCTTCTGAAGTGCACTTAGGATTCCTCATATCCTCAGTGTAGCTTCGCTGTGAGGTGAGGGGGTGCTGTTCTTCATCTTGTTGAGGATGGACCCTGTGCCCAGGGCCCCATGGCGGTAACCAGGACAGCCAGGACTGGGACATGTCATTCTGCCTCTAAAGACACTGGGGTTTTGCTTCTGTTTCTTTACTGCTTTTCTAGCTATTAACTTATTTATGTTTGTCTCTTTCATCTGTTTTCTGTCCTTTCAGCTATCCTGTTATCTATTTATATCTATTTTTTATTTGTGTTTCTAGATCTCTACAACTAGAGCCCTAAAAATTTCAGATCATAATGAAAATACTTTTTCATTTATAAATGTACTTTTAATAATTGCCTGTATAAGAATTTTCTGAAATATGAATTTAATTGCTACACAGTGTATTTAATCAGTTCCCTATTGTTGACCATATCTGATGTTTCTAGTCTTTTCTTTTTTTTTCTTTTCTTTTCTTTTTTTTAAGATTTTGTTTATTTGGGGTGCCTGGGTGGCTCAGTTGGTTAAACGACTGCCTTCGGCTCAGGTCATGATCCCGGAGACCTGGAATCGAGCCCCACATCGGGCTCCCTGCTCAGCGGGAAGCCTGCTTCTCCCTCTCTCACTCCCCCTCCTTGTGTTCCCTCTCTGGCTGTGTTTCTCTCTGTCAAATAAAATCTTAAAAAAAAAAAAAAAAGATTTTATTTATTTGACAGAGAGAAACACAGCCAGAGAGGGAACACAAGCAGAGGGACAGAAAGAGGGAGAAGCAGGCTTCCCGCCGAGCAGGGAGCCCGATGTGGGGCTCGATTCCGGGTCTCCGGGATCATGACCTGAGCCGAAGGCAGTCGCTTAACCACCTGAGCCACCCAGGCGCCCTTCTAGTCTTTTCATTAATGAGTAACATTGTGGTGAACAACCTTCCCAGATACGCTTCAACTTCCTCAACGAATTGGGTATCTTTATAGGTTGCTTGTAAGTTAGCTTTTCTTCCTAACACAGGACAAGTGTGTGGATGCAGCTGGACCCCAAGGCAAACGACTGGGGGCTTGGGTGAATCCTTTAAATACAGGGTAGGCTGCAGGCAGACCACTGGCTACTCCGCAGCCTACAGGTTTGATGGTTTTTGTGAGTGCTTGGCTCCATCAGCTTCCTAAAAGCAGACGTCCGAGCATCTGTTGGGATATCAAATGGGCAAGGATAATTGTTTAGAAAATGAGTTCCTTCTAGCCTTAGATTCCAGTTAGATAAAAGGGTGGTTTCTGACCCTCCAGGGGAGTAACATTACCTGAAAGCTCTTATCCATACTTCAGAGCCTTTGCATGGTATACATATTCACCCTTGGGAGGTCGCTTTGTTATGTGCTAGAATTACATTGGCTTGGTGGGATAAGTTTGATGATCTGTTCCAACAAGGTATTTATAGGTTTCCAGGAATTGTAGCAAGCCCTTGACTTTGATTGTCCCTTCTATCCTTCAGTTTCACTAACACTCCTCATTTTAGGCATAAGAAAACTGAGATGAGTAAGATTAAGGAATGTTCCCCCAAATCATATATCTTGTAAGTGGTCAGGCTGGCATATGTTCACCATGGACATTTTGGGCTGGATCGTTCTTTGTGGGGGTGGTAGTTGTCCCATACATTTGGATGTTTAACAGGGTCCTTGATCTTTACTCACTAGATGTCCATGGCACCTTGCCACCCTCCTCGGTTGTGACAAGCAGAAACATCTCTAGACATTGCCAAATGTCCTGTGGGGGCAAGAATTCCCCAGGTTGAAAACCACTGGTTCAGTTTCGTCATTAACCATTGTGCAGTGTTTCGCCTCATGGGAAAACAAATTTTATCTAATAAATTCAGTTAGAAAATTCAATTCTCCCAACATGGGTCTCAGGTTGATTAGTAACTTCACACAAAATAGGTCTGAGAAGGGAAAACAGCAAAGGATGCATTGTGTTTACTGGTCTTCTAGGTCTCCAACTATAAGGCAGGTTTTCCTTCTTAATATGGATCATTTCATTCTAGTCCTCAGAGAATGCACCTTGTTTTTTTGTTTTTTTTTTTTTTTCCTTTCTCCCATCAAATAACATGCTGGTCAAAATAGGAATCTTTTTATTAACATTCTGAACGTCTGGTAATTTTATTCATTTCTGTCTTCATTCTCCAGATTGCTGCCTTTTCCTTTTTACAAGCTGCCTTGATGTTTCCCAGTCATTTCATACCTGGCACTAGGGGGAAAATGGCAGCTTGCAAAAATGCCTACTTTTGCCTCCAAGTTAGCACGGAGGAGGACAGAAGTTTACTTGAGTTGAAAAAGTCATTCCCTGAAATTACATGGCAATTGCTTCTCCTTAGTTGTCCAGGGAGGAACCAGAAGTTGCCAATGATCTCTGTCCAAATTGGTCATTAAGGGGGTCTGGTGGCAAAGTGAATATTACCACCAGAAACTGCAAATTTTATTGCTACGTGGGCCTGAAAGCTCGTGTTCTGCATTCAAATATAGCTGCAAAACAGCTGTGATAGAAAATTGGTCATTTACCAGTGCTTAATGACTAATGCCCTACCCAATCTGAATTAGCAAGATTTATGACAGAATTGCTTTGTTCAGCTGAACTCTGCTGTTTGCAAAGAAACCAGAAAAGC
The DNA here is from genome assembly GCA_004023965.1 of Spilogale gracilis. Lineage (NCBI taxonomy): Eukaryota > Metazoa > Chordata > Mammalia > Carnivora > Mephitidae > Spilogale > Spilogale gracilis. Next base: position 81,146 of record PITA01000134.1, read on the forward strand.
CCTACGTGAGTGAGCGATAGAGCTGCTTGGGCCTGCTGCTTGGAGACAGGTTTGTCCCACATCTCGGAGGAAAGGGGACTGGATAACCTACCAACTCTGGGCCTGCGTTAATAATGAGCCAGTATCTCAAGACTGATTCAGTCATGGACTCTGAGGGGTCACCTTAGACCATCCTGGTTGAGACCCATCTCTGGTCAACTCCCAAGTTCGCAACTGTTGTCAAGGTGAAGGATTAACTCATCTACTCGGCCCAGATTCCAGCTCATCTGTTCTTACCCATAGGGGCTCTACCGAGAAGGATAATATGATTTGAGAGGCCCTATAATCTGGTAGCAAGAGCCTGGAGATTGAAGCCAGACTGCCTGGTTCTGTCACTTGAGAAACCTTGAACAATACACCTAATCTTTCTGTGTCTCTGTTTCCACATTTGTAAAATAAAGACAATGAGAATACTTTCCTAATGGAACGGTGGGTAGGATTGAATGACTTAAGCCACGGAAAGCTCTTAGAGCATTTCTTGGCTCGTGGTATGTGTTCAGTAATTGTTAGCTATCATCCTGAGCATCATCATGGTCATCAATTTGTTTTTTATTTTAAAGGCTGGTGATCTCCAGTGATGTCAAGAATTCATCTACCATAAATAGAAAACATGCTTTTAAAGGACACTGATCTTTTAAATGTATAGACTGAATTTTTTTTATTGATTCACATGTTTATTTGTTCACTATTTTAATCATTCGTTGACATGTTCACGTAATCTTCACTCCTTATTTGTCCATAAATATGTACCCAACACTGAGTTGGGTTCTGTGGATACAGGGAAAAGAAAGAGCTCCTTCCTTTCTACCTTTGTAGAATTCAGAAATCAGTGGAACAATCAGCACAAACGAGACTGGATGTAGTTATATCCAGAGCTGAAATGGAGGTGTGTGTGCCATCATGGGGATATAGAGCGGCAGCGGTGCATTGTGGAACCCTTCACTGGGCACTCTTTGGTGCCAGAGGCTAGAGTGATACTATTTCACTCATTATAACAAATCCATGAAGGGCATTTTGATTTCTCCATCTTACAGAAGAGGGAGGTGAAGCTGTAAGTGTACCCACTACCTACTAGTGGTAGAGCTGGCTGCAAAAGCACTCTTTCTTACTGAACCTCCAAACTGATGAGAATTCAACACAGAATTGCCACAGGTTAACCATAATTTCTGTTTCATAAAATCATTCCTAATGAGCCAAGAATCTACAAAATCATCTATTCAGTCATTTTTCAATGCACAGTATTGAGGATAGAGAACCATTATCACCAGTCGTCTTTGTCCTTGTCTCCCTGAAACATTCCTTCAGGTCTTTTGTGCATTTACAAAACATGTGTGAATATGCCCATATATACAGACATCCCCCATGTCATCCAAAGTCACACAACAGACCTTAAGGGCTTATGAGTTGATAGACAAGGTGGTGATCTTTGCCCCCATCCCCATTTCTTTTACCAACTTAACTTTTCCACATGATCAACAATTATTTCTGTATTTTACCTGACTTGGCGTAGGTATCCTCAATCAAAAGAGCAGGAGAGCATCATGACCTAAGAGCTTGGCCACATTTTAGCTGTTTGTGGGGGTAAGAGTGCATTGCTGCTCGGTGCCACAAGTCCAGTAAGCCTGAGCCTATATCCCCGGAGCAAGGACACCCACTGTGCAGAAGTCTGCTCTAGTGGAATTAATAAATAACACAGTCATTTCCTTTTGATGGCATATACCCCTGAGCCAGGTGGCATGCTCATGGCAGGCAGCCTTTTCTCCTGCATTGCTGTGGTCCCCAGCCATAGGAGGTGATCCACGGGGGACCTGCACCTGTCACACTGGAGTGGCTGTCATTGATCAGACCATCCCTCCCAGCTGGCTGGAGCCATAAGTACAGCTCAGAGAGGAATGGACAAGGGCTTCCCGGAACAGATGTTGCTGCTGGAAGTAAGGAAGCCTCACTGTCTGCCTGGTGTGCTGGAGCCCAGCTGGGCACAAGAGCCAGGCTCCTGCCACACACGCGCCTTGGGCTCCAGCCCCTTGCAGGTAGCCAGACGTGCAGAGGCCAGCAGATGAAAGGCTGTTCTCCAGATGTCCCCTGCTGACGGTGCGACAGCCTGTCCAGAAATGCCATGTTTGGCAGCTGCTGAAAACCCCCTCCTACTGCCCCGAGCTCATGGCTCCTACAGGGCAGGAAAGACGATCGCAATAAAGTCTCCTAAAGAGACAACGTTAAAGGGAATTTTTGGCTTCGCTCATATCGGTAGTCCGCTGACAGTGTGATATGCTTTCTTGGTATCTCATCAATGGCACTTTTATAATATAATGAGAACCACAGAAGTTCTGCCAAAATGTATATCTGATTACGTTATCCATCTCTGGCTTCCCAATTGGTGGGTGCCAGGATAGAACTCAATTTGTAACATGGATTCAGTTTGAGGATTGAAAACCTCCTAAATCCTAAAGTCACATTTGTGAATAAAATACAGCTATTTGATTTTCTACAGTTTGCACAAGCTTTCTCATGAGCCCTCACCCTGCTGGACGGCAAGAAAACTTAAAGCCTTGTCTGTTGATGAGCCTACAGCCTCTTCTGGTCTGAACACCTAACTTTCAGGTGAAATTCTGGCTGTTAACAAAACTCAGCTCTTTCTCATTGTTCCTTTCAGGGCTACTTTTAGATATTGTAGAGTCTTGTAAATGCTCAGATTTTCCAAGATGCCCCTTCTGTCCCTTCTCCCAAGGATGGCACTTAGGATGAGTGAGGGCACTGACTGATTCTCAGGGGGGCTGGGGAGAAGAGAGCGTGGCATCCACGGGGCCTCAATCTTCAGTGGTCCCTCCCTCCTCAGGGCTTTTTGGTTTTTCTCTCTGGACTGATGACCACTGGCACTATTGAGGATTTTTAGTAATTTTCTAGCACTTACTACAGAAGTAGACCTATTTGCAGTCTGCCTCAGAATTTCCACATATTGTCCTCTCCAGCCTGTCTAGAACCCCTCCATGTCCTACCAGATTTTCAGCACTTTTGTGTTTCTTTGTTGGGCACACTGAGACTTCAGAGCGCTAGCCATACTATGTTTGGCCCCGGGGGGGCAGGAACTGTGGGTCAGGCTCATCCATTTTTTCCTTGTAGCCAGCTCTTGTGCAGCATTTCTTCTGTTGGGGAGGGTGCCATCAAAGGCAGGGGTCCCCTGAAGGCCTGAAATCTATTCACAGTCTGACAAGGAGGTCACCGCCCTAGGCGACTTTATGCTGCTCTCTGCTTCTCTAGATATTCCTAAAGCCAACCCTGCCTCTCAGGATGCAGCTCTGCCTGGGCTGGTGGATGAAGAACCTGAAGTCTGGCCTTGCTGAATTACTTCCCTCTGTCTTCCCATAGACTTCTTCAAACAGTGGGTCAGAATGTGTCCCCCTATGTCATGTCTTCCTTACTAAGTCAAACCTGATGGACTGTGGAAGACTGCAACAGAGGGAGAATCTGACTCGCAGAAAGCATTTAAAAAATAATATATACGCATATATGTTTATGTACATATACACATCCCTTGACATGCATATATATCCCTTCACAAACACACTCACACATGCGCGCGCATACACACACCCATCTGCCTCTCTGAATTTCTTAGCCACTGTCTAGCTCTCTCACCCCATCTTTCCCCTCTCCCTCATTCACAACTTGTGGCTTAGCCACACACCCTGCTTTTTCTCAAAGCTATTCTGTTCTCTGTCACCTCTAGGACTTCATAGAGTGCTCTTCCTTCTTCCTGGTCATCTGGCTGACTGCTGCCCACCTCTAGATGGGAACACAGTGCTTTTGCTAAGTTGCCATTATCTGGGGGAAGCTATGAATGGCCTAGATCCCTCCATGACTCTGTGTCTCCTAAGATGACCCATCTCATATCTTACTGTCCTTGTTCCAGCAGTACCCCCATTGACCGCAGGAACATAGAGGCCCTGCCTGTGTTGTCGCCCTCTGAATTGCCCGTGCTTGGTGTGGAGCGACCTCAGAACAAGTAAATCAAGAACTGATACAAGGCACAGAGATACAGGAGTAAATGAGTCTGAGGGAGTTTTCCAGTGGTTTGGTTTAGGTGGAGGCTTATCGGGACTGTGAAGGACCTGAGAGGAAACTAAAATCACATGAATTCATTGGCATTATAGCCCCACAGACCTTTAATGACTGGATTCTCGATCTCACTTTTACATTTGGGTTTCCTTTTATTTTTGCCTAGTTCCTATGAATATGGCTAGAAAACTTGCTGACATTATTAGACACTGCCCATGGCTCCGAGTCTCATGCAGGGCTTACCTGTGGTGGTGTTGGGTTTCTCTGTGAAGCCTGGGTGGGCGAGGAGGTAGCTGGGGGCAGGGTCATGGACATGTGCAGGGCCCATCATCTCACGCAGGGGACAGTGTTGGGGAGCAGCTTCATCTCACAGTGTTTAAATCTGCACAAGCTGCTCTCACAGAGTTCACCTAGACACTTGTTTCTTTAA
>PITA01000134.1:85770-252849 GCA_004023965.1 Spilogale gracilis
TATCGCATGGTCTCACTTACTTGCGGTGCATGAGGAGCAAACTGGAGGACAGTGGCAGAAGGAAAGCAAATGGGAACTAGGGTAATCTAGGGAGGGAAACGAAACAACAGAGACTTTGAACACAGAAACAAACTGAGGGACTTGGAGGGAGGGGGGTGGAGGGATGGGAGAGCCTGGTGGTGGGTACTGGGGACACCTACAGCGGGGAGCACTGGGTGTGGGGAATGGGGAATGAATCTTGAAACACTGGAAAAAAAAATTTAGTAACAATAAAAAAATAAATAAATAAATAAAAATTAAAAAAAAATGCTAACTTGCAAGAGCAGAGTTGGTTTCTCCTATTTTCATAGTAATAGGGAAAATTAAAGAATTTGGGTTGCCTTCTCCTTAAACTTTTTTTTGGTATTATCTCATGTCATTATAATTTTCTTCTTAATAATTTTCTTAACAAAAACCTTTACATCAAATGTATAAGAAGCAAAAGTTGCAATCTGTTGCTATTTATCTCTGAGGTTTTCCCTGAAATAGTTTTTAAAAACTACATTAATAATTAATACTTAATTCATCTTTTTCACTGTAGCTTCTATTCATGAACTTATTTGATTCTCACAGCAATCGTATGATGTAGGTTCTCTTATTATCTCATTCACAGGTGAGGTTAAGAAATTTCTAGGAGGCCGCACAGTAAATGGTGAACTCATGATTCAAACCTGGTGGTCTGGCTCAGAGTCTGTGTTCCTAACAGCCTTCCTACGTTGTATCTCAAGAGAACACTCTGTACTATGGCATTAACAGGAGAGTGGCCCTGACTGCAAGTTAGCTTGCTCTCTGTGGTCTCAGAGAAGTAGCCAGGTAGCCTTTTTCCTCTGCTCTTTGAAAGAGAGTAGTTAGATCCCTCAGGATATTCAAGAGACCCAGTGGCTAATTGAGGCAGCTCCTAGAACAGGCTTAATAAACCAAATTGCACACATCCTCCCAAAGGTCTTGGGTACCTAAACAGAGCTCAGAAGAAGGCCTTCCTTACCTTTGTTGGCAGCAAACCCTGTCTGTGAACTGGAAGGATGCTCTAGGCAGGACAAAGCCGAGTCACTTAAGATTAACCCAGGAAGAGTCCTCTTCCAAGTGGGGAATGACTGTGCATAGCACACACAAAATGGTGGAAGCACGGCCAGTTGGGAAGGTTAGGCAGGGATTCCCCGGGATGTGTTCGCTCCACAGTCGGTTGCTCCCAAGGGCCACTGTGGTTCCCTGAGATGATAGCATCTCAGCTGTAGCGTAAAAGGTCTGAAAAGAAAATGATCAGCATACTTGACTAAAGGCAAACATGTATAGACCAAGGTATGCCTACACACTCTGCTACTTTTCACACACAGGAAGTGTTGGCATGATGCTCATGGGCAACAGAAGAAGGAAACTCCTGTTTGTTCGGTCCTGCCCGTACCAGCTGTCACGGGGTCCCATCGATGCTCTCACAAAGAGGGCTGCATCCATTTGCATCACAAAGCTCTGAGGTTGCATTATGAGCTGCCTGGGCTCAGGTAATGAACAATCTTAGAGACCTGGAGATCACATCTGAGTCACCCACCTAGTCAGTGTCACAGCCAGGGTAAGATGGCAGGTCCCACAGACCCCAAGCCCTTGCTGGCCTCCATTACCATGGCTTGTTCCTAAGTAACCGCAAGTGCTAACCCAGAGAGCGAGCCAGGGTCATGATGGAGTATAGAGGGCTTGCTTGTCTATTTCTATAGGAATGCGAGCCTTCAAAACCAGACAGTAAAGTTGCTAAGCTCTCCCCTTTCTGTGGAGAAATGAAACTTGATTTTCACCAGTCACTGTTAACTCTCGACCTCTGCTTTATAGAGAAATATGACACCACCGAGGAAAAATTAAAAAGTCAGTAAATGCTCACACCCTCCGTGGCTTACTCAAAATTTTCTACAAGGGACCTGCATGTATAGCTGGAGAGAGGGAGACAGGGAGAAGCAGCTGCTTGCTGTTATTTCAAAGAACTTCAGGCTTCTGACCAAAATAGTCTTTGAACTTTTGAAACTCCCATTCTAATAGTCTCGAGGAGGGGTGAACCGATATCCTAGAATTCGAGATGGTATTTTTAGTCTTGAAATCAGTGGTGCACTTTGCTCCTCCCTTTTTCCCTCACACTTCCCTCATGCTGTGTGATGAGTATGTTGTTTTACTCGAGAATGTCTCATGTGGGGCCAGTGCCGAGCAAAACTTGGATTAGAACTCAATTTAAAAAAACGAAAAACAAACAAACAAAAAGCAAAAGAAAAGTAGACCTCAAAATATTTATAAGTTAAAAAAAATGTTCCATGGAATCAAGAAATAATTTAAAATATGTTCATCAAATTAAAAAATAAGAAAGCTTATTTTTAAGCTTAATAAAAGTGCTTATTAAAATACATTTGCAGATGCTGTGGCCCATATGTATATTGCATATCTGTGTTCCCTATATGAATATATTAAGCTCAAAATGTTATAAACCATATGCACATATTCTTTCCTTTATTAAAAAAGTACTAGCGATAGAATTAAGACGAATCACAGACAGCTGAGTCCATTGATTACCATCTTCCTCCAGAGACACTGACATCAGACTTTATTCTTACCCCTTTTCAACCGCCACTTGCAGCACATGGGTAAGACCTGCTGGTTCTACTTCTAAACTGTGTTTCACCTCCGCTGCCATGCCTTTATGTCAGCCACCATCCTTCATATCAGACCACCTTTAGTTCCTGCCGGGGTCTCTGAAGTAGTCTTCCAACAGATCGCTCCCTTTCCACTGCCAGTTCCCTCCATCCCATGCTCCCCAAATGGATAAACATAATAGCCATCAGTGCTGATTCTGCCTTCCGAGAATCAAAACCCCAGATTTGGGTGATGGCACCTTAGCTGTTCCTCGAGAACTCTCTCTTCCCACTGCATCAGCCTCAGGGGGGTGTTAATGGGGGAGCCCTCCCTCTCCCCTTCCACGGGTTGAGCAGGTGATCTAAGCTGGATAAGCGGATGCTGACTTGGGAGCTGGAATCTAGAGCAGAGACAGCAAGAGCTGGGAATGTTCGAAGCTGGTGATGGATTTCTTCCTGCTGTTTAGATGTCTGGAGGGCTCCGTACCCAGTCTTTCTAGGAGCTGCTTGTTTAGAGATTATATTGTTTCAAATTCCTTCACTTCGTTTTGCCAGAATTATTTCGTTTGTAGCTGAAAAGCACTAACTGACGTAGGTGTCTTTGAGAATATAGTGAGGAAACATTACCCCCTCTGCTTCACATTTTAATGGTTTCCCAATGTGTTTGGAATTCCATGTCAGTGTTATCATGGTGCTGGGCGATCTGGCCCTGCTTGCGCCCCCAGTGGCAGATTTGATGAACACCTACGGGGCTCATTTACAGACCAGGGAGGTGAGGTCCAGATGCTTCAGTGACTTACACTACATTACATAACTATAAGCAATAGAGCTGAGATGGAAATCATTCAGAATTACTCTAGAATTATTTTAGTCAGGGTTCTTCAGAGACTCAGAATCAATTGAAGATAGATAGATAGACAGATAGATATAAAAGGTGGTTTATTATACGAATTGGCTCATGCTGCTATAGAGGCTGAGAAGTCCCATGATCTGCCATCTGCAAGCTGCAAAACCAGGAAAGCCAGTGGCGTAATTCAGTCTCGGTCCGAAGGCATGGGAATCTAGGGACCAATTGTGTAGTCCTGGTCTGAGTCCCAAAAGCTGAGAATCAGGAGTGCCACTCTTCGAGGGTAGGAGATGGATGTCCCACGTCAAACAGAAAGCAAAATCTCCTTTCCTCTGCCCTTGTTTTTTTTCCATTTAGACCCTCAGAAGATTAGGTGATGCACATCAGGGAGGGTGATTTTTTATTTTATTTTTTTTTTTACTCAATTCAGTGATTCAAATACTCATTTCTTCTAGAGGGACCTTCACAGACACACCCAGAAAAGAATGTTTCACCAGCTGTCTGACCATGCCTTCGCCTAGTCAAGTTCACATACAACATTAATTATCAAAAAATGTTGTTTCTTTCCTTCATTTCATAGGATATTTGGCTTCTTTTTTCTCACTAACTTATTCCCTGGGACCAGGGCATGGCAAGCCACATTCAGTTTTGCACACGGTGGGATGTATTTTCAGAGGCTTTGGAAGATCTTGTGTATCTTTCTTCTACCAAACTCAGTTGGTGTCAAATGACCCTACATCCAAGTTCCTTGAAAGTTTATCCTAATGTCGAATTACTTGTTTAGTTTGTGTAACATATTTGAAGATGTTGCATAAATCTTTTTAATTACATGGAAAATTATGTTTGTGACAGAGCGATTATGGAGGAATTAGTTCAATATGGCACCATTTGGGGGTATGAAATAGGCGTGGCAGAGATCTCGTTGCAGACCATTAAATATTTGTCCCTGTGAGTGGAAGGGCATTGTGAAATGCTCCCACACTTATAATCCCTAGTTTTCCTTTCTTGGATACATTATTTGCATAAAATTGAAAGAAGACTTTACAGGAACTAGGGCTGGGAACAAAATGGGCCATGTCTCTCGTTTTGCTTCTGCCAAATAATCTGTAAATTATAGTCCATTGCAGTTTTTTCATTAATTGCACATATTCTTTTTCATTTGGCTGCAAATTCCATCACTTTGGCCAGAAATGTGTACTTCTGCGACAGCACAAAGTAAGCACTTTGAAAGGACAAGCAGTTCAGAGAGAGTAGGTAATTATACCAAGAAAACCAAATGCAAGAGGAGAATAAAACCCCCAAGACTGAAATGAGAGAAAACGATTAAATAAAATGAAGTCACCTTACAAGGTTTTAAATAACCGGAAACATGGTGCAGGAGTTAAAGACCAGAGGAGGGCCAGTCCTTCTTAGTGTTTCCATGTCTGTGCGGTGGGATTCTTTCCTGTAGTCTTCCTCTTTCCTCCCTATCCCCCGCCGTTTGCCGAGGGTCATTTACTGAGCTCCTCTTGTGTTAGAGACATCCCCCTTTGCTGCACGCCATGCTGTCTTTTCCTGCTCTTGGCAGCACAGCATGTTAGCACGGTGGTGTCCATCTTTTTTTCAGAAGAGAAAACAGAGTTAGAAACACTAGTAGATTTCACTGACTATTCCAATAGAATCAGGCTTTCAGCCTAGACTGTCTGACTCCAGGGCCGGGAAGACTTACTGCTTGAATTCTGAATGCCATTCTCTTCCTTGAGAAACCTCCAGAGACAGTGCTAGATGACATGGGGAAAGTGGCTGAGCACATTCTTCCAGAGAAGTCTTTGCATTTGTATGTTTCAGATCAGCTAATTAAACTCTCTCATGTTTTGGGGGGAGATTTGGGAGGTGGGATAGGATATGACTACTCTCTGTTTTGATTTTGCTAAATTGTCCAAACTTACAAACTCTATATTGAAGGGTAAATTTTACTATATGTAAGTTATACCTTAATTATAAAGATGGAAATAAGTGTCTTATGATTACTCCTTTTTGAGTCACAAAACTGGAGCAGGCCATCCCTGGCCCCACTACTGAGCAAAGAGGTAGAATCACCAGTGCTTTGTTTTATCCCCATAAGTCCTCCACCTTTGCAAACTCAGTCTAACAGGAGAAGAGGAAAATTTACAGTTGGTTAAAAACAAATGCAGATTCTCTTATGTATAGTCCTAGACTATCCTAGAGAGGAGAACTGCTTTTTTGTTCAAACTGTTTGAGTTGCTTAGGATTAGTAGACTGGAAATGTTTTGCAGGACATTATTTCCCCATATTTAATCACATAATTATATGTATTTTAATAGAAAGCTAATTTGTAATTTCCAAACAATCAACATCCTGCTGGGTAAGGGCTTTAGGAGTGGTGGAACAGTTCTCTTTGAGATAGTACCCTTCTTTCCATGGATCTCAGAGCTTGTTCCAGAGCCATTGCAGTACCAACAGAGGAGCGAAATTTAATGTTTATACATAACTTCTCACATGCTTTGGAAAAGACCAGAGAAAGACCAACAATATCTGAACTTTTTAGATAGGCATGTTGGATCTTCATTGCTTCCAAAAAGCGAAACTTATGGAAAAAGATGTATGCACACAACCCAGATGTTTCAGTACTAGTAGATCTGATATAATATGGAATTTTCTCAAAACAGTATTCTAAGTTAATAGTGGTTTGCTTTTTATTGGCATTCGTTTCATGACTGTGTTGAGGACTTTCCTTCCTTAAGACTTTTTTATGTCATGGGCACCCAGGTGGCTCAGTCAGTTAGGCATTTGACTCTTGATTTCTGTTTGGGTTATGATCCAGGGTCATGAGAGTTATGCCACTCCACATTGGGTTCCACACTGACTGTGGAGCCTGCTTGAGATTTTTCTCTCTTCCCCTGTCCCTCCGTTGACTCTCCCTCTCTCTCTCAAAAAAAGAAGACCTTCTCACGTCATATCAGTGTGGGTTCAGATAGGAAAATAGAGCCATTATAATTATTCTGAGAATAAAGGGACTAAATATGAACTTGAGAGTTTATGTGAATACAGGGAGAACTTGGGGAGAAAAGAACAAGAGAGCTCCAATTGGAAAAAGAGGACAGACGTGGGAGCTTAGGCCCGAAGCATAAGAGGTGGTAGTTACCAAAGGTTTACTGGAAAATGCTGTGGTTCTCAAGAGTATCTGAGAAAGCTTCTGCCAACTGCCTTGGTCTGTGACAGCCAGGCTGGTGTGTCTCAAACACCCGCAAAGAAGCTCTGTGAACCCCACCTCTGCTTCCAGGCCTGGTACAACTGCCTCTGGAGAGCTGAGGGAGTCCCTCCCTTCTGCCAGCAGATACATGTGCATTTCTTTCACTGGCAAACTCTGTCCTGGACGAGACAGGAAGGGAGGCTGGGAGATACCATTGTCCCCAGCTTCTCCTCGCATTGCAGAGGGATGGCAGGGTGATGCCTTGCAATAGATCATCTTCACACATTCCATCCTCCTGGGACACTGTGCCTCTCACTCGTATCCTCCAGGTATCTCCCTTAAGTGCCACAGGCTTAGTGCAGCCTTCTGGGCTGACCCCATCCAAAGCCTGGCCTTCCTAACTAATTTCTCTTTCAACCCTACTCTTTTCCTCATAGAGCTTATTACCGTTTGTAAGGATGTCATTGTTGGATGTCTGGCTGTTGTCTCGCTCCTTACTGGAATCAGTTTCTGGGAGGACAGTTACCAGACTGGCTCTGTTTACTGCTGGATGTCTACTTCCTCGTGCAGCACTTACAAACAAATGTATATGTTGACTAACATTCTGAATTAAAAATTTTCTTCTAAAATGTTCTGGGGCCACTCCTTACTATTTGCAAGGTATATGTACCCATTTAAAAGAATAAAGTAAGAACTATTAAATGTCAGTTATTTGCAGGCAGTCCTCTGGATACTGTGGGAAGGGCATGCAGATATTACATAGAATGTAGTTCATCTCCGACCTTTACATAATTTAGTCCTGGACACATGGCTTCCAAGAATCTCACCTCAAGAAAACCTTTTACTTGTTTCCTACTTAAATTTGATATGACCTCCATGTCTCATAGAAAACTATGATCCTTTTTATTTATGTAATTTATGTAGTGGTCCAGAATAGAAGAGCTTATAATAGTTTCCAAGGGTGGGAAAGGAATATATGAGCTGAGAATTTTGGAATTGGTCTGTGTAGCCTGGGTTTCTAACCAACACAAATACTATTTCCCAGGGAAAACAAAACAAAACAAAAAAGAAAACAAACAAAAAAAACCCCAAATTTATAAAAAGGAGATCCATGGCGCCCGCTTGCTGGGTCTTGAAGCGACATACTACTAGTTCAAACTTAGTTTCAGCCAGGCTTAGTTAGTTCTGTGCTTGGGGAGAAAATAAAAGTATGTGAATCTCTTCTTTGGTTTTGGATAACACAGACATACTATAACTTTGAGATTATTTTTTTCCTGAAGGGGGAAGAGTAAAAAACTGTCTTCATTCGGCTGTAGTATTTCAGCATCTACCCACCAGGTTAGATGTCTATCTAGTTAAGAGGGGGATTTTAATTAAAGAACATAAAATTTAAATGGTTTGGAAAATGTCAACATGGTTTCCTATTTTGAGCCCAACACAGATGATAGAACAAGAGGGTATAAATGAAAATTAAAGAAAAACAAATTCAGAACAGATGTCAGGAAGTGTTTCTTCTTCTTCTTTTTTTTTTTTTTCCATGCAGAGAATCATAAATGTGTGGAACAGCTTACCAGGCAAGATAGTTAAGGCAAAAAGAGGGAGGTCATTAAATAAACAATTAGACTGCAAATAGATTGCGAAAACAATGAGAGGTGGTGAACCAAACGGCCTGTCTCTTCCCTGGTGTTTGGCTATTGAGGATAAAAGGAATCATGGACATCCTTCAAACCCTAACTGTCTAGACCATGCAAAGGGAGCTTGCATATATTCCAGTGTCTGTATTTCTGCGCTTCAAATGAGAGCTTGTTGAGTGTCATCTTGGAGATTTTCATGTTGGAATTCTTCCACTCCAACACATGTGCTTCAGGAGAAACACGAAGTGTGAAAACATTAAGTTCCAAGTAACAAGAGGCATGGCAACTAATGAATAGACTCTGAAATGATGAATAGATATGGACAAAGAGCTGCATCTACTGCCTGTATTAAATACTAATACCTAATGCAAACATCTTAGCTAATTACACCTGTGCTTGTTTCTGTTGGCATGAGTGCTGTGCTGACAAAATGTCCACTGGAGAAGGTGCCTTACTGCAAGGTTGACAGCTATCTGCCTCTACAGCATGCTCTGTTTTTAATGCGTTTTTTTCCTGTGTCTTTTATTGACTTTTTCAAAAAGTCCTAATTGTCCCACATTCAGCTTTTATCCATAAATTACAAAAGTCAACAGAGTTATTTCCCACTATAGTACCTGGGACGCGTGAGCGGCAGCACTAGCTGACAATCACACCTCTGCATTCGGAGTTCTGGACAATGTCTGTGCTCCTAGCCCCCCAAGTTTGGCTGATGGAAAACAACAGAATGAACTGAGAAGAGGTAAAAGTACTTTTTTTTGCATATTTAAAACAGGGAAAGTTTGTTCTTTGGCTTAAGTCCCAAGTTGTGAACAAGTAAGCCACAGTTGATCAGAGATAACCCCATACCACTGCCCATGCTCTGAGAATCAGCCAGTCCGTAACTGCCTCACTCTGGTGGTTGGTCATGTTTCAGAAAATCAGCCCACCAGTGACACCCCCAAGCTTCAGAAACTCAACAAATTAAAAACAGCCTTACAACTGTACACGAGAGTCAGTCAGCAAAGGCTTTACCCCAGTGCCCTTGCTTCTGAAAGTCAGCCTTACTTCAGTGACCACAGTGGCCCCGCTGAAAGTCCTCAATACCTGAACATGTCCACCTCTCAAAGTCCACACACCCTCCCAGGTGAGATTCCTAGGCCTCCTAGAAGACCGACTCTAACTAGAAGACTGCACACAACTGTCCCTTGCAAGCAAACTGGGAAGTTCACTGCTTTCACATCAGATGTAGAGCTCAGCGTTTTGTTAGTTCACAAATTTGCAACCCTCATAATGACTCAATCTGTTTACAGTTAGGAGTTCAAACTTGTGAGTGACCAACACACTGATGTGGCACTGATGTGCTCAAATTCAATCTTTTCAGTTCCTGCGGTGGTTGCTATTATCCTTTTTTATTTTTTTCTCCATTGAGACTTAATTTTTTAGAGCAGTTTTAGGTTCACAGCAAAATTGAGAGGAAGATACAGAGATTTCCCCTATATCTAACACACACACACACACACACACACACACACACACACACACACACAGAGCCTCTTCCATTTTCAGCATCCCTCAGCTGTTGGTGATATATGCCATGAGTTTGGAAAAATGTATAATGCTATGTATCCATCATTGTAGTATTACACAGAGTATATTCACTGCCCTGTAGATCCTCCACATTCTGCCCATTTGTCCTTACCCTACCCCTTAACTCCTAGCAACCACTGATATTTTTACTGGCTTTGTAGTTTTGCATTTTCCACAGGGTCATACAGTTGGAATCATTCAGTGTGTAGCCTTTTTAGATTGACTGCCTTCATTTAGTGATATACATTCAAGTTTCTTCCATGCCTTTTCATGGCTTGATAGCTCATTTCTTTTTAGTGCTGAATAGTATTTCATTTTCTGGCTACATTACAGTTGATTTATCCATTCACCCACAGAAGGACATTTTGGCAGTTTCTAAGTTTTGGCAGTTATAAATGAAGCTGCTAAAAACATCTGCATGCCAATTTTTGTGTGGACCTAAGTTTTCAACTCCTTTGTGTAAATTTCAAAGCCTACAACTCTAGCTTGTAAGATAAGAGTGTTTAGCTTTGTAAGAAATTACCACTGGCTCCCAGAGTAGTGGCTGCACCGTTTTTGCATGCCCACCAACAATGAATAAGAAATCCTGTTGTTGCAGACCCTCAACAGCATTTGATCTTGTCAGTGTTCCGGAGTTTGGCTCTTATACTAGATGGGTAGTCCCCTCTTATTATGGTTTAATTTGTATTTCCCTGATGACTTATGATGTGGAGCATCTTTTCATATGCTTATTTGCCATCTGTATGTCTTCTTTGGTGAGGTGTCTGTTCAGGTCTTTGGTACATTTTTTAATTAGGTTGTTTTCTTATTTGTGAGTTTTAAGAGTTCTTTTTATATCATGGACAGCATTCCTTTATCAGATGCGTCTTTTGCAAATGTATTCTTCCAGCCTGTGACTTGTCTTCTCATTCTCTTGATACGGCCTTTTACGGAGCAGAACGTTTCATATTTTTATGAAATCTGGCTTCCCAATAACTTCTCTCAAAGATCATACCTTTAGTGTTTTATATAATGAGGCCTCACTACACCCAAGGGCATCTAGGGTTACTCCTTTGTTATCTTCTAGAAGTTTTATGGTTTTGCATTTTACCTTTGAATCTGTGGTACATTTGGAATTAGTTTTTGTGAAGGTTGCTAGGTCTGTGGTTAGAGTCACTTTCTTTTTTCTTTCGTGCATGTGAATATGAAGGTGTTCCAGAATCATTTGTTTAAAAAAAATGTATTTTTGTTCCACTGTATTACCTTTGTTCCTTTGTCAAAAATCAGTTGACTGTATTTATGTGGACCTATTTCTAGACTCTCTAGTCTGTTCATTGATCTATTTGTCTATTCTTTCAACAAAACAACATGCTTTTGGTTCTTGTAGTTTTCTATTACATCTTGAAGTTGAGTAGTACCAGTCCTCCAATTTTGTTCTTCTCCTTCAGTACTGTGTTGAATATCACAGGTCTTTTGCCTTTCCATATAAACTTTAAAATCTGCTTTCTGATACCCAGAAAATAACTTGGCTGGGATTTTGATTGGGATTGTATTGAACTGATACTATATATCAAGTTCTTATCAACAAACATGAAACCTCTCTCCATTTTTCTAGATATTCTTTGATTTTGTTTATTACAGTTTGGTAGTTGGCCTCTTACTGATCTTTTACATATTTCATTAGACTTATGTCCAAGTGTTTCTCTTTTGAGAGTGTTAACATAATTGTGATTGGCTTTTATATAACCTTGTATCCTGATACCTTGTTATAATCACTTATGAATTCTAGGAGTTTCTGTTGATTTTTTTTTAATTTTCTACACAGATGATCATGCAAATAAAAATAGTTTTATTTCTTCCTGATCTGTATATATTTTAACTCTTTTTTCTTGTCTTATTGTATTAGCAGGAATTTCTGATACAATGTTGGAATGGAGTGGTGAGGGAACACCCTTGCCTTGGTTCCTGGTCTTAGTAGGAAAGCTTCAAGTTTCTCACCAGTAAGCATAGTATTAGCTCTAGGTTTTTGTAGGTGTTCTTCATTAAGTTCAGGAAATTCCCCTCTATTTTAAGTTTATTAATTTTTTTATCATGAATGCATGCTGGATTTTAAACACCTGTCAAGTGCTTTTGCTGCATCTGTTGTTAGGATCTTGTGATTTTTTTTTTCCTTTTTAGTTTGTTGATGTGTAATGGATTCCATTGATTTTGAATGTTGAGCCAGCCTTGAAATATAACTGGAAGAAATCCCACTTGATTATTAGGTAGAATTCTTTTCCACATTGTTGGGTTCAGTTTGTTATTCTGTTGGGATTTTTGCATCCAGATATTGGTCTTTAGTTTCTTTTCTTGTTGTATCTTTGTTTGGTTTTGGTATTAGGGTGACACTGGCCTCATAAAGTGAGTTAGGAAGTCTATTATCCATTTTGTATTTGTGTATTTTTGAACTCTAAAGTGCCAGAATACAAGTGTAATTTTCATGATGAGTGTTCTGCAGTGGACATTATTAAATGAGGAAAACATCCTTCTGAAGCTCTTGATTCAGTATATAGTTGTTCATTCCATATTTAAAATGGTGGAAAGTAATCCATACACCAGTAAACGTCAGTAGCTAAACATAAAAGATGTGTGATTTCCTCAAGCAATATCAAAGAAGATGAAGAACAATTTTTGTTGTTGTTGTTCAAGAGAAATTTAGATGAAAAGATGACAGAATGGCAGTAGAACCTTAAGTGCCTTCCATGTGGTATGCCATCATTGGTCTCTCAGTGACTATTTGGATGTGTCCCTACCGGAGTACTTCCTGATCCCCAAACTGCAATCAAAGTGTTATGTGTCAGGACAGAATCTACTTCAATAAGAAAACATGTGATAGTTCCATTTATTATTACAGAGTATCAAAAGATGTAAGTGCCTCACCTTTTTATGGCAAACTACAGGTGCAAGTAATCACAATGCAGAAATATTTTTCCTTTAACGTGTAATATTTTTTTCTCATGTAAAGTTAGCCATATGAAGCTATTGAGAGTAAAAACTCTTCCAAATGAAACTTCAAAAACAGTAGTAAAATTTTGCAGAGACTTGTACATTGTGTTGAAGAAGAAAGGGATAAAAAGCGGTAATTTTTTGTTTTGGACAGTGAACAATATTTTTAGAAGTTGGTTAAGAGATTCAGTATAGGGCGCCTGGGTGGCTCAGTGGGTTAAAGCCTCTGCCTTTGGCTCAGGTCATGATCTCAGGGTCCTGGGATCGAGGCCTGCATCAGACTCTCTGCTCAGCAGGGAGCCTGCTTCCTCCTCTCTCTCTGCCTGCCTCTCTGCCTACTTGTGATCTCTCTTTCTGTCAAATAAATAAATAAAATCTTAAAAAAAGATTCAGTATAATCCTGAAGAATGAAAAAAAAAAAAAAAGGTTATGCCATGAAGCGTTATGTGCTCGAGCAAAGCCAAATTTGTCCGTTTGTGTTCAGTGTGCTGGTTCCTGAGGCTAACGTTGCATGTGATTTTCAGTGGACCAAGTGAAGTAAGTAGATATAATCCCTGCAGGAACTACGTGGATTGAGAGAGACTCTACCTGGAAAAGAGTAGAACGGCATGTGCAAGTTCTTAGAAGCCAATCACTGAAGGCAATGAGATCGATGTTTGCATAAGTGAGAGTAGGTTTGGTAGGGAGTCCTCTCCTGGTTTACAGTTGAGGTGGTTGTTACTGACTGAGCAATGGATTCTGAAATGGACAGTCTCAGCATTCTACATGGGGACCCTAAGTCCAGAATTTTGAGGGCTTTATTTGAAATTTGTATCTAAGCAGTCTGAGAGAGAGCAGGCTGGAGCTGGAGGTATGTAGTTGGCAGGTCATGTTGTTGATGGAGGGGACATTGAGTCCTGAGCAGTTTGAGAAACAGTAGAAGAGCAGGGATGGGAGAATCTCCATGAAGTCCAGTTGTGGGGAGTCTGAGAAGTATTTTCCTAGTGCAATCTTGAATGTAACAGTGGTTTTGTTTTTGTTTTTGTTTTGTTTTTCTGTACCAGAGTTAGTATGCCCACAACCTCCTGAACTGAGGCCAGGTGTGGTGTTTGGGGAAGTGGAAGGGACTCCCTTGTACCAGCACAGAGGCAGAAGCAGAGACAAAATATCTTCATCCTTAGGAAATTGGCCTTGTGTTTCTGTTGCACCATTTCAAGCAGGATTTCAGCACCGCTGTTTGTGGTAGCTCCTGGTTTCAGGATCTGTATTTTTGAATTACAGGCTCTCCAGGAAAATAAAACATATAAAAGAAAGTGGTAAAAATAGAGCCTGCCACTCTGGTATTTAAACGTGATTAACTTTGTCTAGAGATCTTTATAAGCTAGTCCAGGAACAATTAAGGAATGAATGATCTAAATAAGAAGAGTAATTGTTTATTCCTGTTCATACCTTCCCAGGATGTCAGGCATTTCTCAGAGATTGCATTTTGTTAATTTTGAGAGTTGGTTTTGAGGGGAATGTTTTAAACATTGATTCTCGTGTTATGGTTCTCCTAATGCAGTCTGCCAGGATGTTGCATTCAGCTGCTGCAGTCTGCTCAGTCCTGTTTTATAAAGGAAAACTCATCTCAAATGAAACTCTTTCTCTCTTTCTGTTTTTGCAACAGTATAATTCACAAAGGAATAAAGGTGTCAAATTCCATGGGTTTTAAGTGAGAAAATATAGGCATTTGCTAAAACCTAGTTTTAGATGATCAAACTCAAGGTATTTATATATTTTCTCCTCTTCCTTGAGTATCATTTTGCTTCATCACATATTACTCCTTAATTTTTTCAAATATAGAGGGCACTTATCATGCGCAAGACGATAGTCACTATACCAAATGCTGGGACCTAAAGAGACTAAAGAGATCTAAAAATGACATATTCCCTGTTATCATGGAGTTTGTGTTCAAGGGGAGAAGTGCTCGTTTTTCTTGTAAATTTCTTGTAAACTTGTAAATTCCTGTAGGAAAACTGGTTCAGTGAGAGAGAAACCCACAAGGGAAAATTAACCCAAGTGCAAGCAAAAGTGTGCTTGAACCTTCTGTCACCTGAGTTCCTCAAGATTGAGCGAAGAGAGGCTCTTGAAACAGATCTGAAATTGAACCCCACGTGTTACTTATTATTAGCTATGTGCTCATAATCACATATTTAATTTCTCACAGTCTGGGTTTTCACAACTACAGTTTAGCTATTTCTCCATATTGTCACAGAAGTTAAGATGTCATAATGTTACTGACCATGGTTGGTGGTTAGCAAATGTTAGTGATCTTTCCTCCTCCTGTTTTCTTCAAGAACTCCAAGTATATCTTTATACCCAGCTTTTTAGTCTGTTTACATTATTGATTTGTTCTGTCAGCACAAATATTTTATTATGCTACTCAGTGGATAATACCTTTGAAATATTGATAATTACTGAATCAAAATGGAAAGTCAAGGAATATATCATTGGAATACTTGAGCAATTCAAAAGCGTGTGTGTGAATCTGCCAGTGAGAGTTCATATGATTGGAAGAAACACATAGCGCAGTGCTTTTTCGGCTGTTGGCAAGCTTTTCATCTACTCTGTAATCACATATATGCACAGGAAGATTTTCCACTCATGAAGAGAGAGGTCTAGTGCCAGGGCAGCCTTACCCCTCTACCCAAGGAGCCTGGAGGATGAGCAGCAGGAGGAGAAGAGGGTGGCCTGAGGTCACCGGTGTCCCTGGTGGTGTGGCATGCTGTGCTCGGCAGGGGCTGGAGGCAGTGGCTGGGCTTCAGGCACAGGGGAGAAACTAAGACTGAGAGAGGGCCCGGTGCTGTGGGACTTCGGGGTCCGGGGTGTGTGCGTGGGAACTGGTGACTGGTGACGGGAGGGGGTGGGCACAGAAACGAGTTGAGGGGCTCTCCAGGTGTCTCTGGGAAGTCTCTGTCCATGGTCCATGAGGCTTCTGAGGAACCCAGAAAGCTGCATCTGGGGAAAAGCCCAGCATTTGGACATCTGTCCCTCAAGGGGCCCTGGTAATTTATTATAACAGAAGCAGTCAGGTCAGACGTGCATGTGTTCTCAAGTCTTCCCTCACCCTGGCTCGCCTCAGCAGAAGGACCGGCTATCTAAACAGGGCGGGAGCAGAGTGTCTTCTCTTCACACTGAGGGTGCCGGAGCGGGAGGTCAGGTCTGAGCCTGGGAACGGGGAGAAGCTTTGAGTCACACTTAAGGGAGTTTTACATCCCTCATAGTAAGTCTTACTTTCCGAGAGTGGCTTATAATAGAAACTAGCCAGAAATCAGTGGAGATTCGGGTGAAAGGCAATGCCCCGGAGCACGCTGGGTATGAAGTGGTGATCAGAGAAAAGTCAAGCTCTCTGCTTCTTGCACTCACACGTTGAAGCCCTCGATACAGTGCTGAGGCCCTCACTGAACTCTGGTTATGGACCATGAGGGGCCCGGTGTGCAGATGCTGCTGGCGCTCAGAAAATGGGCCTGACTCGGGGAAGAAACTCATGCTCCAACCTCCATTCCTGTGCTCACTGCCAGTATGGTTCAACAGCTTAAAATCCCTCATCCTAACACAGCTTTCTACAAAGAGATTAGACTTTGTATTATTTTCCTTATGCTTGACATCAGCCCAGAATTAATCTTGTAAGACTAATCAGAGCCATGTAATTAGAGACGCTTAATACTCGAGGGATGAAGTGAAAACCCCAACTGTGTCACAGCACTTCTTCCATTCACATTACACACGGAGCTTGGGTGCCCACTGAAGGTGCCCAGGGCCTGCCTGCTGAGACTTGCAGTTCAGGAGACTCCTCCCCTCCAACACAGTGACTGTATGCGTAGTTGCAAGTAAAGAACATGTCAGAGATCAACCTCAGAGGCAGTAGAAACCCGACAGAAAGACTGGAAAAAGTGCTCTATAACTTTATTGCATGTGTCTTCACTCAACTCAGTTATTTTGAGTGAGGGGCTCAAGGGCACCCATTACATACTTACAGCTTTAGGCTCTGGATACAGAGTAGCAAGGCTAATGGTCATGTAATTTTTTAGTGATTCACGAGTATACTTTGTGAAGGAAGGGAGGATAAAAATATACCTGATAATAAAGTAAAAGAAAAAAAAGTAACTTCCCCATTCTGTTATCATCAGCATAGTGGTCAGGATGGACAAACTGAGTAAATATCTACCTTGGACTTTGCATGCTTGATTTCGTTTAGTCTTCATTACAGGTATTGTTCCCAGAATGAGACTAAAATTTAGTGTCGTTGGATAACTTTCCCAAGATCATGCACCTGTTCGGTGGCAAAGGCTGGATTCTCTTTCAACTGTAGCTGATTCCAAAGTGGCTGCTCTTAGCCCCGAGTTATACTACCATTCATGTTTGGGTAGAGCTTGGGGGTAAGACCCCTTCAATCAAACCTCAGGGTGATGCCTTGTCATTATCTCTCGGAAGAGTTTGTACTCAGTCACAGTCATTTGTGAGATGCCTACTATTGTAATATTTGCCATCCCCTACAGTCTACTTCCTTAATAAGAAAAGCAATCCAAATACTTCTTGGTCAACAGAGAACTTTGGCTGCTAGGTATTAAGAGTTGCCAGTTATCTCTATTGGGGCAACTGCATGAAGAGAGGGGAGTGGCATTTCCAGTTGAAAGTGGATGGCAAGGGAAGAATGTAATTTTTACAGTGAAGTTTTGAGAGAGCGGAGGGAAGGCACGTGGAAGAAGCAGCAGCCACCTTCACCCTGTACTGGCTGATTACCTGGGAGGAAAAGAGGGGCTGCAACCAGCCACAGGGACCTGACAGCCAATGCCCACGTATGAACTCATGGGGAGAAACTTAGAAAAGCCTGAAAAGAGGCTGAAAACATCTACAGACCTTTTCTGATCTCAGGCATTCACAAAACTTAGCTTATTGGAAATCATGGCATAACTTAGAAGGCAAAAGGGAAAAAAAAACCCTTAGATAGGAAATCCGAAATGTATTGAATATTTGAATGGAGGACCAGATAAAGGCAAAATGAATGACCCCTAATCTGTTTCAGTCTACACCTAAGCCAGGTGGATAACAGGCATTTTAGTGACACTACAAAAACAAACAAACAAAAAGCATTCTTTAAAACTGGGTGGGAAAGAAGGAAAAGGAAAGCGAAGGAATAAAAGGAAATTAATTTATAATACAAGTGTCTTGTATTCTTCAATATCTTGATATTCATACTGGATATCTTGTATTTTCATGACATTGCTTTCTTCTTCCAGGTGCATCTGGGTTGTACTAAGTATCGGAATTTTATTCCTTTATAAGGATGAATAATATCCCATTGTGTGTATAGACCACACTTTGTTTATTTGCTCCTTTGTTGATGTATATTTGGCTTGTTTTCACCTTTTGGTTTTTGTAAGTAGTGCTTCTGTGAACAAGGGTATACAAATATCTGTTTGAGTCCTCACTTCTAATTGTTTTGAGTGTATATCCAGAAGAGGATTTGCTGGATCATATAATACTTACATTTTTGAGAAACAGCCATACTGCTTTTCTTGGTGGCTGAAACATTTTACATTCCTATCAGCAGTGCACCATATTTTGGGGTATTGGTTATAAAAACATTTATTTTCTAACGATTTGCAAAATTTTGCACATATACCCACTCACCCCCCTTCCCTGCATTTTCCCTACACAGAGTCAGTGCAAGCCCTTCAACTGGCTGGGGGCTATTCTAGAGTAAAATTTTTATGGTAGGCCAGAAAACACTCTCCTAGCAGATGCTTAAACAGGTTTTTCAAATGTTTTCCACAAATATTATTTCACATGATCCTCACAACCCTGTGAAACAGGTATTATTATTACAATTCTCGTAGGTGAGTTAGTCACACTGACTTGCTTGTGACCTGCAGGGTGTTGCAGAAAGAGTGTGGGGCCTGAAGGTGGACGCAGCCACGTGTTCTGCTGCCCTGACCTTCGGCAAGTATTACGACACTTTGCTTTGTCCTAACACCTAGCTGTGCCCTGTGGCCAGGTCTGGGCTTGAGCTAGCCTAATACGAATGCTCACAGGCTTGCTTCTGCCTGGATGGAATCATCTCTCCTTGCTGTTTTATTCATTTATATTCAGTTACTAAAATTCAGTTTCTTTGTGAAATAATGTCTAACCCCCCCCCCCCCCGCAACAAAAGCCAACTGCTGGAACGATGATGGAAATGAAGAAAAAGTGAGACAAGCTATGGCACTGAGGATTCTCGGCCAGAATGTAAAAATGAGTCAATTAAAGAGAGAAATGAATTCAGCAGTGGCTCAGATCTGAGGAATGAACAAGTTCACCAATTTCTCCCTACAGAAATGAGAAAAAGACATTTGTGAAACTGTGGTAAATGATCCAGCCAGTGAAAAAATTGCTCATCAAGTGAGAGATAAGACTTAAGTGAAAGCTGAAAAGGGGGTTAATGTGTAGAGTGAGAATATGCACAGGAAACACAAGACTTCTGATGGAAACGGGACTCGGCAGAAAGCCCAGATCCTGTACAAACATTTCCACGAAGCAACAGATGGGGAAGACTCCAGTGTGGCTCCTCAACCAACCTTTGCTGCGAGTAGAGTTGATTAGAAAGCTTGAAGAAGCATCCCCCCCCCCCATACAAAGTAGGAGAAATGGCACCAATTAACCTCTTGGTCGATGATCAGTTTTCTTCTACACCCAGAAAGATCCTAAAAGTGAAGCATAGTAGACAGAACAAGACTGCAACAGTGGTTTTAAAACCTCTGTTGGATGAGAAATGTCTTCGTGAACCGAGGAATCCACGAGGAGAGTGAATACTAAGATCAAGGGCAGCCAAAGACAGTCTTCTGGGCTTTGGGGATGTGGTGAGCTTTGTGGGTGAGTCAGGTTTGCTCCACCTCTCCTCCAACTCCAGGACACTTAGAATCAAGGGTGAGCACTTCATGTGTGTATAGTATCCATGCTGAAAAACCTGGTAGGAGCATGGCATGTTTCCTTTTGTTCAGGACAACTGTTTTGTCCAAGTGGAATTTGAAGTTCTGAGGGTCTCAGGACCTTTGCCTCACGGTATATATAGGGGTATGGAGACAAAAATCACACTGGTTAAAGATGACTGAGCCTCCATTGAAATACAGATCAGATTGACTCCAAAGTCTATGCTCTTCCTACTTTTCCCCATCAACTTCAGTAGTTGGGTCAGTCAGACTTACTTCCCCAAAACTTGCGATCAGAGCTGAAAAGTGGTTCCCTTTGATTCACCCCCTACACCATTCTACTGCCCAGGAACAGGAGGGAGTTGGTGGAATGATCTATCTACCTGGGCAGAAGCATCATCTATATACATGAGAGCCGACTCCCGTAATATGATAAGCTCCATTTTGATTGTATATGTTTTAAAGATTTTTTTCTATCAATACTGTTCACAATTTAATTACAATAATTAACATAGTTTTCCAATATTATTTTTGCATTTGATTATATGCCTAAAAATGTTGCAGCTGTGTTTACCTATATGCCTTTTGTCTTAGGCTTCATTTAAAATGAGAAGTAAATATCATTTTTATATATAGCTTTCCACTTGCTTTGTGAACTATTTTCATAATACCCCAATTTAGCCACATACATCCTCTGCTGTGTTCAGAGCTCTCCAATTAGGGTAAGAGCAGGACAGAAATCAGGGGGACAGCATCAGTTCCCTGGCCCTAGCAGGCGATGTTTCCAAGTGCTAGCAAAATAAATATATTTTTCTTCATAAAAACAATGTAGATAATTTGTAGTCATATTTGGCTACCCATAGCTTTGCAGGCAAAATGGAACAAAACAAAAATCCCCCCCACACACACTTTTTTTGGCTACTCTACCTCAGAGGAGGGAAAAAGAAAACGAGTTGCTGACCAGAAGCCAATTTCATCTTGACTGTTCAGAAAAAAAGAAGAAGAAAGAAAAAGCCTTTTAAAGACCACATGGCACAATTAAACTGCAGAACAGAGCATCAAGCTGCTTCTCAATTTAGAGTGTGGTTTTGGGCTGAAACACACTGGTGGTCGATAAACAGCAGGGAAGAAGCAAGGATTACACTTGTCAACTCACCTTACTTCTTCAGCCTAGGCTAGAGGTGTCAGTGCCTAAAACTGTTGATGGAATCCAGGGTCCTGAATGCAGAGAAGTAACATTGCCTAAGTCCAATACATGCAGGTATTTTGAACACATTAATTGCTGATAGTGATTATTTCACTGAAGGTTGAAGAGACTATTACAATATAAATGCCTAAAAGCCAAACATATAATTGTGAAACATACCGAAATAATATAACCACTTCAAAGGCTGGGCATCAGCATATTTTTCTTCTTGAACTAATTTAGTATTTCAAAAAATGTAGTGTGTTTACCATGGCAGTGCTGGGTGATTTTAGTTGGAAGTGCTGGGAGAGGGGACAGAAGCTAGGCCTGGAGGGGGCTGGAGAAGGCTAGCAGGTTGGGAGGAAGGGAGAAAGGACAGAAGGGAAACCAGGAAGGTGGGAGGAGCATGCACACACACACACACAGACACACACAGACACACACAGACACACACACACACACACACATACACACACACGGGCTCACAGCCACATTTGCCAACCAATAGCCTCCTTCATGTGTGACTGTGACACCTTGAACCAATGCCAGGGATCCCCTTATCTGCACATTTTAGGGGCTTTGCTGCCTGAGTATGGATCCTCTCCTCAAGTGAAGGCTCAGTTAAGGAGGGGACATGACACTAGTAGTTCTATAGGGATTGGGGCATTACTGCAGGCTCTGATTCCAATTTAGAAGATAAGAGGATAGTTGTGTAATTCATTTCAAGGTTCTGTTTTTGATGCTGATGCTTAGCTGTAACGTCTTTCTTTTTTTTCCCTAAAGATTTTATTTATTTATTTGACAGAGAGAAACACAGCCAGAGAGGGAACACAAGCGGGGGGAGTGAGAGAGGGAGAAGCAGGCTTCCCACCGAGCTGGGAGCCCGATGTGGGGCTCGATCCCAGGACTCCAGGATCATGACCTGAGCCGAAGGCAGACGCAAAAGACTGAGCCACCCAGGCGGCCCTTAGCTGTAACTTCTTAGCCATGTCAGCCCAGACAGGTTACTTTACCTTCTTGAACCTCAAATTCTGAACTGCATAAAGGGGGCCGCAGTGTAGGATATGGTGGGAATTAAATGATAGTGTGTGTGTGCAGACCATTTAGTATGGCATCTCAGTCAGTAAATGGTGCCTATTTTAGTTATAATTGTTTGTCAGACAAATAGGCCCAGACCCTGGGAGTGACTCCTCTGAGAAATTCACCCATTCAATGAAATATCTTTGTTGATCAATGTAGCTATAAATCCATGTGAAGTAGTGTGTGAGAACTATTTTGAATATCACGAAAAGATTGTTGAAAAACTTACTACATGGTATTTGTGGGTTTTTACCAAGTCTGATGACAACAGTGAGTAACTGGATTAGACGGTGTTTGCCCTCCTTAGATATCGCTGTATAAATGGACATATTCAGGAGAAGACCGATTCTGTAGAGAGTGCAGATAGGTTTTCCAGAAGGAAGAGTTTATTGGACTACTCACTGCTTTGGGGGAAACAGTGAACTCTCAGTATTTAACAGTGTCTGAGAAGATGTTTTATCCTTTCCAGTTGTCTGTGAGTGAGGTAACTCGGTTAGTTAAAACTGAAGAAATTAAACTGCCTTATTGACACAGACTCTCTGCGTGTCCAGCTGCTTAGATCCTTTATCTAACTGCTCAAAACCATCTTCCTCTCTAACACTGAGTAACTTACTTTCAGGCGTTCATTTGAAGGAAATGTTTACATTTATTATAATTGATTAATTAGTTGCATAGTTTCCTTTTAAATTGAATAACTTTTTGCATTTATCATTCCAGTTATATTTCATTTGTGCAGTGGCTTAAACTTAAAAATAAATTTGTCAGAAAATAAAAGTGAATTGATTTAAAGAAGACTAATATATAAATACAAGTATGTAGGCATATTACAAAATTGAGGAGTTTATTATAGTAACAACTGGGTTTTGGGAAACAGTAATTGAGGATATATATATGTACTATTGATTTAGGAGTTTTATTCACTTGATTTCTCTTTTATTTATTTTTTATTTTTCAATTCTTTTTAGGGAGAAAGTGTGTGTGTGCACCTGCGGGAAAGGCAGAGGGAGAAGGAGGGAATCTTAACTAGGCTTCATGCGCAGCAAGGAGCCCAATGTGGGGCTTAGTCTCAAGACCCTGACATCATGACCTGGGCCAAAGCCAAGAGTCAGATGCTCAACTGACTGAGCCACCCAGTTGTCCCTGTTCATTTCTTTCTTTCTTTCTTTCTTTCTTTCTTTCTTTCTTTCTTTCTTTCTTTCTTTCTTTCTTTCTTTTTAAAGCAAGTAATTCTTTTTTTTTTTTAAGATTTTATTTATTTATTTGTAGAGAGAGAGAGATCACAAGTAGGCAGAGAGGCAGGCAGAGAGAGAGGGGGAAGCAGGCTCCCTGCTGAGCAGAGAGCCCGACGCGGGCCTCAATCCCAGGACCCTCAGATCATGACCTGAGCTAAAGGCAGAAGCTTAACCCTCTGAGCCACCCAGGCGCCCTCATTTCTTGACAAATACATTCTCATTTTAATAAATTCAAGAATCAGTATTATATAAAGCTTAAGTAGAGTCTTCCCATCCCTCACAGATGGCAAATGAAGCATACATGATCTTCCAGTCACATTTTTTTTTATTTAAAAGGGATCGCACTGTGGTCATTACCTGCAACTTTCATTTTTCATTTATATTAAATTTGAGACATTCTTCTATGTCAGGAAACCTGTCTTATTTATTTAATTTTTAAGTGCCTGCATAGTATCTTTCAACATAGAGGCAATATAATTTATTTCTTTACTCCTTTTGCTGTGCATTATATTTCCAACTTGGAAATATGACAAATAATGTCACAGTGAATATTATTACAAATACTGGTGCATATGGTTAGATGTTTCTTTGTGAGGGGTTGTTGGAAGTGGAATTGCTGTGTCAAAGTTGTGTGTGTTTTTTTTAATTAATACAACAAAATTGTCCTTAAAAGGCTTCTTCTATTTACAGCATCCAATGCTGTAGTACATGGTTTGATTTTTATTCACTTATTTATTATTATTCTTTGAACATTTTATCAGTGTGAAGAATGAAAATAATATGTTCTTAATTTTTATTTTCCTCATTATAAGAAGGATGGACCTCTATCCTTATTATCTATTTGGGTTTCCTCATCTGTAATGTGTCTATTCATATCCTTTATCCATTATTGTTTTATATTTACTAGGTGTTTATCTCTTCTTACTTGGTGTATAGGATTTCTGTTTGTTCAGATATTTTGGATATACTTCAGATGTGTGTGTGCACGCGTGCATGCGCCTCAGTGTATAATAAAAATGTTTCTGCAACTAAAAATTGTATTTTTAATCTTTAATGTCTTTCTTCATAAGAAAAAAACTACACTTTTGTATAATTATGGTTATCTTTCTTTTTCTTTAAATCTGAGGCTACACGACAGCAACACATGAGCCCCAGAACCCACAGTGGTGACACATGGCAGCATTCTCTTTATTCTCTCACTTGCACCAGTGTCCTTTGAAGGCAGCTTGGGCTCAGCTCCATGTAGCTGCCAGGGGCGCAGCTGTTACAGGGTCTGACATCCCATAGCGGCACAAAGGGGACATGGGACCATCAGGGCCACCGTGCAGGTAAGACTGAAGGATCTGGGGTGCTCTCACTGCTTAGCCTCGGGGTGACTGTTGTGGGTCCCTTCTGCTCACATACATTGGCCAGAATTTGCCTGATGGCCTTGCCTCATGAAGAGGAGACAGTGAGGACAAGATGGAGCTCACATTTTCCTCCAGACCAGTCTGTTGTGTTCGCGAAGTTGGAGAGTGAGTGTTCTAAGAGCAAATTCAAATAGGGTGACAAAGAGTTTTCTCCCAGCCTCTTTAGTCCTTGAGTCTTAAAGACAAGTAGAGAAGATTCCGAGTGTGTAGGGTCATCAAAAAATTATATCAGTCTCTTTGGATTCTGGATTTAGAAACCAAAGACCGGAAGACCAAGGGATACCTGCGTTTAGCAAGTATGCTTTCTCTGTCATAGTTGTATATTAAAATAAGTGAATGTATGCAATAAAAACTAAAGAGAATGATTTGTGACTATATCATTAGCCATATCCATGCTTTGATAAACTTCTTAATTTTATCAAAACTTTTAATTATTGCATTTTAAATTTCTAATAGCTTACTTTTACCTTATTTTCAAATTCTTAAATTATTTGAAATGTATCCTCATCTGACTATGTGTAGTAAAGATCTTTAGCTATAAGGAATCAGCAAAGCTGTTAAGCTTCTCTGTGTCCTGGTTTCCTTGATGTGTCTGCACAATAGTAACATATCTGTATCAGAAGAATATTGTGTATATTAAATGCAGTCACATATAGAAGGAATTTGACACTTCAGTGTTATATAAGTATAAAATATGTATATATAAAGGGCACCTGGGTGGCTCAGTTGGTTAAGCCACCGCCTTCAGCTCAGGTCATGATCCTGGAGTCCTGGGATCAAGTCCCACATTGGGCTTCCAGCTCCGCGGGGAGTCTGCTTCTCCCTCTGACCTTCTCCCCTCTCATGATCTCTCTCACTCACTCTCTCTCTCTCTTAAATAAATAAAATCTTTAAAAAATGTGTATATATTCTATATAGAAAGAATTATTATAAGAGTTTCATGGTTGATTATTTTGAAAAATTCTAGGTAGAAAACAATACTGTTCAAAACCCGTGCCTCAGATATGTGCCCAAGACAGGATCTTCTGCAGGTGTTTTGTAGAGAAAGTGTATTCTCTTGTGAAAGCTGAGGGACAGTGAGGGATGCAGGCCAGGGCAGGGGAAGGGGATAGGCAAAGATGTGGGCTCAACTGTGGTCCAGCCTCAGGCACCTCCCAGGACCTTCTGGACCGGAACATCACCTTAGAGTGGTGTGGAAGGGCCTGTGTTTTTATATTCCCAAAGCCGTCAGTCATTGGCTGCCACTGTTCCACATGGAAAGCACCTCTTCCAGGCACCTCTAGGCATGTTGGTTTCCTTCGCTGAGGACAGCTCTCAGGAGGTGGCGCAGCTGCAGAGTTTTAAAAGCCAGCACTCACGGTGTCTGGGGGTCGGGGTGCTGTGGTTGGCCTGTAGACCTGGGTAGGACGCCAACAGCCTACACCATCGTTTGCAGGGAGGTTCTCAAACTTCAGCACATGCCCAAATCCTGGGCGCTTGTTAAATAAGGTTTGCTGTTTCCCACTGGGAGTTTCCCAGCAGGAGACCTGAGATGGGGCCTGATGGTTTGCATTCTGATCAGGCAACATCCTGGTATAGGGGGCCACACTGAGAAACACTGCTCTGTGCTTTTCCAAGCTTTTGTTTTGTTTTGTTTTTCTTACCTCATTTATGGTTTACAACTTTTAGTTTCTGTGCTAATGAGCATTGTGTTCTTGTTTCTGTCCTTAGGTGGGAATGTCTCTAATGATTCACCCTTCATACCATGTTGGTTGTGGTTAACTGGGAGATTCCTTTCAGCAGGTTTAGAAAATTCCCTTCTGTTTCCAGAGAAAGCTGCTTACCAGGAAGAGATGCAGAATATTATCAAGTGTTTTCCAGGAACCATCATGATAATCATGTTTCCTTCTTCTGTTGATTCATCGTACCAAATAGTGAAACTTCTTTGAAGTCCTGGTTTAAACCTTGCTTGTTTTATATGATGTCTTACTCTTTAAATATACTTACTAACTTGATTTATTAATATATATCTCTAAGGATTTTGTGTACAAATGCATAAGTGACATCAATTCTTAATTTTTGTTCACGTTGTTTTCTCTTCATTCCTTACTGCTGTTCTTCCTTCCTTCATCTTACTATCCTCTTTCCTCCTGCTTTCAGAATCATGCTAGCTTCATAGAATGAATTGAGAATTAGCCCACTCACCATTCTCTATGCCGTGGGGTATTTTCCATAATACAAAAATGATGTGTTTCTTGAATGCTTGGTATAATATACCATTTAAAAAAATGTAGGTTTGGGGTCTTTTTGAAATATTGACGTTATATAGTACTTAGGATTCCTTCTATATTTTTTTAAAGAATTTATTTATTTATTTGACACAGAGAGAGAGATCACAAGTAGGCAGAGAGGCAGGCAGAGAGAGAGGGGGAAGAAGGCTACCTGCTGAGCAGAGAGCCCGATGTGGGCCTTGATCCCAGGACCCTGAGATCATGACCTGAGCCGAAGGCAGAGACTTAACTCACTGAGCTACCCAGGAGCCCCTATATGGTTTTTAAATGATAACTATAATTTACAGAATATTTACAAAGACATCAAGTTCCCTATAGCCTTCACCTAGTTTCCTCCAACAGTTAGCCTAACCATTGCATATTTGTCAAAATGGTACAATAGTATTAACTATAGCACAGGCTTCATTAGAACTTTGCCAATTTTTCCATTGATACTCTATTTCTGTGTCAGGTTTCAATGTAAGTACAGTATTAGATGTAGACTCCATCTCCTAGTCCTTCTTGGTCTGTAACGTTTTGTTATTCTTTATATTTCATGACCTTGAAGCATCTGAAGAATGCTGCTCGGGTATTTTGTAGAATGTCACTGAATTTGGGTTTGTCTGATGTTTTCATATGAGTAGACTGAGTTGCTAGGTTTTGAGGCAGAAGTCTGCAAGGATGAAGGCTCTTTCGCATTTCATCTCGTCAGGGGATACCTGATATCACCATGATATTCCTGGTGATATTAAAGTTGATTATGTGGTTAAGGTAGTATTTGCTAGGTTTCTGGCATAAAATTTCTATTTTTCACTTTTTTTAAAAACTCAGTCCTTTGGGCGCCTGGGTGGCTCAGTTGGTTAAGCAGCTGCTTTCGGCTCAGGAGATCCGGGATCGAGTCCCATATCAGGCTCCCTGCTCGGCGGGAAGCCTGCTTCTCCCTCTCTCAGTCCCTCTGCTTGTGTTCCCTCTCTAGCTGTGTTTCACTCTGTCAAATAAATAAATAAAATCTTTAAAAAAACAACAAAAAAAACCAAACAAACAAAAAAAAAACTCAGTCCTTTGAAAACTGCTTATTAAGCCTACATCACACTCAAAGAGAGAGAAATTAAACCTAATCTCCTTGAGAATGGATATCAATATTTATGAAAATCTTCTGGGGGCACCTGGGTGGCTCAGTTGGTTGAGCGACTGCCTTCGGCTCAGGTCATGATCCCGGAGACCCGGGATCGAGTCCCACATCGGGCTCCCTGCTCAGCGGGAAGCCCGCTTCTCCCTCTCTCACTCCCCCTGCTTGTGTTCCCTCTCTGGCTGTGTTTCTCTTTGTCAAATAAATAAAATCTTAAAAAAAAAAAAGAAAAGAAAATCTTCTGTAAAGAAAAGTTTTCTCTTGCCTCTCATTTTTATTCATTTATTTGTTTATATTACTATGAACTCATCAATGCTTATTTTATCGAAATAATCCAGTATTGTTATTATTTATTTTGTTGTTCAGATTATTCCAGCTGTGGCCCCTTAGGTTAACTCTTGCATTCTTTTGGATTCTTTTAGTGGAGAATAGTATTTAGAAACCAAGG
The DNA here is from genome assembly GCA_004023965.1 of Spilogale gracilis. Lineage (NCBI taxonomy): Eukaryota > Metazoa > Chordata > Mammalia > Carnivora > Mephitidae > Spilogale > Spilogale gracilis. The sequence continues at coordinate 114,279 of PITA01000134.1, forward strand.
CTGTGAGACTAGCGGTTCCCATTGCCTCTGGGATGGCACTACTTCTGGGACCTCTAGGGAGAACCAGGGAACGTATGCATATGAATTAACTTGTGTGTACAAGCTATCTGTAATTAGTTCTGTGCTTTTTACTATTTCATTTTGCAACTTCTTCTTTAGTAGATAGTTGTAATCCATATTTTACTAAATGTTTATGCATTTAACCAGATTTTAAATTTTTGGAGATAATTTAAAAATATTGAAATTTTTCATTGAAAATTTATAAAGGGCATGTTGTATCCTGCTACCTTGCTAGAACTCACCACTAGTTCTAGTAGTTTTTAGATTCCTTCAGATTTTTTACATGTGCACTTGTGCCATGTAGAAAAATCCAAAGAGGATGTTGACTTCATTTTTTCCAATCATTATGATTTTTGTCTCTTTTAATTATTGCACTGGCCAAGGCTTCTGGTATAATATTGGAAAGAAGTTGTAAAAGTAAACATCCTTGTCTTGATCCCAAAATAGTAAATAATTTTTGAATATTGTATCAAGTTTTCCTATAGTAATATACCCTGCTTGGTCATGAGGAAGTCTCCTCTCTATCTCTGTATTACTTGATTTAATTTGTCAATATTTTGTTTAGGATATTTGAGTAAATCTTTATGAGGACTATTTGTCTTTAATTTTCTTTTCTGATTTTGTTATCATATTTACATGTCTCTTCAGTTTGGTGTTTTCTTAGCCTGAATTCTAAAATGCTAATTGCCCTGACTTGAGCACTGAACATACTTTTTTCTCTGCATGCCTACCCAAATGCAGAATTACAACCAAATCTGGCTCTGGTGTTCTGCTTCGTCAGTGTCCACCGAGTTCCTAGTATGCACCAGACACTGTACTTAGCACTTGTCAGGAGGAGCAGGAGAGCTTATCAAAATGAAAATCAGAACAAACCAGTGCTTAACAAGTTTATATCTCCATGATATTTACATGGCTCTTTGCCAGAACACTTGGTGATGCCCTAACATGGATTTGTGTTTTATTGAACACAGGTAATCCTTATTCCTAGTGTCTATTCCATTCCATATCCCCAGTTCCAGTTGAACTGGTAGTTTTGAAGCAAGGACTACTTCCTGCTCATTTACCATTGTTTGTATTTGCCTCTACTGCTTTACTCTGCCTCCCTAGTCCTCTCATCCAAGGTTATAGTGCTAAAAGGTTACCCAGGTGTTGTAGCTAGAAAAAAGAAAACCCACGATATAAGCACTCATATAAGTTAAGAAAGGATTTTCCCAACCCTGGCAGCTAGACAGTTCATAATGATTTATTTGTTTATCCAGCAAATATTTATGGAATGTCATCTGTGTGCTACTTAGAAAACTCGTACATATTGTACTGGGTCCTGGGAGACTGATCATAAATAAGAGAGGATGTATTCATGCTTCCCCAGACTTTATATTCCACTGGGAAAAGATGATCAAGAAACATACAGTTTCTAGTACTGCCAAGTGACGTGAGGAAAATAACACAGACTAATTGTGATGAAGAGTGCTGGGAACCAGGACCAGCATTCTAAGGTTCTCATGGGAAGCCTCTAGGAAGTGGCATTTTATTTGAGGCCTGAATAACCTGACGAATAAGGTCAGTCAAGTCCCTGGGGGAGGAGATTCGAGGTGGGGCAAGTGGGAAGCCTTGATGTGGGACACACGTGGCGTATAGCACGGACAGGAGGAAGCCAGCATACAGTGCACAAGGTGGGGAGTGTGTGACATAAGGACAGAGCGTAGACAGAGCTTTGCAGTCACAGTGAAGAGCCTGGGACTTATTCTAAGTATAATTGGAAACTGTCAGAGAGCTTTAAACAAGGATGTGAACTAAGCTCCTCCTTAGACATTTTACAGGATTATTCTGACTGCCCTTTGGAGAATGTGAAAAAGTGCGATTGCAGAAGGGGAGTCAGAGAAACTAGTTAGTGGCAACAGTAGTCCTGCAGGTGAGAGACAGCATCTGGCTTGGCCTGGTGAGTTCAGTGAATGGGGAGGTGGACAGACTTGTGATTCATATTTGCAGGTCAAACCAACGGAATCAGAAGCTGAGAATACATGGGATGTGGTGAATAGTGAAGAATTAACAGTGACTCCTAGGCTGTTATTTTGAGCAACTCCATCAGTGGTGGCACCCTTTGCTGTCAAGTAGAAGACTCAGGAATAGATTCGGTGGTGGTATGAGACAGAAATTAGGAGCTCTATTTTAAAAATGTTAAGTTTTGAGACCTATTAGATACTCATGTGTATAGTGTATGTCAAGTATGCAATTATATTCACAAATCTGGAATAAAGGGGACACCTTAGAGCTGGAATGTAATTTTGAACTATTAAAAAGATTATATTAATTACTAGACTTGCACTACACTCCTTAAGTATAATCATAATTGCTCTTGAAATTTTCTTTGGAAGATGCCTTGCTGGTGACTGACATACCACCTCTTATTAAGTCCAGCACAACCAGATTTTCCCTCCTATTTTGAAACATTTCACTATTTTTAACTTGTTTTTGGGAAGGGGTCAGGTCACTGAGTTGTACTTAGCAGCCATGTTGGAAGAAAAAAAAATACTTATCTTAAGACATTATAATCACATCCAGCATGACAGTCTCATAGATATCTCAAACTAAATATTTTCAAAATAGAATACATTATTTCATCCCAAAAACTCCATCAAATTTGTTTTTACCCAAGGACTGCATTTTAGTAAATGGTACCTCTAGCCACTTTGGCTCTCAGACATCCAATCTAGGAACAGTTGACTCTATGAGAGGTTCACATATATAGGCATATTGAAGAAGTAGGAGATTTTATTTCCTCTTCCATTTATTTTGGGCATGTTAAACAGGCAAAGCTGACAGCCAGCTTCCAACGTGACTCCCCATGACACCCATCTCCAAGTGTTCACACCCTTGTGTAGTCTCTTCCCACACTGTACCAGGGTTGGTTTGTGTTGATCAAATAGAATATGGTAGAACTGAAGGTATGTCACTCCCAAGATTAGGTTATGAAAGACCTCAGCTTCCATCTAGAGCTCTCTGTCTTGGATAACTGACTATATCAACCCAACCCTGGATCATCTTGCTGTAGGGAAAGCTATCTGTTTTGTCTTGAGGATATCAGGTGGCTGCCCTGTGGAAAGACCTGTGGGAAGAGGAACTGAGACTTCTAGTCAGCATCCAACAAGAAACTGAGGACTCTAGCCAATAGCCATCTGAGGGATCTGTCTTGGAAGTGGCTCCTCTAGCCCTTTGAAGGCTTTTGGTGTTGTAGGTCTGGGCAGTAGCTTAACTACAACCTTATGAGAGACCTTTAGCCAGAGCCTCCCAGCTGGGCCACTCCCGTGACCCTTAGAAACTGTGAGAAGTTTGGGATAATTTGATTTGCAGCAATATATAACCACTACAGCAAGGGATTATGCCTGTTTCCATAAGTTATTTCTGGCTCTGACCTTGATTTGGTCTCTCTTTCTTCTGCCTCTCTCTCAATCCAATTTGCCATGTTTCCACTTGTCCAACTCCCCTGCTATAGCACTAACTCTCTCTGCAGTCATTCTTTTAAATTGGAAACAAGGTGAACATTTCACTTAGCTTTGGCTGAAGGACACCACACAGTGTGTTAGGAAGCAAATTGCTGACCATGTTCCTTCACTTGGCTCAATGCCTCACTTGCTTTTGTATCCTGTTGATGAGAGAGAGAGAGAATGATAAATGCATTCCCTGTACTCATAAAATTAAAGACCTTATGGGTTCCTCAAATTTGGGGCTTATTTTTGAAAATTAGCCCTTCACTTCCAAAAGAAAGCATATAATATGCCAGTTAGCAAGGAAATTAGAGATTATTCTGTCCAGTTTGCTCATTTTTTCACAGTGAGCCACTGATATCTAGAGTAAGGGAGTAAATGGCCAGTGGTTCTCAATCACCTCGTAAGAACTGGGATGAGAAGTCAGATGTTCTCATTCGTGCTTCAACCACATCATCCTGAATCATCCTGAAGGCAATGAGTAGTTAGCCTCGAAGATCAGAGCAGGCACCTTTCTAAGTTTGCTCAATCCATGAATTCACTCGTTGTACAACCCTCTTCGGTATTGTTATTCCCATTTTGTAAATGAAGAAATAAGACCTGGTGAGATTAGGTGACTTGCGGGTTTGCACTCCTAGTGAGTGGTGAGACTGAGATTTGAATACAGGCTGTTCGATTCTGGAGTTTGTCTTTCTGTATTTGTATCGTTATCCGGGTACTTTCAGAAGACTTGCTTTTTCTTCTCCACCTGTGTATGCAGCAATAATATTACCTACTCTATTCTAAAACTTTCATCATTGGGCAAGTACTAGGAGTTCTCTTTTCCATCATTAATGCTGCTCTATTACTTGAAATTAGAAACTGCCACATTTTGCCTCAACCCTTTTTTTCCCAGTTAGAACAAGACATTTGTAAATTTCTTAATTGCAGGAAAAATAGTCAATGGCGTAGAAATGCTATTAAAATACCCTGTGAGAATTATTTTTAAGTTCTTTCGTGTAGATGGCAGTAGCTTCTGTATTTCGCTTCCCCTTGATGAGTATATCCTGGAGTGCAAAGAAATGCTTGTGAATTTAGCTTAAAGCCAATTATAAATCTCCTCTTAGGGGTGGCTCCCAAGCCAAGTTCTAGACGTGATTTCATTAACATACCTTTATCTCCACTCAGAACTCTGTGCTGGCCCCTCAAAATACATTTTGGATAGCTGGTGCTAAATTATAATATGGTGCTAATGGTCTTAAAAGAGGCTGAAATAACATAAGTAAACTTCTTGTACTTTAAATTCAGGTCCAGAGGGCTCGAAGGCTAGACTGCAAATTCAGCAGCCATCTGTCCAGAGTGATCATTTTGTTTTTAGCTCCAGCTCCTTCATTTCTCATTTAGTAATGAGCTTGGAGATTACTTTTTAATATTGGCTGAAGAACTGTGTAGTATGTGGAATGAGGAGAATGATTTGAATGATTTCAGATTTGCCTGAAGAACAGGAGTGAGTGAGGAGAGAGGCAACTCTGTTTTATTTCCAAACACCCAGGAAGAATGAAGCCCTATCCTGTTCAAGGGGGCTTGCCGTCATTCGACAATGCTGGTCTGCTGAGGTGGGCTCTCGGGGACTCAAGATTCTGCAGCTCTGAATTTGCCTTTGAAAGCTCCAGTGGAGCTCTTCTTAGTGAACAGTGTTGTTGTTGTTGTTGTTGAGAAGGTGCTCCGGGTTAGGCACTGTGTGAGGCGCCAGGGAGCACTGGGGAAGCATTAAATCCTAACTCCCTTGAAGTCAGAGATCACGCCTTAACACATTTTTTTCACTAAACACTAGGTAGATTTTAACCTATTCAAAAGTTTGACAACTCAGGATGGATAAGATGAAGGTCCAGGAGAAATTTTCTAGAAGTACTGTTCTTGTACTTATGTGTTCGCACCAATGTGATAACTCCTGAATGGAAGCAGCGGGGAGGCAAGCAGGGGGAGGACAGGAGTGTCCCATACGGAAGGCCCGACCAGGCCCCCAGTGGCTGCATGTGCCTCAGGAGCCCTGAGCTCACGAGACAAGACAAGGTTAGTCATCTCGGAGCAGAGCTCGAGGGTGCCGCAGACGGGTTCTGCTGGGAAGGCTGAGGTGGGCTGGGGCCGGGAGCATGAGCGTTCCAGCTCCGAAGGAAGCCCGCGTGGAGGAGCAGCCCTGCGAGGCCCACAGACCACAGCCCTGGACAAGGAGCATTCAACGGTAGGGAAAAGAGAGAACACCAGGACAGATCCTAAGGGCAGACAGAAGTTTAACTCCCAAAATAAACCACATTCTTTCTATGAGATACTTTCGGCAAGAACTAGGTCAATATACCATTCATTATGGGTGGGATATCAAGTTTTTTAACTATTACAATTTTGTGCTTCATGCCCTTCTCCTTCCCCTGCTGTTTGTGGCTCCACAATAAGGGTGGACTTTTCTCCTCCGAGTTGAATGAACTGCTGCCTGTCTGGGTAGACTGGCCGGAGGGTTAGCGTGAGGTTGTCAGCATCTTTCCTGGCTGTACCAGTCCCCGGCTCGTCCTGATAGAAAGTGAATCCACAGTAAGCACACCTTTGCCACTCTTTGATTTTATCAGCATTTATGTTCTAAGTACAAGCTTTTGTAAGTTATTCAAGCACTTATACTTATTGCAAAACCCTTTGTGATTTTTTTGGTCATCTCCTCTATTACTGTTCTTTAGTGGAATCCTTGTACTCATACTTCCTTTCTCCCATGCTCATGCCCTTGTACCAGTTTCATTATGAAACTGTCCGAGGGAAAGGTACAATTCTGATTCTTGTTTGCATCACCCCGGATGGATTGAGGAGAATAAAATAGGTGTGCTTTTTGGTCTCCAGGTACAGGTGTTCAAGTGTTACCATGGACTATTTTCTAACAATTTAGCCTTTGAATTTACACCTAGCTGTCAATAAATATACCTTCACTCTCTCAGGAGATTCCCCATTTCCTGATATTCCAATTTTCCTAGTGCAGTCCTAACTCTGGGATCCTAGGAGGTGACAAAATGTGGGCTGGCACTAATGATCAGTGCCGCCGCACAGAGCCCTGTGACCTCGGGGAGTGGGGTGGGGGTTGGCTACCTAATTTGCAGGGCCTGGTGCAGAATGAAACATGGGGCCTTTTTTTTTGCTTATTTTTCTATTGGGTTGTTTGACATCTTTAAAGTTTATTTTAAGATGTCTTTATAGTATAGGAAGATTAGTACTTTGTCAAATTTTCAAGTGGGTGTTTTATCTTTAGCTTTAGAGTGGTTTTATCATCAGAAATATTTTATTTTTATACAGCCTACTTATCAATATATTCTTTATGGTTTCTGCTTTTGCTCCAAATTTAAAAAGGTCTTTCCCATTGTTTTTAGTGGAGATTGAAATCATCAGATTTGAGTCTTGAAAAGATCACTCTAGCTACCATTCAGAAAACAGGTGGGGGGAGCAATGACGAGGTTGAGGGTAACCTAGAGAAAACGATCGCAGAAGTCCATGTGAGAGATATTAAGCTGTGGTTATGAGGATGGCAGTGGGAGTGGAAAATGTGGATGAGGAAGCATGGATGGGCTCAAGATCTGTTTAGAAGGCAAACTAGATAGACAACAGATTGGGCTTGAGAAAGGTCTGGTGTGAACAAAGGGATAAAAGAAGCCATTCACTGAGTTAAGGAAGCCTGGCAAAAGCACCAATTTTTTTTTTTCTGTTTCTTTTTTCATTGATTAATTAATTAATTGATTAATCCCTTGGTACGGGAGTTGGGGGGGCATTGTGAGTGTGGTATGATACACATTAGCTTTGGGTGGTTTTAAGACCCCCTAAGGGAGTTGCTGAGTCCAAATATCCGATTCCCAGAGGAGGGGATCTGGCTGGATGTGAAAACTGAGGAGTCACGAAATTGTCCATGGTAATCAGAGTCTTGGGTGTGGACGAGGTCGTTTATGAAGACAGTATGGAGTGCAAAGAGAGGGAACCCAGAAGAGTCTTGAAGAACTCCAACATTCCATGACTGTGTGCAAGAGGGTGATCCTGTTCCTGATGGCTCTGAGGGCTTACCTGGGGTTAAGAGAAGGACACCCTCAAGCAGTGAGAGGGGTGCCCTGCAGCTGGGCCAGACATCCGGTGGGATCTGTGAGGGCCGGGCTGGAGAACCCACTGGGCTGGGCAGCTTTGTCTATCAGGACAGTCGAGGACATTTCAGATTTTGCACACTTTTCTTTCTGCCTTTGTGTTTCCATCCCCACACTATGAGAGGAGATTCAAAACGCAGCTTCCTCTGACTCTTCCCCAACAGTGACATCAAGTGTTGTCTTCCCACCTTAACTCGTTAGTGATGCAAAAAGACTTATTCAAGAGAAATCTGCTTTGTTCTTTCCAGGCAAGATGGTAGAATACATTAAAGGCACAGCATTTATACTTCCAAATTGGGGTGTGAATAACATGGGGAAAAGGGTTTTTCAGCGTTTCTACCTAAACACCTGTTACCGTTTTTCTTGCTGCTGGTGTAGTGTCATGGAAACAGCCTGGATGTTAAAAATACCTAGACCTTGGTTCAAACCCCAGCACTCTCTTGTGCTACAGCTGCCACTTAAGACAAGTCGCTTAACACTTAAAAAAAGTTCTGTCATCTAGAAGGTGAGGATCATCGTCCTTATCTCCCCAGGTGAAATGAGAGCTGCAGTAGGGACCCTGAAAGAGAGCCTAGTAGAGGGCTTTTCCCTGACGGGGCATCCTCTCCTCCAGCACCCCTCCCTCCCACCCTCCCTCCCTCACCATCATCAGTGCTCTTACCAGCCTTCTCAGTCTCATGCATATATGCCTCTCCTTTCCCTCCATCAGGAAACCACTGAGACCCTCTGCATTTCCCTTTGAGCAACAGAGGATTTCTCAGGTGAAATGATGCATTCGTGTTGTAATTAACTTTGCCCCCGTTTCTGTGTGACCGTAGTTAATGAGTAAATATTCAGAGCTGGAAGAAATCAGGCTTCATGGTCTGGAACATCCGTGTGTTCTGAGAAAGAAGATAGTCGGCACAAAGCGTGGTGGGAAAGGGAAAGGGGAGTTAGGGACATGTTCGCCTGTGTGGTAGGCCTGGAGGCTGGGTCCGGGGCCTCCCATGGCGCTCCGGTCAGCGCCCCGTGTTTGGAGAGGAGCGCTTGCTTCCTGGTTGACGTCACCTACACTTAGAGGAAAGCCTGTGTGACATTTCTTCCCTAAAGTCAGGTTCATATACATCTTGTTTCAAAACCCTTGGGCATGAGACCACATCTGATTCAAACATTCCAGCTTTGTCATATTCGAAGAGCATCCCTGTGTGGGTTGAAAAGGTCCCAGAATGGGGTCCAGAGATTTATTCTGTGTTCCAGTTCTGGCATCGCTTGCTCATGGAGGGGTTTTTGCCAGACATCTGCCCTCTCTGGGCCACAGAGTCCTCATCTTTAATATGATAAAAGGATGTGCCTGCCCTGTGACCTCTCGGTTCCCTTCTGCTTCTGAGGAGCTATGGAACCAAAGGCCCAGAGGTCGTTGTGACTTCACTGGCGCCGGTGTTGGTGCTCCGATCCCGATATGGATCCAGCTCTCATGTTAGCAGAGCTCACATTTTTATTATTTGCATTCATTGTGCAGCAAAGCATGTAGTATTGGTTAATTAATGCTGCCGGCATAGCACTCTGCTAAACGATTGTTTAGCCTAGAGTGGAATAAAATGCTACCATGACTAATACAGTATCATTATGTAACAGAAAATTAAAAATCTGATAATTTGATTGGAAGTCTCAGGTGAGTTTTTTGTATAAAAATGTTAACCTCAAGTAGCTATAAGCAGGTAAATGTTTTATTCATCCCACTGATACGAAGTAAGTGCTTATGATATAAATTATGTATAATTAATACCCCTGGGGTAAAAAAAATGTATGCTAATAGGTTGTCAGTTAATTAAGGAAGGAAAAGGAGGTAAACAAAGGTGATTATAATTTGTCCTGGGACCATAAACAGAAACCGTGCCTTAAATAATCTCTGTAAAAAAATACATGATCCAGCAAATCCTTCGTTTCCATCCGGAGCTGTTTCCTAATGGTTTGCAGCCACTGCTCAGCGGAGGTGTGGAACTGAGACGCAGCTCGTGAGCGCGGGCCAGGCCTGGCCCTCCAGCCACTGGAGCTCGGGCCCTTTAGGAGCAGCGCCGGTCTCTTTGGAAACATTCTCTGAAATATAGCTGTTTGGGAAGCCAGCAGCTACATTAAAAGGAAAAAAAGAAAAAGACATCCAACTAATGAAAATTCGAAGAAGTATGCCCGTACTAAATGGCAGTCTTGTGCTTTCTGGCTAATTGAAGCCCCCTCTTTGAACCTGGGAAGCAGATACATGACACTTGCCCCAACGTGTGGCTGGGTAGAGCCACAGTGATGGACGGCATGGACCATGAAGAAGTATCATCTGAGTATCTCTGAGCCTTCTTCACTCACTACTCACTCATTCATGCCTTCATCCAACGAACATTAACTGACCACAGACTCTCTTTTAGGCATCAGGGCACCCATGCCCCCTCGATGCTGTCAGCCTCTCTCTTTTCCTCTCTCTTCACCAACCTATGGGGTCTGAATCTGCCAATTACAATATATTACAAAGAGCTGGATGTGAAAATTCAAAGCTCTGAGGAAAAGTCTGGCATCAACGTAAAGGTTTAGGTTATCTGAGGGATAAGAGCGGGGGGAGCTAGCCAGGGTCATGAACACTCAGCTGCTGGGAGAAGAGAGCCCAGCAGGGAAGGGGGACCTGCCAATGAGAACAGTGCTTGGAGGCTGGGGTCACAGAAACGAATGGGTAGGGAGACCCAAGAAGGACAAAGTCATCCATGGTGTCAGTGGAATGGAGGGACCCAGCCCATAATCTAAGATGTGTTAGTGGATTCTGAACTTAAATGGGCATAGCGGAGCCCCTGCAGCAAAGTGGAGGGTGCAGGCTTGGCTGCTGTGTGTGAGACAGTATTAAGCTTGTGAAAACGGTCGTCAGACAAGCTTGGACACAGATGCGGGAGAGAGTTAGGGGATGAAATCGATTTGGGAGCGTCCGCTGAGAGGGCAGTTCAGTTTCAGGGTGATACATGAGGCTGCGACCTATATTTTGGGACTGAAGAAACACGTGTTTTTAAAAGCTGTTAGAAAAAGGCCTGGGAAGAATGTGGGAAGGTATTGCGGGCACACGGGGAGGGCTTGTCCTCCTGGAGCACAAGGCCGTCTTCCACGGATGAGCCAGGGAGAAAAGCGAAAGGCGCAGAGGAGGATGTGGGAGTGTCTGTGGGTGTGGGGGCAGTGCGGCTGGGGAGGCCAGGCTGGCTTCAGGTCCCCTGAAGTAGGAGTTCATGATTACGTCCTCGACTGGAGTGAAGGAGGTTGAGCGAGAAAGTAGGATTATGGTGAATATTCAGAACTGTCCCTAGAGAGAGGGAGAGGATGTTCACCAGGGGCAGGAAGGAGCCGAAGCGCTTCTTCTCCAGGTCTGCTGCTTTTCCTCTGCTGCCCTTTCCAACCCGACGAGGTGTTCCATCTTCCCTTCCATGATCCAGAAGAGGGGGAAGATCTGGAAGGGGAATTCCTGTATCATACATTCCATCAGCCCTCACAGAGCATGATCAGAATGCTCATTTTACCAAAGTCTTTCCTGCAGCCCTGTATTCGTTCTTTTCTTTTTTCAAGGGAGAAAACAAAGTTTCAACTGATTCCAAAGATTCACAATTTCCAATTTTGCTGGACGGTCGGTCAGAGGGCACTTCTGTGGAATAAGACCCAAAGGCAGCCATCAGGCCCAGAGGTGGTTTTTGTTTTTGTCTAGTACCAAAAATGTTTTTAAGTTCTTCCTGAGAAAAAAGTGTTGATGAGTTGCACAGGATGGACATATCTTGTATCTCTTGGGCTATACACTTAGGTTGCTACAAGGAACCACAGAGAAGTAGTTGAGGAAGGCTCGGGCTGGGGCCAGGAATTCTGCTGCCATTGACCCTTGTCGCCCTTAGACAGCACTTGCTTGTCGCCGTCAGTACTAGGAACAGCGTGAGTGAGTTAGTATATCCAAACTCAGGAGAGCTTCTGAAATACAAGTGGGAACTAAGAACGTTATTTTATAAAGGTAACTGTGCTGTAGGGTGGGAAGTCCCTGGTACGTGGATCACACGGGCTCTCGGACGGGCAGTTCTGACTCGGACACTGGTGGGTGGCTCTGAACAAGTTCGCTGACTTGAATTTTCCAATCCGTGAAATGAGGATAATGATCCTTACCTCCTAGGATAGTGTAAGATTGAAAAGAGGTAAATAGCAAGGTAGCATGTCTAAAATGAGGTCCGTAAAATCTCTAACCTATGGTCTGTTGCCTCCTACGGAGTAGACACTGCTTTCATTGTATCTCAAGGTATTTATCCATTGTTGTCTTCATCACCGTCTTCATAATCATGGCCTTGAAACTTACTATCTGTGGACTTTAACTCATTTGCTCTATTAGGATACTAGACGCCACTCTATGACCCCATAGAAGTCAGAGGGTATGTTAATGTCCACGTTTAACTAAAGGTTAATGTGCATGGAGAAGAATACACAAATATTAAGAGTGAAACTCCATGAAATTTCATGGACCAAATGCGCTGTGTAACAGGAATCCAGACTCAGAATTTGGACATTCACAAAATATACCCCCCGTAGCAGCCACGTGTCCCTTGTAGTCCTTAGGTCCTCGTGGGTAAGCACTCATGACCCTGACTTCTAAACTCACAGATTATGTTTTCTGATTTTTAAATTTTATACAAATAAAATTATCTAGTTGGTATTCTTTTATATCTGAGTTCTTTTGATGGCGATTCATCCGTCTGTTGGAGGAAATTATAATTATTTCCTTCTTACCACTTTGTAGTATTTCATTCGTGAATATGCTGTAGTTTATTCTACTACTGATTGGTAGGTCTGGGTTTTTTCCTAATATGCGCCTATTCAAACATTGCTGCTGTGAATATGTGTTCTGGGGAATATACGTGCACATTTCTATTGATGCATATGTAGGGTAGAATTGCTAGAATATAGGATCTGTGCATGTTCTGTTTTACTAGATAATGCCAGTTTTCCAGCCATATGAAAGTCGGATGGTACCAATTTAATCTTCTATAAACCTATGAATTCTAGTTGCTCTGAACACAACTCTTAGTTTTATCTGTTTTTTCAGTTATGGCCTTTCTCGCCTGTGATTTTTTTGGAAGATTTATTTATTTTAGAGAAAGAGAGGGAGAGAATAAACGTGCACACATGTGTGGGTGGGGGGAGGGGCAGAGGGAGAGAATCTTCAAGCAGACTCTGCACTGAGCACGGGTCCGATGTGGGGCTCAGTCTCACAACACATGAGATCACGACCTGATCCAAAACCAAGAACTGGATGCTTAACCGACTGAGCCAACCAGGCTCTCTTCTCTTCCTGTGATTTGCATTTATCTGATGATCAGTGAAGTTGAAGCACCTATTAACATTTTTGTTTTGTGGTTTTCAGATCTTTTTTTTCTCATATGCTTATTCGAGTCTTTCTGTTATTTGACACGTCTGCCTTTTTCTGATTGATTTTTAAAAGTTATTTATGTGTTCTGGATAACCTTTTGTCAGATATATGCTTTATAAATATGCTTTCCTATTTCATGCCAGGCCTCCCGCTTCTGTCAGTGGTGTCTTGATGCGCGAAGATTGTGATGTTAATGGAGTTCTGTTTGTCAGTTTTGTCTTTTGTGGTTAGTGCTCTTGTTCTTGTGCATGTCTTGCTTCAGGTTTGCTTCCCCCAAGGTCACAAAGAATTTCTTGTGTTTTCTTTTAAACCTTTACTACTGCACTTTTCCCATATAGATCCATAATCATCTGAGTCTGAATTTTTAGAATGGTGTGAGGTGTGGGGTCAAGATTCTCTTCCCTCCAGCATGGACATCCAATTGACCCAGCGCCATTTATTGAAGATGACTCTCTTTTCATAGGATTATTTTAACATAAGGGATTAAAACGTAACAAACCATTTGGGAGGGCTAGGGGGAACAGAGAAAGTGAAAGTGTTACGGAAGTTCTCAGCTTGTAACACTACAGCAGGAGAGGCACGGGACTCTGGAAGCTGTGCTGGGAGGCCCCACCCACGTTCCACACTCGCCCCTCTCAGTGAGCACACTTGTATCTCTAGTTGTGACCGCTGCTGAGGAAGATTGACTTCCGCTTCCCTTCTGGGGTCAGAGGCACCTGCAAAATTACAGGGAATGGGGTCCCAGGAAGTGTAGTTCTGGGATTCTCCTCTGGGATGTAGCAAGGACTAGAGAAGGGGACAGTGATGATGCCAAATTGAAAACACACTTCAGCCTAGACACCTACTGTTTTTGTGCCTCAGGTGAGGAAATTAAATTTAAGGTTGGATCAGAGACTCTCTAAGAACTTCCTGGCTCTAGCAATTATTAAAAGCACATGAGGAAAACTCTCTTGGTAGCTTTAATTCATTCATTTAGGTATCATATCATAGGCTAAAAATAAGAAGACAAAAAGGGAAACTACTTTCCCAAGAGGCGCTATGAACCCCACTGAGGTAGGGGCCCACAGACAATGCGGCACAGGGAATCATGGTTGTGGGGCGACCATTTGAAGGGCTGCAGAGTGGTGGCGGGTCAGCCTGGTCAGCCTGCGGCGTGGCCCCTGCCGGGTCCTGGGGGGCTGCGTGGGTTCTACCCAGAGGAGCAGTGTGGGGGGGTTGAGAGCCCCAAGGAGAGAACAGCAGGTGCTTCCAGGAATGCCTGTATTACCTGGGAAAAATGTAAACTCAAGCTTTGTTTCCTTTTATCTTGAATTTTCTGAGGAAAACCACAGGTGCCTTCAAGGAAACAGATGGAAGTTGTAATCTGTTTTGTGTAACAAAAGCATTAGGCAGCATTTGTGTGGCTTCGGGCAAGTTCCTTCCTCTTTGTGCAGTGATCTCTCAGTAAAATATCCACATATCTTCATTTCTTCTAGGTCAGGACTTCTAGGGCTCTTCCGATTTCTCTCCCCTGCACTTAGTCACAGTCGCCAGACCCGAGGCCCCTCGGTTACTAGGTAGACTTCAGTGATGTCTACATTGGCTTTATCCTCCTTGTAGGTTTCTGTCCAGAACCCTTGGGAAGTGGGCTGGAGTGGAGGCGAAAGGGGGAAGAGGCAGCTCAGGGTGGGTGTCAGTCAATCACAGCCTATTTCAATGATTTCACATGGATTGTGAAGTGTTGAATCACGAGGAGGCTGGCAAAAGGACCTGCTCCTCATGCGGTCTGGTTAATATTAGGAATTATCGCCTCAAACGCTGCAGGTGTGGGTCGATCTCTTTCAGTCCCAGTACCGGGGGCTGCAACTGCCTTGACAGCCTCCACGCCACACAGTGCTCATGCCCCGGGGCAGACAATGATGTGGGGGAGTTGCTGATTTTAGGATAGAAAATTGCAATGCTTTATAGTAAACAGCACCTGGAAGTTTACTAATGATTTTTACAATTAACAGCAGCAGAGTGGCCTGATTATTCATGCACGCTTTCTATGAAAGGAAAGAAAGGAAGCAGATGTTGAAAAAAGTCACATGGCTTAGATTTTTCTGGAGGGGGGAAGTGGTGGTGAAACCAGGATGGAAGGGTAGGGGCAGAAGGAAGGAAAGAGTGTGAGGTGGAGATTGCTTCCCCTTATTTTCTTTAGGCCACAGTATGCAAATCGCCCCCTTCCAAATAAGGAAAATAACCCTCAGATACGTTTGATATCATAATGGCTCTTTTCTACATTACACAAATTTAAAATCCTATATATTTTACAATGTTTGAGCAATTTTAGAGACGCTTTAAGTAATCACCAGAAACATACCCGATTGGGCATTTCTGTTTCCACACTGAGGACTGGGGTGCTCTGAGCACAGGCAGGATGCTGGCTGGATTCTTCTGGATCCCACCAGGTGGGCTCGTGGTTCATTTCAGAAAATTCCTACTTTCTGCTGGGAAACCATCTGTATTTTATTTTAAAGCTTGATAACTGCTTCCCCTTCTCTGCACCCTTCTCCGATCATTTCTTTTTAACCCTTTGCTCAGCCTATGGTAAATTTCATTTCCTTTATCCTTGTATCTGTTTACTTTATATATTGAAAAGGTGATGCAGCAGTAGTAAATAGTCTTCTGAAGAATTAAATGTGCTCTTATCTCAATACACACACACAATAGATAATTTCATTTTTCACATTTTGGCCTGGCCTCTTCTTTTATGTAGTTGCAATCACATGAAATGTGTCATTTATGTATTGTCTTTTTTAAGTTATAAAAACAAATGGAAATGTTTTCTATTCCCACGTGGAAAACATATTTTATTTTCATGTACGACAATTCACCAATTTTTGATGAGGAATTTTGTATTATTTTAGACAACATTGTAGTGAATGCATTTGAGTAGATTTTCACTTCTGTTGTACCATTCCTTGGGGAAGTTGCTTCTTCCCCCTTCTGCCTCCACTAAATGACAGGATCATCTAGTCACAGGAAAGAGGTAACCTAAGTGGGCTCCGGCTTCTTGTTATTCTTGGACTGGAGAGCGCCCCCCAGGACATATGTATACCACATTCAACACAGACTCATTATTTACTGGAGCAGCTGTGTGGGTGTGTGTGTTTGCGTGTGCGAGCGTGCGTGTTGTGTGTACATGGATGCTAATTTTTCCATCTATAAACTAGTACCCCAAGGTGGTTTTTTCATCTGAATACTTTTGATTATTGGCCACGGAAATTTATTTTTTATTTTTTATTTATTGAATTTTATTCCATCTGTCAAGGGATCTTTTATATTTTCCTATTTACCCACTACTGAGATCCTAACATTTCATTTAACAATTGCAATAGACAATAATCTTTCTGAGGGCAGGAATATATGTATATTTATATGTTTTTTCTTTCTTTTAATTGTTCCACTAATGCTTAGAACTATCTCTGGTGCAAAGACAGTGCTCTAAGAGCATTTGTTGAATGACCTAGTAGGATACACATATATGAAGTTCTTACCAATCCCTAAATATTTGGGAACAAAATATCACATGGATGTTGAGTTCGGCAGCAGCAGAGGGTGAAAGAGAGGGTAGAGTGCCTGCAAGAGAGGAGGCTAATGGCCCACAGACAAGGGGGGGTAGGGTACTGATGAGGCTTTTTTGCTTTGTCTTGTTTCTTCCCGGGAAGGTCCGCTGGCCCATTAACAACCACAGAGTAAGATAGCAATGGTCCACCCCCTGTTGTGTTGGCCAGAGGCTGGGTAGAGGGCCCACAGCAGGCATTGCAGTAGGGCTGGCCCAGTGGCATGGCCCCCGCCTCCCCCCTCCCCAACCTCACGTGATGGGCAAAGACAGAGAAACTTAGCCGCAGGGCAAGAGCAGATCCTGGGGACTGTGGTTGGAATAAGGGCCAAGAAGTATTTAATAATAGCCTAGGGAATCTGGGACTGGAGCTTAGGTTAGAAATCAGGAATTTCCTTTGACCTCCTTTCCACAGTCAATAATTCCTTCTGCAATTATGTAAGGGCCACCCATGCTTCCCCGGTAAACCTGAGAAAAGTGATAGTTGGGGAAGGCATAGTGAAGTCCTTCCCCAAAATCACCAAATGAATCCTTTTTTAATGTGTGTTGCGTGTATCCAGGACCCAAAGCCATCTCAGAAGTTAATAAGAGGTCTCAGCTGTATAAACCAAAGTTACAAGATTTTTAAATTCAGGAAATCTCATTTTACACTAAACAAACAAGGAAAAGGGCCCAAATTAAGTCCTAATGTAATCAGATCCTGTTGGCTTCTTGGGTTCACAGAATTGTGTTGTGGCCTGGCTGGTGGGAGTGCATGCAGCCTTGGGTCCCTCTATCCCTGAAGAGGTTGAGACTGAACAGAGAAGGAGCTGGAATGTGACCTGGGTGGGAAGATAAAGCTCACAGAAGTGTCTGCTCCACAGGAAAGGGGCTTTTAAAGAGACCACTTTATTAAGGCTGTGGACAAGAACTAACTCTTGGAAATGGCAGTTTTCCCATTAGATTGAATATTGCTTTGCCCTTGCTTCATTCCTTAACTGATTTAATTCTCACAACAACACTATATGGGAAGTAGAATTATTACCCTTGCTTTATAATAAGGAGACTGAGCCTTGTAGCAGAGCTGGCATAGAAACTCTTAGCTCTTAAACATCAAGGTCCCTGATGTAACTATTAGGTCACATTGCTTTATCAGTTAGAATTCAGCAGGATACAGAAGCAACTCTGCACTTTAAGGAAGAGAAAAAATTGGTTCAACTCTTTTATCAAAAAATGAAACAAAATAAAGATAAGCGATTTCCAAACAAGTAATGTTAAATAGGGTATTTGTAAGCATTGTCTATTTTTGCAAAGAGCAGATCTTTACTTTGCTTTTTGGAACAGGCCAGCAGGGGCATATTTGGGTCTCCTATATTGTGACTTTTTCAGGCATCTCAGGAAAAATACCTTTCTAGCCATCCCTGCATTTAGGACAGGAACATGGTGGGGAAGGAGGGCTCCCAGGTTCACCCCTGGCCCTTAAAGATATCCTGAGCTGCCTCAGGCTTTCTTCCTCTGACCAGAATCCTGGGATTCCAGGTTTTCCAGATGGCCTAGCTACCAGATAGAGGAGAGCCCTAGATCTGCAGGATCCTTTGTTGGGAATAAACACACCTTTCCTGTGCTAAGCCATGCAGATTTGGTCATTGTTCTTGGTCTCAATTACTGTAACTCTTAGAGGGACCTCAGTCCATCTTGTTAAAGAATAATAAATAGGCAATTGTCATTCTATTTCCTGCACTTCCCATAAAGAGACAAAAATTAACACATGGTAATATTAAGGGGTCCCTGACTAGCTGGTGAACTCCGGGTGGGCAGGGATTCTGTAATAATCACTTTGGTATTTTATAATCTCCCTTTCTTCCAGCATGGCGGCTGCCATGTAGAGGCTGCTCAGGAAATGCGTCCAGAGGATTTAAAGAAGGACCACATGAGTCATAATTTTAGTATATTGTTCTCATCGAATGCATTTTTTCTTGTAAGAGTTTATTTATTTATTTGACAGAGAGAGAGAGATCACAAGTAGGCAGAGAGGCAGGCAGAGAGAGGAGGAAGCAGGCTCCCTCCTGAGCAGAGAGCCCGATGCGGGCCTCGATCCCAGGACCCTGAGATCATGACCTGAGCCGAAGGCAGAGGCTTTAGCCCACTGAGCCACCCAGGCGCCCTCAGGACCACGTTCATAGAGAAGCCACTGAGCCTGCTCCAGTTCCATGATTATTAACTGTTTCCCCCACCTCTGGGTCAGTGGGTTTGGTCTGGAGCTGGTACCTGGAGGGAGTCCTCAGGGAAGCTTTTCCTTATCAGTCTAGCCTGTGCTCACATGCCACCCGCTAGTGTTTGGATAGGCCTCTGGGGGATTTGAAGAGGAATGGCAGGTAGATACATACATTAACTGTTTCTTTGAAGCAAAGCTGATCTCTAAAAAGAAATTCCCTATCAGGCACTCCAAAATTTGACTCCTATTTGTATTACTAATCATTGCTGTGAATAACAATAATTTAAAAAATATTACCAGGTTAAGAATGTAATTGTGCTAGGGCGCCTGGATGGCTCAGTGGGTTAAAGCCTCTGCCTTCAGCTCAGGTCATGATCCCAGGGTCCTGGGATCGAGGCCCGCATTGGGCTCTGCTGGGCTGGGAGTCTGTTTCCTCCCCTCTCTCTGCCTGCTTGTGATTGATCTCTCTCTGTCAAATAAATAAATAAGAAATCTTTTTAAAAAAAGAATATAATTGTGCTAAAGACTATCCATCAAATCCCATCCTTTTGAATATTTGCCACCCCAGTGATCTATTATTGATGGGTAAAGAATCAGAAGTGATCAGGAAATGATTCGTTCATTCCATATATATTTGCGGATCCCTCTCTTGGGACCAACTGTGAAGGGCATTGATGACACAAAGCCAAATGAGGCAGTCTTTGCCCTTGATTGCTTACGGTTAGTGTGAATGCAATCTGCTTCAGCAAGAATGGTTTTCAGGTTGTACAGTACTGCTCTCTGGAGATATGACTCAGCCCAGAGTAAATATGTGTGTAGCCTGGAAGATTGCACTCTCAGAAATTCTAGTCCTTGTTTTCACTGATGCCCAGATGACCAAAACTGAGTGTAAAAGTTTGACTAATCCTTTCATTAGATACAGCCTTACTTTTCCCACCAGATAACAAGAGTCTTGCAGCTAGTCTGGAGCTTTGGAGCCTGTGACACACAGAACCATGGTAGACAGAGGCTGTGCACTTGCTGCCACCAAAGCTGTGAGCCCGGAGCTCTCTGCCTTCCAGTGACAGACATCCAGTGAACTCTGGAGCTCTGCTGGCTTCCTGCTCTGCCTTCTTAGCTGGGAACCCTTCTCCTGTGGCCCGCAACCATTCTCCATGTTTTAGAGAATTTTCTCCCTTAAGTTTGACTGTGGAGAAGGGAGGTCATGGCCTCTCTTTGCTCCAGAGACTGAGTCATGTATCATTTGTGCTTTAAAGAGCAAATCCGGGGACTCAGGACCAGTTGATCAATTACATTCTTAACCTGGCTATCTTTTTTAAATTATTGTTATTCACAGCATGATCTGTCATGCTAGCTGTGTGGCCTTAGACAAGATGTTTATCTTCTTTTAGACATTCAGCTTTAGCTTTCTCATTTTATTTTTATTTATTTACATATTTATTTATTTGTTATGTTTGTTTATTTTTAAAGATTTTATTTATTTGACAGAAAGAGAGCACAAGTAGGGGGAGCAGCAGGCAGAGAGAGAGGGAGAAGCAGACTCCCCACTGAATAGGGATCCAGAGGCAGGGCTCAGTCCCAGGACCCTGGGATTATGATGCAAGCCGAAGGCAGATTCTTAACCCACTGAGCCCCCCAGGTACCCCTATCTTTCTCATTTTAAAAAGCATAGAAGAAAGAATGCACTGGAGAGCGTCCTATGAGGCATCATCTCAGAGTAAGTGTCCAAAAAGGCACTGGCCCTCCTCGGCCCATCTCCCTGTCCAAGCCTCCTCTTTGATGACAGTAAGAGAGTACACTAGGGGGAAACTGCCCTCCGCCGAGTGAGTGCATGGGCTAACTTAGCCTTCCCCACAAACTCGAGAGAGGCGCTTTTATTACCCGGAAGTCACAGATAGAAGAATGGAAGGTAAGGAGAGGATGAGACACTTACTCGATTTCCCCCAACCTGTGATCACAGTAAGGTCAAGATTTAAACCCAGTCATTTCCAGCCCAGAGCCCTTGCTCTTTTCAATCTTCTGAGATTGTCTTTGATAGTCATAGCCCTCTATTTTTTCTGATCACAATTATTAGACATTGAAGAGCTAGAGAGAGGAGAGAAAACACACACAGACGTGATGCTTGATGGGAGACCATGGAGTTCCTTCTCTTGTGTTTCACGTTGTTTAACATCAACACTGAGATGGTGGCACTGATCATAGCGACACACGCAGCTGTCTGTGATACACACACTGACCGACCTCCTTCCCCTGTCCTACTGCCTCAGCCTCCTGTGTGGATGGTTGTGGGGGCTCTAGCTCCACCTGGCATCTTGCAAAAACAGAAGGAGATGAATCAGATCACCTCCTAGGAGGTCTTTCCATGGTAAGGTCCATTGTGGCTTTGAAAATGGCAGCCCAAGGCCAGAAGCATCAGGAGGGAACCTGGAAACCCTGACGTGTGGACATGCACAGCCAGGCCTGTGAGATATTTTGTTGGTTGGTTTTATTTCGTCCCTTCTATTCCAGAGCATGGTAACTGCAGCTTCTCTACCGCTGAAGTGCTGGCTGACCACCCATCTTGCCAGAGTCTCTCCCTTGTAGGGAGGCTCATTGGGAGGTTTTCTGGTTGGGTCTCTTCTTTAGACTTCTTGCAGATCCCCGTAGCTGTCATTAGCTGTTGCTCAAGTCTTCCTGGTAATGAAGGGGCTGTAATGTGCAGGGGACTCTAGAGTCGGTTTAACAAAAAGTTTTGATCTGGATTCTGCCATTGATTGCCTGTCATTCAGGGGTTACTTAGTCTTTTTGTGGCTCAATTTACTCACCTATTAGATGATTAGATGAGACTAATCATCCTGTATTAGTTTGCTAGGCTATTGGGACAAAGTACCACAGACTTGGAGGCTTAAACAGTGGAAACTTACTGTCTCTCAGTTCTGGGGGCTGGAAGTTCTAGGTCAACATGTTGGCAGGGGTGGTTCCTCCAGGGGGCCAGGAGGGAGAATGTGTTCTGGTTCTTCTTGGCTTATACATGGCTCTCACTCATCCACCTCCCACCCCAAGTGATTGGGTTGGGGGAGCGCTCTGGGTCAGAGACATCCTAGCATTGTCACCTGGTCTCTTTTTGTGTCTCCTTTATTCATGCAGTGGACATTTTCTGGACATCCATGGGGCAGTCCCTCCTAATTGGGTCTGGGCACAGCTGGGTCAGGCCTGGTCCTGACACTCTGGTTGCTCACAGTCTGGTGTTGGAGAAGCGCTGATTTCTGGGGCTGCTCTCCAGTTTCCAGCTTTGGCCTTTTCCTCTGGGAAGCCTTCCCCGAACTGGGAGTTAAGTGGGTTTCTTCCACCTTCTAAATTCCCCTTGTACTTGCCTGTCCTGGTCACAGTATTAGCCCTCAGCTGGCTTCCCATGTCTAACACAGAAAGTCTCAGAGATCCATTCCATAGGCCCGGACCCACACCTGACTGTGTGTCAGGGGCTGCTACTTGTCAGCCAGCAGACATGCATGAGGCTCTACTCTCTGCTTCTTGCTGGGTGGGCTCCCATGCCCTGACCTGCAGGCCTGCCTGAGCTGAGACCACCCCTGGTGGGAGGAAGGGGCCCCAGCACTGACAGCACTGACTGTCCCGTATGACATGGTGCTCTGGACACTGGGCACTAGCCGTGGAGAGAGACCTTCGAGAATAAGTGCAGAAGCACAGCTGTGGTTATTCTGTGGGATGAGCTAGACAGAGTACTTAAGTTCGGGAGCCAGCCTAGTGCCCCACAGCCCCTGGGAGCAAGTCTCCCAGCACCCAGAGTGCAGCTCAGGCCTTCAGCAGCACCTCGGGAATGCAGCTGGCCTCTGCCCCGATGCTCAGCAGGCAGGTGGGAACCTCGTATTCTCACATCCACCCTCTAAAGCTCCTGCATCCTGCGGGCTGGGCATACTGTTGGCAATTTACGCACACCTTTTGCAGAATGAGACCTTTTGGAGAATGTAGCCTATCAGAGAGGTGATCCTGGAGCAGAGAACTCACCCGGAAGTCAGAAATTCTGTCTCAGCTTCCCAATTCTGACTCCATAAATAGAGGCTCCCCCTCTCTGGGGTTTTTATGCATCTCCACAAAAAAGGACACATGGTATGGACCTTTTTCACCCCACAGCCTCGTGAGGAGATGGGTCATACAACACTGGAAAAAGATGGTAGGATCCAGAAATTACTTCTATCATCATCAAGTCTCTAGCTTGACGCTGGGACATGGATTCTCAGCCACATTTCTGTCGTGTGACCTGTCTGACTTAAGCTGGTTCATGGGCAAGATTTTTCAAGCTATGTTAGTGTTGTGTGGTCTTTGTATGAGGTTTGAAGGGAGAAAGAAAGAAGGCGAAGGATCCGTGCAAACTTTCAGAAGGAAAGGCATGTTTTTGAGCCTGCATTCCATATTTAACCACATGCAGTGACACACATACTACTTCCTTATCTGTTGTTCAAAAGAAAGGAATATGACAGCATAACCGGCCCCAAAATGCAATTATATTCTATTTGGGAATAGTGTTTTTAATTCTGTACTTGAGAGGGATTGTATTGTTATACCATTAACCCACTCATAGAAGTTTTATTGTCTTAACAAAATAATTACTATATGTTGAAGACCAAATACTACTCTTAAAATGAAGTCTGAAGTCTCTTATTGATATCTAACAGAATAGTCCTTGATATCAATTATTTATTTTTCTAATGACCTGCAAGTCCTTTGAATGTGTTCCTTCTGCCTTCTTCTTTCTTCCACCTTCTACCTTCTTCATGTTGGTAAAGACACACACACCTAAGCATACACATGCACACACACACACACACACACACACACACACACACACACACCACACCCAAGAAAAGAGAGAATCTGCCTCTGCTTTCCAATTCCCCAACTGTCCACACCAGTGACTCTTGATTCTTAAATTTAGTGTGGATAAAATAGCTTTAAAATGCAGATTTGGGGCTCAAACCTCCTAGGAACTTTGATGTAGCTATAATATGGGAATGAGCCCTGGACTTTCCATGTTTGCCAGTGTCCCAGGTCCTTATAGTTCAGACGGCCCATGGGCAGTGCTTTCACAGACACCACTGGACACCCACCAGTTCAGTGCCAACTAATCCCAAAGGTCAGCCTGCCCAAAGTAAAACATTCTGCAGGGGCTCCCATGGCGTCAGTGAGGGGCACCTTTCACTAGCTGACCTTTGAGGGTCTTAGTTAAATGTGTTCGCTCTTTACTTATCACACACCTTTTTTGATCTGACTCTTCCCCACCCCTCCAGGACGGTATTGAAATGAACTCTCTATACCCCTGTCTTCTCTTCCTCTTGGGTCTTCACTCAATATTACAGGGGTTCCCACGTAGACCTGACAACTTGTAATGCAAGGCATGTAGCATAGTACTTATCTGTGATAGACTCTCGGTCAGAGTGCTGTCCTGTCACAAGAGGAGTGACTTGCCGAATGGTATATGTCAACTCTGTAGACTTCTCTATGCCCTTCTCCTGTGGCACTTGTCACTCTACCTTGCTTTGTGATATGTTTGGTTATGTTCCAAGGTTCTCAGTTACCTTTAGTTTGCACCTTATTTAGCATGGCCCGTGGCACCAACACCAAAATCAATAAGTGAATCCATACAATAATTCAAATAAAACATGACCATACTTTCAATCTCTCTGAGCTCCGAGACAGATTAATAACTTGTGCCCCCACTCAGCCAAAGTTAAGTCTCAGTTTAAGAGGCTTTCCCATCCTTAGAGTGTGTAGGTATCCTTCAAGGCCAGTGGATCAGTCGGTGGATGATTTGCCTGGAGACGCAGCAGATTTCTGTTCTGTCTTCCTGAGCTGAGTGGCCTCCACCTCTCATAAGGCTTGAACTCCTCCAGCTGGAGGATCATGGTGTCAGTCATGTGACAGATATATTTTAGGCAGTAGCCTAAGCGTGAGGAAGATGAAGACAAGAATGGCTCATATCGGTCCTGAAGGAGACTACAGTCTCTTGGGAAGGAAGGAAGATGGCGTCAAATGACCACTTGCAGCTCTTTGTCAGCAGCCTGTGACCAGCCCTGTCTAGTGGGCCAAGGCACGAATTGGGAAGACTTTTAAGGAAAAACATGCATAAGTGGAAGAAAGGGATGCTGGGTAAATGAGATCGACAAACCTATAATGAGGAAGTACAAAGCAGAGTGCAGCAATCATGAGCGGCTTCAGCTAGGCTTCCCAGGAGATGGATCGTTGAAAAAGTGATATGCACAGAGAATTTTTTTTGCAGATTTCCTCCAGGATCATCTCTAGGGGGGTAAGGAAGTCAGGTTGGTCAGAGGGGGCCTGTGGCCTATGATGTAGTTGTAATGCGAGCCAGTCTCTACAGAAAGCTCTGAGGCTGGGCCACCATTTGGAGGTGGCCTGCTTGGGGCAAGGACCACAGTGAGCAGGGCTCACTGCCCCTGCCCCTGAAGGCCATTGCTTTAAGCTAGGTAACTGGTTTTGGCTGGAGACAGTTCTTGAAGAGGCATTTCTGTTGAAAGCGGTCAGGTGCCGACATTACCAGGTGGACTGAGTGCCTCAGTCCTCGCTGGGGGTCTGGGCCACCCAGCCACATCCACCATGGTCAGCCCAGGGAGAGTGAAATGGGAGCACACAGCTGATGGTGTAGAAGTGACAGAAATGCAACAGAGACAGTGTCAGGAGCCAGACTAAAGTTAGAATGGCAAAGATTAACAAGACAGGAAACAAATGTTGGAGAGGATGTGGAAAAAGGGGAACCCTCTTATACTGTTGGTGGGAATGCAAGTTGGTGCAGCCACTTTGGAAAAACAGTGTGGAGATTCCTCAAAAAATTAAAAATAGAGCTACCGTATGACCCTGCAATTGCACTACTAGGTATTTACCCCAAAGGTAGAGAGGTGAAAAGAAGGGTCATATGTACCCCAATGTTTATTGCAGCAATGTCCACAATAGCCAAACTGTGGAAAGAGCCAAGATGCCCTTCAACAGATGAATGGATAAAGAAAATATGATCCATATGTACAATAGAATATTACGCCTCCATCAGAAAGGATGAATACCCAACTTTTGTTTCAACATGGACAGGACTGGAGGAGATTATGCTGAGTGAAATAAGCCAAACAGAGAAAGTCAATCATCATATGGTTTCACATAACTTGTGGAACATAAGGAGTAACATGGAGAACAGTGGGAGCAGGAAAGGAAAAGTGAAATGGGGGAAATTGGAGGGGGAGATGAACCATGGGGGAGACTGTGGACTCTGAGAAACAAACTGAGGGTTTTAGAGGGGAGGGGGTTGGGGGATGGGTGAGGCTGGTGGTGGGTATTAAGGAGGGCACATATTGCATGGAGCACTGGGTGTGG
Source organism: Spilogale gracilis (assembly GCA_004023965.1). NCBI lineage: Eukaryota > Metazoa > Chordata > Mammalia > Carnivora > Mephitidae > Spilogale > Spilogale gracilis. Next base: position 140,512 of record PITA01000134.1, read on the forward strand.
TATGTAAACAATGAATTTTGGGACACTGAAACAATAAAATAAAATTAAAAAAATATATACCCTGTTCATTGAAGGCAGAGGCCTGTTCCAAGAACCCTAGGGGCCATGAAGAAGGGTGAAGAACACCAGCAAACCAAACTATTACCAGATTCGCCTTCTGGAAGGATCTCTGGATGTGGCATTGTGAAGATGCTTTGGAAAGTCCTGAAAAACTTGTGAAAAGGATTTGAGAGCTGTTTAGAAGATAAAAGAATTAAACATGAGTGGCTGATTTTTGGTATCAGTGAGGGAGAGGAGCTGAGTTATGGAAACTGATGAGCACTGAGGACTTTGGTGCATACAATAAAGACCTTCAGAATCATGGTTGCCCATTCTTGGCATCTAGGGGTTAGTTCACATAGGAGGCCAATGATATGCACTGTGCATGGGGTGCATTCATCATCCAGTTGAAAGAGAATGAAGAGTATGAAAGTTCCATAAAGGGAGATTTTTGTGTCTTTTTTTTGTCTTGATAAGTCACATGACAAGAAAACTATTGGACGAGGCTGGCGGCACTTGCCGAACAAATTGCATATTTTTCAAGATTGCCAGCTCAATTAGAATTATTATAATTAAGACCATGTGAACACATGGGAATGCCTATGTGTTTGTGAGGCTCTATATCTGTTATCTTCATGGTCTCAGAATAATAGATTACTCACCTCTATAGCAGTTTTGTTCATGGGTGATCTAGAGGATGAAGCAGTAGCAGAGGAATCAAGGAGAAAAGATGTGCAATTACTTAAAGGGTATTAGTTCCTCTCCTACTTAAAAACCAAGTAAAAATAGGGATTTAACAGGTGTTTGGCCAGAAATAAAATATCAAACAATTTTTAACTGTTAGGGGAAAAGCAGGGAAAACCCACAGAAAGCATTCAGAGGACACTTCGTCAACACCACTCTTTAGTGATGTGATGCCTTCAACACTTTTAAGAGGTCCTCTCCCTTTTCTCCCCCAGAACCACCAGTCATCAGTCCTACTCTACACAGCTAGATCAGACCTTCCATAAATAATCACAAAATATGTTAAGCCATCCGTATCATAATTGAGCAGAAAAGTAATTGGACAAAGCATGTAAGCTGTCGCTTTGATTATTCCTAAAAATCGGTTTCTCATCAACTGTCACTAGAGTATAAACTGCATGAGAGTGGAGATATCTTCTCTTTGCTCACTGATAACGTCCTCAATGCTTAGAACTGTGCTGGTATAAAATATGCATTCAGTAATATTTGTGAATCAATGAGTCAAGAGTGAATTAATTTAATTGCTCTTTTAAAAAAACCAAGATGACTCAAGGGTCAGATTCCTGGCAGCATGGACCTGTACTGTTCTTTGTGGTCAGTGCACTTTCCTTCTTGGCACTGGCTGTGATGCTCCACAGAGACACACAGACGTGGGCGCTTCTCTGTTAACTGGGGTCTGAGCCTACGAAGATCATATTTATACTGGACAAGTGATGTCTGTATTAGTTTCCTAGAGCTGCTATAATGAATTACCACAGCCTAGGGTGGCTTAACACAACAAAAATTAGTTTTCTCACAGCTTTTGAAGCCGGAAGTCTCAGGTCAAGGTGTTGGCAAGGCCGTGCTCTTTCTGAAGGCTCTAGGGAAGGATCCTTCCTGGCCTCTCCCAGGTTCGGATGTTCTGCAGATCTTAGCATTCCTTGGTTTGTGCCACTCCAGTCTCTGCCGCCAGCTTCTCATGGCAGTCGCCCTGTGTCTGTGTCTCTTCTCTTCTTATGAGGACACCAGCCATGTTGTGTTTGGGGCCCTCCTGAGTCCTGCATGACCTTGTCTTAACTAATTATATTTTCAAGGACTTTATTTCCAACCACAGGTGTCAGGGATTAGGACTTGAACATATCTTTTCAGAGGACACAATTCAACCCACTAAAATGTTCTTCCAAGATTGACTGTCCTTAGGAATTACAAGGGGTCCACAGGGAAACCAGTGTCAGCTGATCCCTCCAAGTACTTCCCCAACTCGCTTCACCCATTTCTTGGATGTCAAATACATGTAAAATATCTCCATTAAAAAAAATTTCCATTTTCCTGAGACATGACACATAGCAGAATATTTTTTTAAAAGTACTTCAGGCGTGGAAGGGGCAAGACAAAATACTTCAACGGTTGATGTACGAGGGATGAGGACATATTGAAAGAGGTACATTAATGAAGGACAGAAGTGTATAGTGAAAGAAGATTCAGGACAAATTTCACCATTTTTTTCTCTAACCAGCTGTGTTTCTGATGATAACCTGAATTGCCACTTTATTTTAATTTTACTGGGGAAATATATATATATTTTTCCCATATACATATATACTGGAAAATACACACAGAGACATCTACATGTTTGTGTGTATGCACACACATACACACATATATAATATCTTCATAGTGGATTTAAAAAAATATATTTTATTTATTTATTTGACAGAGAAACACAACCAGAGAGGGAACACAAGCAGGGGGAGTGAGAGAGGGAGAAGCAGGCTTCCTGCCGAGCAGGGAGCCCAGTGCAGGGCTTGATCCCGGGTCATGACCTGAGCCAAAGGCTGATGCTTAACGACTGAGCCACCCAGGCGCCCCATGGTACATTTTTAAAATGCCAGTTTTTCCTTTAACAGATCCATATGAAATATTCTTTGTCGTGCACTATATTAGGTAATAGAAGAACAAAGAATATATTAATGATTAAGTTGTACCTAAGAGGAACTAAAGTGTACTCATTATGGAAACTTGGAAGTATCAAAAAATAATGTTTCTTTCATTCTTATTATTTTGACATTAAGGAATTTATTTAATAATTCTAGGAACTTTGATAAATCGAATACATTTTTGATCTTTTCTCCCCTCAAGTCTGGATTAGGCACCTACTTCTCCGACCCTTCATTTCTCTGTGAATATCCTTGCATAACATTTGGCACAATGCTCTGTAAATATTATACTTATTTGCTTCCTCCACTAGGCTGGAAGTCCCTGGCAGTTGATCATCTCTCTATAATTAGTGGAATGACTAACAGATAGATATAATTTGCTACAAAGTGGTACCAAGTACAAAGTGATAGCTGTAGATCCTGTGCTTTGACATTTAAAGGGGAACCTCAACCATTTGTACCTGTGTTTATCAGGGAGGGATGCTTGGAGAAGGTGGAAATGAAGTAGGGCTCAAGGATGGGGGAGGGTAAGTCAAGAGTTTCCAGAAGTCATGCCACGTGTGGGTAACCACAGTAGTTGACACAAGCCTACCCTTGCCCTTTGTCTGCTAAAAACTCTCTAGTTTATGTTTTGCAACAAACGATTGGCCCAAAGAAGAAGAATCTGTGTTTAACCTGTCTCCTTTTATTCAGTAAAGGCAACTACAGTCTGTGGACCTCAAATTGATTACAGCTTGAGGTCTTTTTGATTTTATTACCTAGAGGGTATTGGGTTATAGTATATAGGTGATGTTGGGTTCTGTTGCCAGGGAAGACATGGTTTTCATTTTTCTGAAATCCCCAAGGGAAACAAGGCTAATGCAGCTTCGTTCTCCCTAAGATAGCAGGTGCACTAGGCACACAGGCAGCGACCAACTAGAGGGAGGATATTGTGTAGTTTCATTCCATCAACTAAAAGCCGGCTGTAGAATACTAATGATATGCCAGGGACTGAGGTGAGGGCTATAAAGCTCAGATTTTAAGGATCTCATAGTTTAATAAACACAATACATAAATAACTATGATACAATGTAGAAGTGACAAAATACTATAGGTTCTCAGAGGAGTGGCTTCTGGCTTTGTGCATTAAGGAAGTTTTCTTAGAGGAGTCGTATGTATTTGCCCTTAAAGATCAAGTAAGTTCTGGTCCTGGAGAAATATTGATATTAAGATACTGTAGGTAAAATGCACATCGAGTTCACTTTTGCCGTAGAGGGCTTGCTAAGGGGTGTGCTTATTCTAAGGCTAAAAATAGAACCCGAGACAGATCATGGCACCGTCAGAACTAAGGTGTACTGAGTAAGGAAGAGAGAGTGTCAAAGATTGCCAAACATGGCTGGCCTGACTAAGGCTGCATTGAAAGAATATTAGTGGGGTGCTGTCTGAGGAAAAGGGGGGGAGACGAGGCAGACAGGGTGAGTGAGGAGACTGGTTGAGATGGTCCTACAGTAGCTCAGGTGAGAGACCACAAGGGGCTGGATAACAGCATAACCACAGAGATGAAGAGGAGCCATGTGGAGACACTGATAAGACTAGATGGGCAACGTCGCCACATAGGTCGTGAGAGGCTGAATGTAACTCACACTACCCTTGGGATCTGTTTGTTTTATGAGGATATAGGTTATCCTGATCAGATATTCCCGATTTCAAAACCCAGTTATGTCCAGGACCCTCCCTGCAACGTTTGTCGGTCATGGATTTTCCTTCCAAATGGCCACCTGGCTCTATCTCCATGTCAGCTTCAGTTACTCAAGCTTCTCATGCCCCTGCGGACCTACACACCTGAATTTGCCTCTTGACTGATCCCACCGTAAATGCGTTCCTAGCACAACCTGTGTCTCTTCGTGGATAATTTGTGATGTCCTAGCAAAACACTGTAGGATCAGAGCCCATGTGGCCAATCATGATTTTGTGGGAATGCCCCAGATCTCTCCCTCGACCACCATTCTCAAGCTTTCTGCATCTCACGTGTAGTGGGATTCTCAAGACACATGAGCATTTCTTGATTATTTGCAATTTGACCAGAGAAGCACACTCATTATCAGTGATGCGGATAAAAGCTTTCTTGTACCTTATATACGCGTAGTTACAGGGTTTCATATTGAGCTCTTGCAGTTGTTGCTGGTGAAGAACTCTCCTTAAGACAGTTGCCTCTGTGTCTGGTGTTGGGTTTGTTTGAAGCCAGTGGAGCTGGTGGTTGAGAAGGAAAAGTGGATGTGAAGTAGGAGAGAGCAAGGGCAAATTGGACCCACGTCTATCCCTCACCAGCTCCGGTCTCCGGGGTGAGGTACAGATCTGCTGGCGCCCTTCACCGTGACGCCATACATGTCCTCGCCCAGGACGCAGAGAAACTGAAGGGCAGGATTAGGCAGGAGCCGGAGAAGCTGCAACCTGGCCGCTGCCCTAGTCTCACTGGTGAATCCACGGATGAGCAGCGATGGGCAGCAGCTATCACAGGATCTGGCCTCTCACCAGCCCCTCAAGCAGAAGTGGGGTTGCTGCTTCCTTCTGGATCCAAATCATTTGCAGATTCCTTTTGCGGCAAAACTTGAATATGCAGAGAAGGCTACTCTGGGACAGCAGCTCCAGCTTAGCTGAATAGATGCAGGGCAAAGCCACACACTCTCCTCTGCTCGCAGTCTCCAGGCAGGGGGGTTCAGTTCGCAGGGCATTGAACCAGGGCAGGAAGATGACACAGCTCCGCTCTGCCTTTAGGAAAGCAGTAAAGATTTCCAGGACTGCCAAACTCTCACAGATGGCTGGTAACAGGAATATGAGGCAAGGGAAGGGCCACTGGGTTTTAGCTTGGGGATTGTAAGGATTGAGGAGTGCACCCCTGAGTGCGGAGAGATCGCATGTGAGAGACATGTGCATTGGCACTAAGGCATCCCAGTTAGAAATTCCATTAGAGCTGTCTCCGCTTCTGTCTGCTGATTTGGATCTGGAGACCTCATTGCTGAGGAGCGTTGCAAATACGGTTTTTTCTTTTTTTGTTTTTGTCTTTTGTGGTTTTATTTTGTTTTTGCATTGTCAGTTTAGAGCAGTGATTGGAGACCATAGGAGGCAAGAATGTGTAGATCACATGTGCCAGCTCACTTGAACTTCCAAAGTGTATGTGGTTTGGAAGTTTGGATTTAGATATCAAATACCATCAATAAAGAGATAAAACTTTTTATGTGTGTTAAAGGGAACAGGGTTTTAAGAAGTTTTTATACATAAGTTAAAAAGAATTATGAAGGAAAGTCTAAGTTCAGAGAAGGTGAGTCTTGATTCGACTCAAACCCTTAGAGCTTATTTGGCAATGTCTGCACTTGACTTATGGCTCAAGGCTGCAATCCAAAATCACCGAGCAAAGGACTCTTGATTAAAAGAAGCACAATTTATCAAACACGTGCTTTATAGGTTTTATTAGAGAATGCTTTACACATATAATTTTAGGTCCCACAACAGCACTGTAAGGTAGTTTTATGATTTCTCTTATGTAGACGAGAAACTAGTTCTCACCAAGGTTAAGGAACTTGCTCCCAAGTGACACAGCTTGTAAATGGCTAAACATGGAACCACATCAATCATCTGCCTCTGACCCATATTTAAACAGCTTTTCCCTGGTGCTTCTCTCATCTGAGCTCCTGGGGTTAGCCTGAGGTTCATCTGAGGAACAGGTATGAGCTAATTTCACTAAGATTTTGTGTGTGTGTGGGGGGGGGCGGCACAATTCTGTGCATGCACACACACACGCACATATACACACACATATGCGTACTGAAGATGGGGCCGGTGTCTGTCGGAGGCATTGATATATTCTAATGCTTAATGCAAAAAGCATTTGCTTTTTTGTCCATGTGCTAAGTACCATGTTAGATGCTCGGTAAATGTTGGAGAGTCTGGTCAGAGCTATGCCCTACTATCAGGAGCTGGCAGTCAAATGGAGGAAGGAAAAGGCCCAAAGATTTAACATGTGTACCTACAACTTCCCATAATCTCAGTACAAAGAGATCAGTATGAATCTGTGCCGGAGGAATCGAGCCTGGACTAGAGAAGTCAGGTTAAGTGTCCCTTAAAGAGGAACAAGGTCAACTGAAAGAGGGGAAGAGAGGGTTCAGGTAGTGGGATATTGAAGACAAAGGAAACAGCACATGTGAAAACCCTGTGGTGGACAGAATTAATGGATATTTAGTTAATTGATTAATTTAACACCCGGAAACATGAGTATCAGATTTTTTTTGGGGGGGGGTAATCAAATTTTTTTATTAGCAGCATGTGTTAGTACCTACCATAGCCTGTAGTTCACTGGACAGCCCCCTCCCGGGACTTTGCGGATGTGGGGATAAATGACACAAAGGTGCTACTGGATGTGAAATTAAGTTTACTACTCAGATAGTAACAGGAAAAGGTTTTCTGGAGAAGAAGTTCAAGAGTGAAACAAGAGGAGGGAGCAGGACACGGAGTTTAGGGGTTTGGATTATTATTGCAGGTGGGGTTTGGAGCCAGGGTGAGAGATGTCTGCCTGGGCAGGTGTGTGTATTATCTCAAATGTCCTTGAGCCACATGATGCTGGGCCCAACCACAGGCTCCCTTCAGGTTGCCCAACTACAGAGCAGAGAGCACAGGGAGGGTAAGACTGGAAAACTGTCAGCAGTCATCAAAAATAGAGTCTTTCTCTTGATTACATGGGTGGAAGTTACTGCACAATGATTTTTCATAATTTCAGTGCAACAATTAAAATGCCAGTAAATTATCAGCAAAGGAGAACGAATGCCTTCAAAAGTCGAAGTCGTACAGTCAAACAGAAAAAAAAAGTTTTCCTGTTATTAGAATTGTTATCTATGCCTGCTCTTCCTGTGGCATTGAGGGGATTTACATGGCAGATCGCAGGTAATCCTCCCGCCTGAGCACCCCATCCATCCAACTCCCCGGGAAAGCCTATTTGTGGAGGATTTAAGCTACTTTAATAAAGGCACACATACACAAAAAGTATTATCTGCAAAGAAAAGAAAATACTGTGTGTGTGTGTCTATTCTTTGTGTCAGTGTGTGTCTTTGGCTGTATGGAAGGTATACAAATTTAAATAAATTATTAAAGGACTGATGAAAGCATTCTTTGTGATACCCCCCAAACCCCAAATAATATGATTAAAAATGGGCAGAGGACCTGACTATATATGTTTGCAAAGAAGACAAACAGATGCCAACAGGTAATGGATGCTCATCACTAATCACCAGGAAAATGCATATCAGAGCCACAACGAGACATCACCTTACACCTGTCAGAATGGCTAAAATAAAAAAGATAAGAAACAACAAGTGCTGCTGAGGATGTGGAGAAAACAGAACCCTTGTGCCCTGCTGGTGGGAATGCAAACTGGGCAGCCACTGTGGAAAACAGTACAGAGGGTCCTCAGAAAATTAAAAATAGAACTACCCTACAGTCCAGTAACCCTACTAGTTATTTACAAAGGAAACAAAAAGACTAATTTAAAAAGATATATAAATAAATACACACACACACACACACACACACACACACACACACACACACGCACTGCTATGTTTGTAGTAGCATTATTTACAAAAGCCAAGATATAGAAGGAACTTAAGTGTCCACCAATAGAGGAATGGATGAAGAAGATGTCATATTTATGTAACGGACCATTACTCGGCCATAAAAAGGAATGGAATCTTGCCGTTTACAACATGGATGGATCTAGAGGGCATAATGCTAAGTGAAAAAAGTCAGAGAAAGACAATACCATATGATATTACTCATGCATAGAATTTAAGAAAGAGAACAAATGAACAGAGAAAAAAAGAGACAACCCCCCCCCGCAGACTCTTAAACATAGAGAATAGAAACTTGGTTGCTAGAGGGGAGGTTGGGGTGTGAGGTATAGGAAATGGAGAGAACACCAATGTGGATGAGCACGGCATGATGTATGCAAGTGTTGGATCACTGTATTGTACGCCTGAAACTAATCTAACACTGAATGCTAATATAGGTCAATAAACGTTTTTAATTAAAAAAATAAAAAAGTTACATCCTGCAAATAGTTTTTAGTCCTGTTCCTCTTCATATACCTCAAGGAAATAATGTGAAACTTGGAAAAAAAAATCTGTATTCTTGATGATGTTCACTACAAATTTAAAATAACAAACAAAACTAGAAACAGTTTAATTACCCAATAAGTGTCAATTGTTAAGGAAACAAAAATATAGTGACTTAAATGAAACCTTAGATTTTCATTAAAAATATGTATTCTTAATAATACAGAAAAATTATGTGATGTTTAGGGAAAAGAGCATTATGTTAAATCCATACTTTAATTTTTTACTACCAAATTACTTACATATCCTAAAGTTTGGAGATAGTCACTAAGTTATCATAGTTGATGTGTTGGAATGCTAGGTTTATATATGCGGTTTTGGTTTTTTTTTTTAAGATTTTTATTTATTTATTCGACAGAGAGAAACACAGCTAGAGAGGGAACACAAGCAGGGGGCGTGAGAGAGAGAGAGAGAGAAGCAGGGCTCCTGCTGAGCTGGGAGCTTGAAGCAGGCCTGGATCCTAGGACTCCAGGATCATGCCCTGAGCCAAAGGCAAACGCTTAATGACTGAGCCCCCCAGGCACCCCTATATATGTGTTTTATATATTTTTCCAGACTGTAATGTTGATTTTTTTATCTAAAAAGAAAAAGAAAAGAGAAAAAGAAACACTCCTTATTTTCATAAACATTCCTTGTGCTCTGTGAGGTGTGGGATAATAAAGGTAAAGAACAAATAGGCAAAGAAAAGGAAGATAAAAGAAGTAAAAAAGAGATACAGAAGCAGCTTTTAAATCCCTACAATATACATCTGTCCACCAGGTGCTTTGCATGAGTCGACTGTTTAAATCTTTATCAAGCTCTGTTATGTTAATATCCATCTCATTTTGCAGATCAGTAACTAGAAATTCAAAGAGTTGTGAACAATCACTCACTTAAGGAGTGATAGAGTTGGGATTGGAATTTACATTTGGATAATCATGACCAGAGTTTCACTAGAGCCAACCTGTTGTTTTAAGTGTATCATACTGAGCTTACCTGGATTATTTTTCTGCAACAATCCATTAAAAGTTTGAGAAATTCCCCCTTAGCTCACTCTTACTATTGATTAATTGAAAGGAATTTTCTTGCATAAAACTTTATATTTCCCAACTCTTCTATGAACTCAAAGCTATTTTAAAATACAAATCTCCTTAAAACCCAATGAACACTTTTTAATTTATTCCACAAAACCATGCATTTTCCTCACTCTTGGAAATAATCATAAAAATGCTAATTTGGTCAATTTTACTCTATAATTTTGTCAAGGCCCTGTTTGGAAAATGTATTGGCACTACATCTAATTGTACAATATTGCTCTGAGAACAGCAATAAAAAAATATCACTTAGCCCTGGAGTCTCAACATATTTTTCTTTCCTTTTCTCTTTGAGTTTTATTTTGTTTATGATTCCGTTCCAGTCACCCAGCCTCTCCTTCACACCTATATCTTTATACTCCCTGTCTGAAGAGATGAAGTTGGGACCTCAGGAATCATAGAACATTTGTTTTAGAAATCTCTGGAAAGATTTAAGTTGGAAGATTCTTCTTTCAAAACTTCTTTGCCTGAAAATATGGTTTGATGATTTGGGGGTTTGTAACTTGGTGAAGCCATCAGCTTCATTGAGATGAATTATGAGACCTGTGGGATTTTTTTTTTGAGAGGTGGAAAATGTGAGCAGGCCCCTGTCCCCGAGCAGTATCTGTTGTGCCATCCCACCGTCACGTGCATGAGTCTGCTGGTGGCTGCACCACGTTCCCTGCTCTTAGAACGTACGGACAGACCTCCCCTGTGCCGTAGCAGTCTCTCCTGCTGACTCAAAGACTGTGCTCCTGGAAGCATGCCCCTCTTCTGTATCGTCATTACTTCCTTGCCTATTGGATCATCCCCATCGGTAGAACACATTTTTAATATTTTTAACTAACAAGAAAAATACTTAGATGCCAGTTATCCCTCTGGGCATCACTTTATTTCCCTTCTCAGCTTGACGGCACAATTTACTCGAGAACATTGTCTGTACTTGCTTCTCTAACGCCTCATTCATGTTCTTCTGGAGCAGCTCCTATCGCGCACTGGTCCCCGGTTCTCCACGGCAAGTACTCTCGTTGACGAATCGTGATCAGTCCTCAGCCCTCATCTCTTCAACCCGGCAGGATCTGGTCCTTTGCCCCTGAAGCATGTTCCACATTTGCTTCGCAGGGGACAGCGCTCACTTGTTTTCCTTTTACCCCACGGACCTTTCCTTTCTGGTTTCCTGGCCTACACGTCTGAATGACTCATCTCCTCCTCCTTCTCTTGTCTAATTATACTACCTCCTCAGGCGACTTCATCCAGTCCCATGTCTTTATGGGCTGCTAACTCCCCAAACTCTGTCCCCAGGCCCAAAATGCTCCCTGGTTTCTAATTTCCTACCTGAAACCTCTATTTCAGTGTCTAATTGACTTTTGAGATTTAGCATGTCCAAAACAATGTTTGATCTCTTCTTTCTCATTTTAGAAAATGTCACCAATGTCCAAGAGGTGAGCCTTCTGATGGCTCTCTTTTTCTTGAACCGCAGATTTGTAACTTTCACAGGCCCTACCTGATGTGCTGCTTTCCACCCACCACTGACCTCTCGTGTCCAGATGAGTGGCACAGCCTTCTCTCTCATCTCCTGCTTTTAGTCCTGGCTCCCCCACGATCAGTTCTCCAGGTAGCAGAATACTTGCTGGAAAGTGTAAACTGAGTTCTCAAACCATCAGCCAACAAGCCATCCCATCTTTTAATTACACATGGGTAGAACCTAATCCCCAGTGGTGCCTCTGACCACACGGCCCGCACCACCCGGTCCTTGCCTTTCTTCCTACCCCCGGTGCCGTGTTCCCCAGATTCACTGGCCTTCTTGCTGCCCCCAGAAGAAACTCCTGTCTCAAGCCACTTGTCGTTGCTGTTTCTGAAGGTAGAGCTCATTCTCCGACTTTAAACATCGTCCTGTGCCTGCCCCCCATCCTCCACTCCCTCATCCTGCTAATTCTCCTGCGTTGGATGTGTAACCATGAGACTTTAACGTCACTGAGTTGTGCTTTTACTGACATGTTGGTTCATTGTTTGTTCCCCCAGGTAACATCTACATTCCATGAGGGTAGGAACTTGGTCTCGTTTACTGCCCCAAGAATGGCAGGTACTCAATAAATATCTGTCGCTTAAGTGATCAAATCAGTCATTTCTTCAACAAAAGGTACAGACCATTGCAACGGTTGGGAAAGTATTTGGCTGCAAATAGTTGAGACCTCAGCTATTACCATTTAGGCAGATAGCAGAAGGTGTCATTAAACTGTAAGAAGTTTGGAGGCCAGAGTCCAAGCCTAGTGTGATTGCTCAGAGTGGGCTCCGGGACCGCTCTCTGGTCTTCCAGCATTACTTCCGGCTGTGGCTGCGACTTGCGGCTGCCAGCTGAGTGCTGCATTCCCAGGCAGTGTACCCACATTCCAGACTAAAGGGCAAAGGACTTGCCCCCAAGTGGACTTGCCCTTTTTATTTCACAGAAGTTTGATGTCTGCAGTTCTTTACCCAGAACTCTAGGGGCCACATTTGTAGCTGAGCTCTGCTCTGAACTTCTGCTCTGAACAAAACTGGGCTCTGCTAGGAGAGAGGAAAGGGAGGATGGAACGCTGGTGACCAATGAGCTGAGTCTACAATAAGCACCATGAGCACCAGCCCCTTCGCTGTGAGACACTGCAGAGACGTCTTCTCTTGTGGGACAAGTAGTAGTATAGAGAGCATGAAAAGTAAAACTAGGCATTGTAGGAAAAACAAAGACTCTTCTGAGAACTCAGAGGACGGAGCCATTGGCTTCTAGGGATCAGGAAACACTCTGCCGTGTTTTTGATTGTATCTTGAGGGAGGTTTGCTAATTGAAAAGGTCTGAGAAGGGTATGCAAAAGTACTTTTGCAAAAGTACGCAGTTTGAGTGCTGAGGGCATGTTTGGAGACAGAAGTCAGTGTGGCTGAAGAATAGTGGGGTGTGAGGGCGAGCAGGGGGACAGCGGGTGATACAGAACTATGGAAGATTTACGGTAAGGAAGTAGTATCAGCAAATATATCTTGAAGGCTTGGTCACTTTCTGTGGGGAGAAAGCATTAAAGGGAGAAAGACTAGGGACAGGGAGATTAATTTGGAGACTATTGTCTTTGCTCCCAAACCCATAGGGGCAAGTTCCTATACTACTCCGGCTAGATGTGAGCACAGTTTATGCTAGTGGTCACAGTCTCAGATGGCCTCCAGGAGCCAGTGGATGACATCCCACCGATCTGTGGCCCTGGGGGTGAGGAGCCATTGGCAGAATGAAGAGGGATCCCCTCATGTCCCAAGGACATGCACGTTTAATTTAGAACAAACCAAAAAATGTTGCACTTGCCAAAAATGCCTCCGGACAGATTTTGCCCAGGGATGGCTGGCTTGCAAGTCCTGGTTTAGGGTAACCCTCCTCTAGCACACAATGACAGTCACATATGATGTGGGGACACGGAGGTGCCCACCCCCAGGGGTTGACCTGAGTCAGAGAGAATGACGACTCTTGGCTCATGTACAAGCTCTCCTGACGGCATACGGATGCTACGGAGGAAAAAGTACCCTCAGGGAGGGGATTCAGAGTGTGGACACCCAAGTTTCTTCACTGAGGACGGTTTTTATGGCAGCACACCCCCATAGCCTCTCTAACACAGGAGGAAGAAGACAGGTGCGAAAGCCGTGTCTCAGTCCATACAAACCCGACTTCTACACCACAGTAGCAACACGGAGTTGCAGAAATAGTTGTTGGGAGCTCACGATGTGCTGGGCATTATTCCACATATTACTTAATGTTCATAATCTCTCTGCAGAGAAGGTGTTCTTACACCCGCTTTATAGATTGTGCTATAGGGGGAACACAGCCAGGGTCACACCGCTGGTAGAGGCATGGGGTCAGCCTTCATATGGTGCCCCACCCCACCTAGTACCCCGCATATCGAGTTTTTATTCATGTCCCTGGCAATTAGAACGGTGTTCATGTGAGCCCTTTGGAGTTAGGCCTAAATTTTTAATAATTCTGAGTTTGAACATGCTTCTCTTCTGCAGAATCCTCCTGAGCCCCTCTGAGCTGATGGAGGACACTGGCAGCTGCTTGTCTGTTCGGTGGATCCAAAGGGTGAAGGGCGAAGCAGAGCAGAGCCTCGTCCAAGTCTTCACTTGTTGAGGGCTGCGCCAAGAATCTGGGTCAGACTCAGACTTAACTCACATTTATTGGGAGCCTACCACTTGCCAGGTTGGATGCCAGCAGACATCATCAGTAGCTTTTTTTTGACTGATGATTGACATCTCTACCCAAATGCAGATGTTAGGACCAACTAGCCACCCTTTCTCCTGTGCTTGGAGGTTTAGTGCCACCGCTCTGGCATTCGCCTTATTTTGGTGTTACTCAGGTGTGTAGATGGCCGTGACCTTCTGTGGAGGAAGCTCTAAGGTTGATATCATTTTGAATCCCCTTCTCGCTCAGCACAGCTTCTGGCCTAGCCAGAGGCTCCATTTAAAAAAATAAAAAATAAAATAAAACAAAGAAGCTTTCCATTGGACACCAGTCTCCCTCTTTATGCTCTGTCCGAGCCATCTTCTCACAGCAGAATAATTTTATTTTCACATGGAAGGAGCAACCACCCGTGGGGATTTTCTTCTCCTACAAGGGTGGGGGAGAAAGGATAAATAAATAATATACTTTCTGAGCCTTCTATTATTATTTCTGGGAAAACATAATAAAGCTACAGCTGGCAGGCACTTATTTTTTTCTTAGCATTTAATAATAGAATTAATTGCTAAGCGGAAAGCTTGCAACCCCCTTTCTGTTGTATGTTGCCCTCTGCTATCATTATGAATAGATGTAAAAATCAAAGCTAATTATCATTCAGAATGTTTGAAGAAATAGACTGAACTACACACACAAAACTCATTTTATCCCTACCCCAGCTCCAGGTTACGAAGTTGAAGCACACACACACACACACACACACACACACACACACACTGTCTCTCTGTCTCTCTCTGTCTTTAAGATAGAGGCAATTCCCATGGTTACCCAGTTGTTCCTTGGTTGTGGGTCCTTTTAGCCAGAGCCATGAACTACAGTGGGACCATGTCCTAGAGCGCTGATGCTTCTCATTGTTTCTTGGAGTTGAGTCTGTGTCAGTTGGAGGTCCAGGACTTGGGTAATTCAGAGAAGCTCTTTATAGAGCCAGTTTGTGGCTAACTGGCTTTGACCATGAAATGAGTGACTCTCTGAGCTACTAGTGCCACCGGGTAATGTCGGAAAGCAAGGAGGCAGGTCATGAAAATGGGAGCAGGGAGTGGAAGTACATCTCAGCATAGAGAGGAAAGGCCATAAGCTGGCCTTGAGTGCAGTCAACAAGGCTCCAAGGGAGTTTAGAAAGGGAAGATCCTTTAATGTTACGGGACACACGTGCATGGTGGAGAGCATAGATCATGATAAAGAGGACACCTGTTGTCCCCTTAGCTGTGGAAACCCGGAAGACCCCCAGAAGAGAGCTGGGGTCAACAAGGGCTATTTAAAAAAACAAACAGTGGTGTAGGAATCTGCTTTTTAGGAATGGAGGTGAAAAAGCTACCTTCAAGGTATTTGTTACTGTTGGTTTTGTCTTTTTAAATTTATGTTAAGTAAAGGATAAAAGTTGAAGTCACTGGGCGCCTGGGTGGCTCAGTGGGTTAAAGCCTCTGCCTTTGGCTTAGGTCATGATCTCACGGTCCTGGGATCGAGGCCCGCATCAGGCTCTCTGCTCCGTGGGGAGCCTGCTTCCTCCTCTTTCTCTGCCTGCCTCTCTGCCTACTTGTGACCTCTCTCTCTGTCAAATAAAAAAATAAAATCTTTAAAAAAAACAAAGTTGGGGGGTGCCTGGGTGGCTCAGTTTGTTAAGCGACTGCCTTCGGCTCAGGTCATGATCCTGGAGACCCGGGATCGAATCCCACATCAGGCTCCCTGCTTGGCGGGAAGCCTGCTTCTCCCTCTCTCACTCCCCCTGCTTGTGTTCCCTCTCTCGCTGTGTTTCTCTCTGTCAAATACATAAATAAAATCTTTAAAAAAAAAGTTGAAGTCACTGTTGTCCAGGAAATATGAAATAAGCACAAGTCAAAGGTGTATTTACCCATTAATTAATGAGCAAGCCAAAGGGATGTTGCATCAGATTCCAGGAGCATTTCCGAAGCTAAGTGGGAACCAGGCATGGCTAGAGCACAAACAGGTTAGCGTCCAGCAGAGCCACAGGCCTTCAGGGTCGCATGCTTCAGCAGGGAGAAATCCTCAACCTCTCTAATGGTTTACAAGTTAGCATGCACCTTCAGAAGATCTGAGGCGTTTCATTAAGAAAAAACAATTAAACAGTTAATTTTTCTAGAGAATTTTTGGGCAGCCTCTGTGCCCATATGACATTGAGAGGTCATGACACTCGCTTCTTGGCTTATTTCCGGGTTTTGGATCTCTTTCCTGACCCTCTACAGGGTATGCTGCCAGCAAGGTGTGAGGGCAGGGATGGGAGGGGGCTTTGAGGATGAAGCTGCTGGCCACCGGAAGTCAATTTTGGGTGAATCACATGGTGGTTATATAGAGTTTTTCCTGAATATGATATTAAACTTCTTTTTAAAAAAAATCTGCCTTTGAAATCATCAACAAATCTACATGGCTTGATAATGTTTGAGAGAGCAGTGGGCACACCAGGATCTGCTGGGGGCTGCTTGGAGAGGCATCCATGTTCTCTCTAAGTCATCAGTCCTGGTGTAAGAGTCCTCAGAGGTGGGTTTCATGCTCACCATCTTAGAGATGAAGTAACTGAGATATAGAGAGGTCCAATAACTTGTCATCCGTCATCAAGCAAATGTCACGCCAAGATTAAAACCAGTTCTGCTAACCTCTAGAGCTTGTTCTGCATTTTTTTCCATGGACTTTGTAGATGACAAGAGTCAAGGAAATGACAGGAACTTTGTCATTCTTCAGCTTGGAAGTAAAGGAAGCCAAAGCATTTTGTAAACTATGTTCCAGGAGACACAGGTAGCACTACATTGATTTGAAATATCACTTGATATATTTTCCCTTGGTCATTTTGTTATGAGAGGGCTTAGCACCCCACTTAATAAAGACCACCTAGAACCTGGAGCCTTTGCTCAGCTTCCAGTTTTGTACTAGACTTAAAATGCTCTAGCAAGACAGTGGCATTTCAAGAGAGAAAAGGATTTCCCTGGAAACTCTCAGGCTGGAATTTTGCTTATCAGGAATCAATGTTGGAAAAATGAACCACAGAAGAACTTGCAGGGATGGACAGGAGAGAGGAAGGAGAAGGCTGGCTGGAGTGGGTGGGGCTTCCATTGGGTCCAACATGCGAAGAAGACAGGTTAACCAGAAGGGTCTAAGACAGAAGGTTCTAGAGCATAGGAGACTTGCAACAAGGAGCAATGGAAGGCTTAAAATCACCATCAGTAAGCATGAGTGTAGTACTGAGAAGAGCAGATGGGACCAGCCACACCCATGGGTCCCTTAACCACCTCTCTGTTGTCTCCCCTGTTCCCACTGATCTCCATGCAGTGGATATGAGTCCTTTCCTAGTTAGATACACTGAGCAAATATCTTCTCTCAGTTTGCGGCTTGCTTTTGCTTTTTATATTTTATAGTTTTTTCTTTTGGTTAACATAAAATTTTAATTTAAATGTGGAACAATGTATAATCCATATCCTTTGAGGTTAGTGCCTTTCATGTTCTAGCTCAGACAGCATTCACCTCCCTAACAACAGGAAGGTTGCATCTTCATTATCTTCTAGAAGCTTATTTTTGCTCTGTATTGTTCAATATAGAATATGAGATAATATGAGATAATATGAGATAAAATCATGTTTCATATGTATTTACAAATGGCCTCACCATTGTTTATTGAAATAATTTTCCTTCTGCTGTGTAGTTTTACCTCCAACAAGTGTGTCTGTGTGTGTAGGTTATTTCTGGGTGTGCTTTTCTGTTCCATTGGGTTTTTTTGGTCTGTCCTTGTACCAGTGTCAGCCTGGTTTATGATGAGTTATGATAGCCCGTGGAGTAAGTCCTTCCACTTTGTACCGCAGATATGCCCTGGCTGTTCTCGGCTTGATGCTTTGTCGTGTGTGCTTTAGAATCACCTCTTCAGGTTTCCCCCAGAAGTTCTATTTAGGTTTTATCAGGATTGCATTGAATTTTCTGACCTTTGGGGGGAATTATCATCTTCAAAATGTAGTCTTTCAATCCATAAACATGGCATATCTCCCTATTAGAACTTCTTCACTGTGTCTTTATTTTTATTTAATATTATTTAATATTTATTATTTTCTCCACTGTATCTTGATTTTTAAGTGCCATTTTAGTTTTATAATTCTTTCATACATATTCTGTTACTTTGTTTTTTTACTGAGTAATTGGCTATTTTATTGTGATTTGTATATCTTCTTTAAAATATTTATTCTAGGGGCGCCTGGGTGGCTCAGATGGTCAAACACCTGCCTTTGGCTCAGGTCATGATCCCAGTGTCCTGAAATTGAGCCCTACATCAGGCTTTCTGCCCTGTGGAGAGCCCGCTTCTTCCTCTCCTTCAGCTGTTCCCCTTGCTTCTGTTCTCTTGCTCTCTCTGTCACATAAATAAATAAAATCTTAAAAAAAATAAATAAATTGTTTATTCTTACTTCCTGATTGTTGATACATAGATGTGAAATTATTTGGTTTTTACTTTATATCCAGTACCTCATTAAGCTTACTTATTTGTTCCAATATTTTGTCTGTAGACTCTCCTGTGTTTTCTTTGTAGATAATCATTTTATCTCTGAAACGTGGTGTCATTTTTTTTCTAAGTAGTATAACTTTTTGCCCCCTACTCTTACATAGACTAGAACCTCTAGTAAAGTTGAATAGAAGAATCCATCCTTGTCTTCCTCAGGCTTCCATTTGGTGATACGCACTGTCGGCCCTTCCCTCACACCCTTTATCGGGGGTTCTTGGGCACTACTCAGATATGCTCTGCTTGTTTCCTTTCCCCTTCTTCCCTCCCTCACTCCAGCCCACTCCCACACTCCTCTTTTCCTTCACTTATGGGGTTTCTTGTTTTAAGCCACCAATTTTGTGGTAACTACTTATGCAGCAATAGAAAATCAGTGCAAGGAGGGATAAAAGTGATAGCAGAAATTGAAAACGTCTAGTAAATAAATCACTCAGAAATTATTTTTGAAAAAAGTAATCTATAGGCATATCCTCCTCGTCAACTGAGAGAATAGAAATAAACAGTTCAGAAATGGAGGAATCAAAGTAGTAACAGCAAAAGGGTAAACAAAAGTCTTAATCATTTAGAAAATTTAAAATATGGAAACAGCTCTTTAAATAACTCCTGTATCAAAGAGAGAACTTAAGAAAATGAATTTCCAACTATTAAAAAATAATAGCATTTAAGGTATTATGTATGAGTAGTTGAGAAGCATACATATTGTACTCCAAGTCAGATTTATAATCTTAGGAATTTTTATTATTAAGCCATAATGATAATTAATAAAACATTTAACCCAAATTATTAGAGAACAATGTCAAGTTTATGAAAAGGAAGTGGAGGAGTATATTTAAGACAAAAGCAGACATTAGTACATTAGAAAAAAGAAATGTGAAATGCATAAATATCAAGAATTGTCTCTTGAAAAATGATAAAGTATATAAAACAGTAGCAGATCTAATTAAACAAGATAAATAGAAAGAAAACATAAATTCAATTAGGGATAAGAACAGGAGGACATATAAACTGATCCATGGGAAAAAATCAAAAAGAAATTCTGTAAATATCCTTTTAAATCTTTTAATGAAACATGTATCTCTTCAATAATGTCTATATCTCCTTAATATATCTCTTAGTAGTCTGAATAATCTACCTCTTACTTCTTCCTCTAAATTCTTCCTCCTTTTGTGCTTTCCAAATTTTGTGATGGAACTGTATAATGTCTAAAATCAGAAGAAAATGATGTTTGCCATTTCCTGCCTGCCCTCCTCCCTCAAATAACAAAGAACCGCTGGGACTAGAATCTCCTCTTTGTCTTTCTGTGTAAAATCTGGCAAATCTCTCACCTTCCTGGACCTCTGTGAGCAAAGTGAATAGTCTCAAGTATCCAGCAATTTAACAGAATGAACCATTGTGTGCCCGCTACCTCTTGGTGCGGTCAGGATAATCAAAGCTCACTTATCAAGGTACTTGGGATTCCTTGGTTAGCTATGAACTGAGCAGAAACCTCTTTGCTCCAGCTCTGCTAATAAAAGAAATCTTCCAAAATGTAGTAGAGGAACAAATATTTTTAAGCATGTACTTGATGGGATGAAATCACACGTCTGGAGAACAGGATCCCATACATGGGGAAAGATTACAGCAGACCAGTGGAGGAGGGTCGCAGGGCCATTCAGGGTGGCAAGAGAGAGCCACCAAAGCCATCAGCTGAGTCAGTGCTTTGCTCCTTTTCTCTTTGTCTGCTTCCTGCAGATTCTGGCGTGTCCAGAGACATGCTGGGAGAGAAGAGGAAGGAGGAGGGAGGAGAGACAGAGCAAACCCTACCCTCCTTCCCCTGAGACCGAGGGAGGGAGGAGTTCCCTGAACTGGAAGGTTCAATTTAGGCACACTGGTCTTTTGAAATAGCTGTGACTCATAACTGTGTGAAATAATTACATATATCTGGTCTGGGGATATCTTTCTAAAAAGAAATCAAACGTTTTGTATTTGTTCTCAAGCTCGATATACATTTGCCCCAACAATATAGTAATTATTGAGAAACTTCTATGCAGAAGGGAGGTCCTGTGGATGAAATGATTATGGTGACCTCTAACGGTAGGTTAAGCTAATGGGGCAGGGAGGGCACGAAACCTGACCCAGCGCCATCCGGGAAGGCCTGTAGTAAAGATCCCAGGTGCGCCAAGCAGTCACGCCGAGGCCATGGCAGCGACCTTCTGGGGGGCTCAGTTCCGGGGCTGGCCTTGAGTGGCTGTCCCGTGGTCTCTACCAGCCTCCTGTGGTCCTTGTATTGCGAGACACAAGTGTGTTAGAGACTTTGGAGCTGTGCAGTGTATGCTTTTAAAAGAACTGGGAGTGGGGGCAGGAGACAAGCTAGGAGGCCACTGGATGGAGTGTAGGAGCCCAGAGATAAGACAAGAATTCATTTTGATAGAATTGCTTATTGGAAGCATTATTCTTACGAAGAGCAAACGTATTCCCATAAAGTCCGCATGGATTGGAGTGAGCGCAGTGGGGGGAGGCACGGCTTAAATTGCTTCCTTACATCTGCTGGGTGATAGTGCGTAGCAGCTTAATGCTTTGGTTTGCGGTCGCTGTCTGTCGTCTGGATGGCCGGCCGATTTCACGGTGGGGCCCGGCTCACGGCATCACAGACCTCAGCGACGGGACCCGTCCTTGTGGCCCCACACACAACACCTTTAAGATGAGTGTGCCAACCCACAGCGTGGGTTTAGGGAGGTAGAAGGCGAGTTCTCACTGTTGTGGTTTCAGGGCCCCGGGACGATGAGAAAGCAGAGGTGAGAGTCGGGAAGACGAAGACGGTGATGAACAGCTTCTCAGTTGGCTCCGCCCCACGACGTGTTCAATGGAAACCTGCGAGTGCTTTCAGCAACGAGGGACATCTAGTCTGCAGCCAGGATGAGAAATTTCACTTGTAACAAAGCTCGGCATAGAAAGGGCGCTTATCTGCGAGGCCAGAATGAGGATATTAGTAACCGTGCCTGCTTCTTTCTCAAGCCCTATTAGTGTCAGGGAATAGGTTTCCCCGATGGTCTTAGCATTGGCTCAGCTGCAGAGAGCTACTGAAAAAGAAAGTTTCTTTGGAAACAAGGTAGATTTATACCGAGAAACATCCCAGATCATCGAGGTTGCTACTGATTCAGGTATTTTAGAAAGGTTGCCAGTGAAGAGTTTCTGGGGAGTGAGTCAGATGCTTCCCATTGACTTTCATTACACAGATGAGAGCAGTGTACCTCCGGGTGAGGTTTCAGGAAGCCTCGCAGGGAAACCGCATTTCTGTGAATGTAGTGCCTTTATGATTGTATGATGTTTTATTGTGACAGTTTGGAACTTTGGGGATATGTGAGTAAGCTTCACAGGGTCCCCAAAGTCCATAAAATCGCATCTAAGACTTGTGTGCATTTTGTAGCGGAGGAGGGGAGCCATGGCTTGAACGATGACACCAATAAATACACAGAATTCTTCCACCTATGTTATTGGAGAAGAGCCTGAAAGAGGTCCATGGAAACCATTCTTGTTCTGAGGTTGGAGCAAGCAGCAGGTGTAGAAGCCTCGAGTCAGTCAGGAGTGCTCCTGAGATGCTCAAGAAATAGCTGGGAGGCAGTGTGAACAGACCAGGATGAGGGAATTAGGGCCGATGAGCTCAGAGAGGGAACTCATGTATGTATAGGAGGAAAGCATGTCCTAAGGAGCCCACTGGACCCTTCTAAGGACTTTGTGTCCTGCACTTGACTGAAAGGGGAAGTCAGGGGAAGCTTTGGAACCCAGAAGTGTCTTGATTGGATTTTTATTCCAGATGTTCCGCTGGCTGCCATGTTGAGCATGGAATCACCTGGGGGGCGAGAGCAGCAGTGGGGCGATTGATCAATTGGGAGGCCATCACAATGATCCAAGTGATGAGGATTTAGATCACAGCAGGAACAGTGGAGGTGATATTTGGGGTCATTTCCCGGGAATAGAGCCATGAGGGTTGTTAATGGATAGGTCATGAGTGCCTTAGAAATAAAGGAACCAAGGATTCCTCTAACTTTCAAGGCAAAGCACTCAATTCCCTTTTACTTGGAAATCCTGGAGCCCAGCTGCCTTTGTGTTGGCAGCTAACAGGACTGTGTGCTACTCACTCATAGGCAGAGGAATGGCCTAGTGTCCGTCCTCTGGAGGGGCATGCAGGGAAAGTTTCAAAGCCACTGATCTGTCCTGATAACCTCTTCAGATCATGAATAGGCTCTGTGGTTCTAGAGAAGTTAATATGCATGTCACCCTTGAACCAAAAGTAAAACAAGAAGGAAGCAGTGAAGGTGAAGGAGAAGGGCTGGTGCCCCCAGCCTGAGGGCAAGAGCAGAGGGTGGGTTCCCAGTTGGGCCACGCTGGCCACCTTCTGTTTGCCTTTCACACCCCACACTGCACCCCTCTGCAGCATGCACTATGACCCATATGGACTACGCTGACCCATACGGACTACACTGCAGGTCTGGCTTCAGGTTGAATTTGGGTCTTCGAGGGCACTCACGTCAGACTAGCCGGGACTGGCTGCTGTCTGTAATTCCCTCCCGCCCCTACCCTCTCCTCTCCTCTCTCCACACTGTAAGTATTCACCGCTCTAGGATGTTACCAGCCTCAGGAAAGTAAGCAGTTCTCCTGATTGCCCCACACCGTGGGGGCTTCCTTGCCAACAGCCTCTTTATCAAAGCACACTGCAGTCGGTCTCGCCATCTATTTGCTGCAGGGACCTCGACTGATGTTTTGGATCTTCAAAAGGAGTAGGGAGGTACAGACTCAAAATTACAACTTTGAGGGCTGACTTCAATAAGCTTCATCAAAGCATAATTTATATGCAATGAAATTTGTTCATTTGAAGCGCACAACTTGATGAGTTTTGACATATGTATACATGTACATATGTAACCAACAATGCGATCGAGATTCAGACCATTTGTATCAAGACAGAATTTTCCTACCACCCTTCCCTCCAGTCTGTTCCCTCTCTCCACGCTCTGGTCCCTGGCAACTGTTGCTGTGGTTTCTGAGGTTTGTCGGCTTTCTTGGTTCCTCACTTTAGCAAGTGTGTCCTCTGCATGACGCCCCAGGCAAATGGAAGAGATTAGCCACAGAAGCTTTTAAACAGGAAGACCTTGCCCATGTCAAGAGCCAAGAGATTGTAACCTATTCCAAAGCCAGGCTCCATAAATAATACTGATGTTGACAGTCACTGGAAGGCAAGGGGCAGAAGAGAATAAAAAGAAAGGTCCCTGCCCGGGATGTGGGTCTGAGCTTTAGATGGAGGTTTGAGGTGAGAAATAGGGAAGTTGGCCCAGACATTTAAGAATGGGCTCTGGAGTCAAACAAATGGTGAGTTCAAATCCCGGCTTTTCTGATGATCAGCCTGGTACTTACAAGTCTGTAGACCGCTATGGTTTCACAGTACACGAGGGACCTCTAAATGTACTTTATGTATTCTCGTGAACATTAAAGTGAACATTAAAGTGAACTTGTGTTTGTGATGACCCCAGATCAACATGAAAATATATCCACGCAGCACACAGGCTTCCAGTAAGTTGTTGCTGTTATGATGATTATAACCATGTATGTTCTTGCATAGTTTTATCCATCAGTAAGATTTGCAAAACCTTCATAATATATATCCTAGTTATTATTTATCAACCTTGCTAATTTTTCCTTGTTTTAGGGTAAAATATCCCAATATTCATTTCTAGAAATTTCAGCAAGCCTGACAAGATTTTAAAATGTTTTGTTGAGATTCTTGGCTTAAACTCTGGCTTGGCTACTCAGTACTTATGATGGAGGTGAGGGGTGAGGGGCAGGAATCCCCCCTGTGCTCTGCTTCCTGGTCTTCAGTTTCTTCCTCCTTACAATGGTTTGGTTGGGCTGAGCTATTTCTCTAGTCTCTGCCAGGTCTAAAATACTACACTCTTGGATTCAAAACAGAAATACATAATATCTAACGGGAAATGCTTTGAGTGGCTCCAGTCTTATTTGGACAGAACAGTCCAAGCAGCCACTGCACCTGTTACCACAACTCAGTAGGATTTTCCTGTGGGCCCTAAGAAGGAAGAGTGAAGGAGCAGTGCTGTAGGATGTAGTGTATTTCTGTGTAATTCACAAGCCGGGGATATATGCATCAAATCTGAAGATACAAGAAGGCACTCTCTGTCTCCCCAAATAAAAAGAAAGCAAACCTTTTGGAATTTCTCATCAGCAAATCTCTTTGTCAAGAATGCTGGTAAACAAAATGGCTGTTGACGCTAACAGCTGTCAGTAGCCAGGCGGAAAGAGCTAATAACCAGGAAGTTCTTTCTAACTTGACACAGGCAAAGTTAATGGCAGTGTGGGCTGCCATTATGGTAAGTTAGAACTCAGAATATGGACTTGGAAAGCAATTGGGGTTCATTCTGATTTCACTCCCTAGAAAGTTCTTCCACTGGGTCTCTCAAGAGAAGATGCTCTGATTTATTTTTGAAGCCAGAATTAAAAAGCTTGTTTTAGCATAGCCAGCATTTCTACTAGAATTATTTTTCACTAGTCCTTCTAATCTTGACAACACCTTGGAGTTAGGTACCACTGGACTCATTTTACACAAGAGGAAAATGAGGCTGCCTAACGTGGCCAGCATAAAGGTATAGAAAGGGCATAAATGGGGATTTGGCCTCAGGCCTGTCTGATGCCTCAATCCCAGGCTGCTCTTTCTCCTGAGCAATAAAGAGCCTTTTATACTCTTGCTTTTCAAACCAGTGAGGCAGAAATGCCAGTGTAGGCGTTTGAGCAATGCATTCATGCTCAACAATTGCTTTTTTTTTTTTTTTAAGATTTTATTTATTTATTTGACAGAGAGAAACACAGCGAGAGAAGAAACACAAGCAGAGGGAGTGGGAGAGGGAGAAGCAGGCTTCCTGCCAAGAAGGGAGCCCGATGCGGGCCAATCCCAGGACTCTGGGATCATGACCTGAGCCAAAGGCAGACATTTAACGACTGAGCCACCCAGGTGTCCCCATGCTCAACAAATATTAAAAGGCAAAATGTAGGATGAGCCAAGAGGAAACCTGAGGTCCAGGTTACCTGGGAGGAACTGAGCTAGAAGAGCTTTACCATGAATGCTTTGCAGACTGGCCTGAGCCTCCGTGACAGTTTTAGTTGCATTTCTGTGACACAGTGCAGTAAGGTCCATGCATGGGAGCAATAGATATCATGGCCCCTCTAGCTGTCTTGTCTACACTGCTTAGAAAAAGAACTCCCCAGTAGCTCAAGCTGGAGCACTTCTGGGCTTTATGTTCCTTCACCTTTCTGAGTGGGTTTACATTACAAAGCCCTAAAACATGGTCATAGCCAGATAAGAGTCTCTCTCTAGGTAGAAAAACGGGACATTTTTGGGTGTCTAAGCCAGAAAACCAGAACTCTTTTGGGTAGATTGGTATTTGGACACCCACACTCATATATGAATTACTTTCAGTAATAATGGTCATCGTTAATCAATGGTATACTAGTAAATGTTTAGTAAGTGGCTCTCATGGTGGGGGGTATTGATTTTGTAGCATTTGCTGATTTCTGCCTTGGTTGACTTCAGGCTACCAAGGTGATATCACTTAAGAGAGAGTTGCAAAGACATACTCCGATGCACACCGTTATGTAATATTTCCACTGTACAGACATAATGGAAGCAAATAACCTCAAAAGCATAGATAGTAGTATACAGGCCATACACCCAAAGCAGGAAAGCATGCAAATTTCTATAGAGAAATGAATCTCAAAATGTGATCCCAGATCAATGAGCAGCAGTAGCAAAATATGGGTGTTGGTTAGAGGTGCAAATTCTCAGGTGCATTCCAGACCTACTAAATCCAAAACTTTGGGGGTGGGACCCCAAAATCTGTTTTAATAAGCCCTTCATCTGATTCTGAGGCACATTACAGTTTGAGAAGCACAGATGAGTCTTAAGAACAATATTTAGAAAGTGTGGTGTGGTGGAAGGCAAATTTACTCTTAAAGCACTTGTTTCAACAGTCTTGTACCTGGGAAATGGGCAAAAAAAAAATTGCAGAACCACACCTCCCTACCCGCTGGCTCTCACATCTCCCTTGAATCAGAGCTGTAGGAGGGCATCTTTTAATTATGTTAGTGGTAGATCCATACATCACATACGTTCATTTCATTAAAAACTGTTTAAGCATTACTTGTAACTTGAAACTCCCCTTGACCACAGTCTGAATCCCAACACCCTCTGGTGAGATTTCTATGCTACTGATCTGCTGCAGACCCTTACCATTTTCTGTGCACATGTGTGCCTCTGCATACGTATGAAGGTGATGGTGATGTTTTACAATAAGTGCTTCATCCTTTATATATCTTTCTGCATTTCTTAATTATGATTTAAAAATACATCTCAGAACTATTTTTGTAACAATATTTATAATTCACCACAATCTACATGTATGGAGGCATCATTATTTATTCAGACATCTCTCCATGGTTGGACAACTGGCACCTAGCCATTTGGTTTTGCTGATTATAGTAGCCTGTTGTACCCAGTGCCGATATGAGGCTCCTCATGACTTTTCTCTCGATAAATAAAATGCAGAGATAACCCATGGTGCTGGCCCTGCTCCCGTTGTATTTCTCCTCAGTTCTTAGATTTGGGATTGCTGGGCCAGAGGTTATGAACATTTAAAATATGAGTACAATCTGCCCAAATTGTCCTCGGCAGGGACTGGACCAGTTCAGATCCCCTCTGTCCTGCATGAGTAACAGTTTACATGTGTTCTGTCCAACACTCAGCATTCCCAGCCTTCCAGAAATTGCTGATCTTTGGATCTGAAATGGTCTCTGTTGTTTTAGTATAAATTTTCTATTTCGTTCCGGGATGGTCAATGTTTTTTCCTACTTCATTATCAATTTACATTTTTTTCTTGTGATAATTGCCTGTTCATCTCTTTGTCCATTTTTTCCCATAGATCTTTTATGCATTTCTTATTGATTTGCAACATCTCTTATTTTCTCCTCTCCCTTTCTCCCTTGTACTTATCACATCTTTGGTCACATAAGGGTGTGTGCTATGGTGGGTGCTGTGAATTCTGTGAGTGATGAATCACAGATATGTACCCTGAAACAAATAATACAGTGCATGTTAATAAAAGAAGTTGACTTTTAATGTAGACAGATTGATTATCTGTCACTCTACAGACATTGTCTTTTTGTTTTAATTATGAATCCCTTTCCTAGTTTAATATACTGAGTGTGTTTTTATATTTATCAGATATTTTTAGTGTTTTTTTCTCATTTTTTTCCTTTTATGAATAATATGAGGTAGGGATAAAACAGATTTTCCTAGATTGATAATTATTCTTTTTTGACATCATTTATGGAATATCTTCTGCTTTCCCCACAGGTTATCATGTATTAAAACCTGTGTGGTGTTTCTGACTATGTCTTAGACATTGACCTACTTTTTATTCCAGTGCTATTATCATATTCTTTTAAGTGTTAAGGAAAAAATATTTTAACCTTATTATTTTGAAATGTGTTTTAAGACTGACAACGATGATGGCATTTAAAAAATTTTCTCCATGTAATATAGGAAAATGTTACTATTGTCACCTCACTGCCAAAACTAGTTCTAATAAGTCAATCCACTTTTTGCAAATTAAATCTTTCCTAAAAATTACTGAAGTTTGAGCTCAGCCCCATTTATTTCCATATTTAAAGGCAGGAGAGAAATGGTGTGCAAGAAAATCTTTCCCAAACCAGGTGAGACACAGGGCACCTGATGTCTTCAAACGGTGTCTGGGGGGGCGCCTGGGTGGCTCAGTTGGTTGGGCGACTGCCTTCAGCTAAGGTCATGATCCCGGAAACCTGGGATCTAGTCCTGCATCGGGCTCCCTGCTCGGCGGAAAGCCTGCTTCTCCCTCTCTCACTCCCCTTGCCTGTGTTCCTCCTCTGGCTGTGTTTCTCTCTATCAAATAAATAAAATCTTTAAAATAAAAAGGTGTCTGGGAACATGAGCAAGATTTATGACTCCAGAGTAAGTCTTGAATTCACAAAATTATATGTGATTTCCTCAATGGGCAAAACCTGAAATCTTTTTCCTGACCATTTTTGTTTAATTGATGATTTCTTAACAATCCAGACTGTCTTAAGTATAGTACTTACCTTGAATTTCAAGGGGATTTAGAAGTGTCATGTGTGCCCACGTGCGTTTTAATTTTGGTTGCATCAATAAAAATGTCTTAGTTCCTTAGATAAATATCACTTAAAATTTAGTACATTTCTTTTTGGGGGGCCAAAAGAAAATTTGAGGGACAATGATCAGAACATGCTAATTATCTTCTTCAAAGGTTCTAAAGCCATGACCTAGGCTAAACAGAAGAATTTAAATTTCTAAGTAAGATGACTATTTCCCAACCTACCTGGGAGAGTTACCATTTACATCTGGTGTGTTATAGTGGAAATTGATAGTGCTTCTTCATTCTCTGGAGGCCTGTTTTAGATAATACATCCCGTGGCATCCCTGTGTTTGAGGTTAGTAAGCATGTCTGTGCCCACTCAGGCCTGCAGTTGTACTGGTTGAGGGAGTTGGGCTTTGCTCTTATGCTCAGACATGTTTGGGGATTCATGCATGAAGCTGGTCATGAGCTCAAGGAAAGTGCAGATACTGAGGCTGCAAATCTATCATATTTATATCTAAGAAGGGCTGTGCTAAGGAGAATAGGATTGTTGGGTTGTAGACATCTGCCTTCAGGGGCCCTGTATTTGCATGGAGTTTGTGGAGCCCCGCAGGCATGGAGACCTTACAATAGAGGGTCTGGGGCTATGCCAAGATGGGAAAGCACGGACCTTGACTCTTAGATCTGTCACCTACTAGCTAGCTATGTGACTTGAGGGAAGCCTTTTTGAGCTTCTTTAAGATGGGAAGAATAATGCTTACTTCACCGGATTGTGGGAATTAAGAGGTATAAGTGTGTGTGCTTGCTGGAATCGTATATGAGGAAGGAAATGAAATATATGCCTGATGAGGACAAGTGCAATGACTTAACGCATCAAAACATGTTGCAGAAATTAGTATAAATCTCCAGCAATGTTAATGTTGGTTCTCATTAAGTGTGGGGTGGAGGAGGGAGAAGGAGAAGAGACCTTTGTTACTATGTCCAATTGCTTTAAAGAACATGGATTGAAACACCCAAATTTGACCTTGACATTTTTGTTTTTGAAAATGCTTGCTGCCATCTAATTCAATCCCTACTATCCTGGCTTGACAAATTCAACAAGCTGTGCACAGAACCTCATTGTTTGGTGACTGGAAAGAGCTGGAAGATAGATGCACATAACACTTTCAACACAGAGAAGCCTGTACACAGCGTAAGTGCTGGTCCTAGAGGGTGATTCAGAGGGCCCTCCTTCAGGATAACAGAAGTGCCTCTTGTGGCTCAAAGAAGACCATTGTAATTAAAAAGAAAAAAGAATTATATGTATAATCAAGTCTAGGGACAGTATGCCATTTCTTGTCTCCCAGCAAATTCATCTGCTCAATGGGCACAATGAACAGCAATTATCTTCTCAAAGCTATGAAAACCCGGTGGCAACTGTCAGTGACAGTGGCATCCTGCTGGCTCACAGTGTGAGGGAATCTGTTACTGGTAAGCTCATCAGGTCCCCTCCTCCCTGGGTCAAATTGTGATTATGTTGCATCAGGTTTTCTTCTGCATCCCCCCACCCCAAACATGATTCTCATAAAGGTCAAAGCTTGCCAGGCACGTGGGACGTGGCTTCCAACCTCAATTCTGCTGGACCGTTGAGTTGTACATTTGACCTGGAACCAAAATAAGAGAAGTTTTACCAGTTTATAAACCCAAAGACCTAAAGGATTAAAGTGACACAAGAGCTTTGTTTCTCTTCTATGTAGACGTGGTCCAAGGCACACTCTTTGCCCTTTCTCTAATCGCACTCCCAACACTGCATTTGACTTCTAACCTCTCCATGTTGGAGGAAGGCTAATTAAAAGAACAGGACAGTCTGCCGGAGGCAAAGGAGGTTTTCCTGTAATAATGGCATTTTTAAAGTCTTCATCGTACTGTGCTTCACCTGGGAATGGGCCTCCATAAATGTTTTCAAACTCGATGAGCTTGATCACCTTTCTTCCTCCCCACCTATGGAATCAGAGAACAGACCTACAGGAGATACTCTTTCTTCTAGATCAGGCTTCCCAGCTGGTTCTGCAGGGGGTACATGTCTGCTGAGATATTTGTTCCTCTCCTTTCTCAGTGTAAGAGGGATTCCTGGGCCTGGTTTTTGTTTTAACTGGCATATTTTACAATAATGCTGATTTCTATATGTATCATAGCATGAAAACAGAGAAGCTCTATTATAGCAAACACTGTCCAGCAGTTTAATTCTTTTCTATGTCATCCTGCTTATTCTAACTTCCAGATCCAGAGTCCATTAGGATGTTGTCTTGCTCACTTAGTTAGAAGTTCTCTGGAATGTAAGAAGATCCTACGGTCTCCACTGTGGCAATATTTAATCACCCTCTGCCTTCATCTGTCCGTCTGCCCATCTGTCCGTCCATCCATCCCATCCACTTGTCTTATCATTTACTTCTCATCAAAAAAAAATGGGGACCCTAGGTCAGGACTTGGGGAGTTAATGGCCCTTTGATACCAAAGCTCCGTGTTTGTGAAATAGATCAGGATCAAACATTACTTAAGTTTGCCCACGAAGTCTGTTCTTAATTTGGCTGACTGACTCGTTGCTTCTTTTCCCTTTCTCAGTCTATGCTCAATGCATTATCAGTGTCCAAGCTTACAGGTTGTGTGTTGATATATTTGGGTGACATTGCTCAAAAGAATATATCAACCCTGAGGTTTGATGCCATATTATGTAATGTGACAAGGCATATCCTTTACTAGTAGCTTATCTCAAAACTGAAATATCCTCCACCTTTCCCACAGAGAAAGCAGAGACCAGATGGATCAATTTCCTTCCCCACTACCACAGAGACATTGGACCTGAGAGATATACATGAAATATCTTGTCTCCCATATGTCTCCCTGCTTAGCCCCATTTGGAAGAGTATGTCTGAGTGCCTGGTTAGAGTCTGTTTCCTTCTGGAAATTGTGATCTGGATCTTCCTGTACTGAAATGGATACAACACACATTTCAGAAAGTTAATGGAACGCAGATAACTCCAAGTTCGAGTCTTGATAATTTAAAAGCATCTACAGCTGCACAGTTCCTGTCTATACTGACATTGACTTTATTCTTTGCATTGGCATAATTTTCTATTCCAGGAAACTTCCTGGAAATTCTTAACATAGGAAGATGAAATTGCAAATAACCTTATGGCTTATATCAGGAGCCTCCCTAAAATCTACTTACTTAAAAAACAGACCACTCACCTAGTCTTCATTATCCCCTTCTTGGCCGATAGATTGCTTACTTCGTTTCATCAAGCAACTCTTTTCTAACCAGATAATTGAGTATCTTCATGACTCCCCTTCATGAATGAACCTAACCCAGTCCCGACCCATGCATCTCCATTAACATTTAAAGACTTATTTTAAAACAGAAACCCCAGGCCAGCCAAAACCTTTGCCCTTCTCTCAGATGCTACTAAGACACTGTCAGAACCCTGTAGGAGATTCTCTGCTGCCATAAGCAATAGACTCAGCTTCGCTTTGTCAAGGTTATGTTGGTGGTCTTTTGGGACAGTTCATAGTTGATGGTTTTACCCACAAAATGTAGAAAATATAAATAGCTGCCATATTCATATGTTACTGTCAAAGCAGTTTATAATGTAAATATCAATGTACTTATATATTATTTCTCGGACATAAAACTCCAAAGCACAGTAAATAAAATCATCTGGAAATTCTGGTCAGCAGTTAAGATTTCTGGACCCACTTAGATGAATTCTGATTCATTATGTCTGGGATGGACTCAGGAATTTTCAGTTCCAGCCTCAGAGGTAACAGGCTGATGGTTCCCAGACTGTTTTGGAGAAACAGTGATATAGACCCACATGGCTCTTTGCAGCCACAGACAATAACAGAGATTGCTATCTGGGGGAAGAGGTGAAGTAAATAAGTATTTTCTTGTTTCAGCAAAATTGAATATGAGTCACCCCTAGTGGACACACTTACATCAATACTATGGACTTCAACTCAACAGAGAATAAAATCTCCTATCAAAGGGTTGATCGAGATCTTACACCACCATTTCCTATGTGGGGGAGTAGGGATTGGGGTTGGCAGATCACCACTCATCAAGACTATTTCCTTTTGAGTAGCATCTAAAAATATTTTTTCAAGCATAATAAAAGAAGTGCTACATTGACATGCATTTTCCCCAAGTATTTTCTTCTCCAATTTTATAAAGTCTCTGTGTATCGCTTTAAGTTTCCTTATGGCCTCTAACATTCCAGTATTGCCATGCCAAACCAGCTCCAGTCTCTAACAGTGGACTCGGCTCCACTTTCTGCCTGCCTGAACTCATAGGAGACACAGTCCTGTCCTTGCATCCTGCGTAGTGCCAGGCCCTGGTGTTTCTACTTTCGTTCACTCTTTGGTGGGACATCAAGGTTCCGCTGTTCACTGATAGCGTGGTGGATGCTTCCTGCTCAGGCATGTGGGCCTTGGTGTCTGCCCGGCTAGGACACTTTCCCTTCACCCCTTTGTGCTTGTTCTGGGCAGGGGAACGCCCTCAGCAGTCTGATGACATGCACATTCTCACTCTCAGGAGGTCTGTGTGGGGCAGACAGGTTTATTGTTCAGTGCTCGGTTGTTGGGCATTTAGCCACATGCACTCCATTCCTTACTTGAGATACATTCATCCGCTTGGACACACTCTGTTCTTGTCATATGCCACCTCAGCTGTTACTGTGATTGCATCGATGGGATCTGAGTCTGTCAGGCGCGTTCTCTGTGGGGCACAGCGCACCCACTTTGCCTCCTTTGGCAGGGTGACTGCCCAGCCGGTGGACTCAACACACCCAACACGGAACCTAGCCCTTTCCTAACTCCTGAGTCATGAACTTACCTGGCCCGTCCAGGGCCTTCACAACACACTCCAGTCCTGGGAAGCTCCCCGACTAATGCTCGGAGGCATCTTCACTAATCTTCCAGACCTTCCTTCTCAAATCTGCTAAACCTTTAGCCTTCCCTTTGTGTGGTGCTCCCCCACAGTAATCAAGGAGACCGATCTAGGGCCGCTTGCCAGCAGGGCTGCACACACGCGTATGGCCCCAGGGGGCACACACTGAAGCTCAGCTTATGCCCTGTGATTGGTTCTGTGCATGTGTAGAACTCCAGCTCTTTGGCATTCGGGTATGGGACTGGCTGTTTGTCTATGTATTATCATTATTTGGGACAGTCTAGGCTTCCACCCTGTGCCTTCCCAGCTGGATGAGTCTTTTTTTTTTTTTTTTTAAGATTTTATTTATTCATTCGACAGAGAGAAACACAGCCAGAGAGGGAACACAAGCAGGGGGAATGAGAGAGGGAGAAGCAGGCTTCCTGCGGAGCAGGGAGCCCGATGTGGGGCTCGATCCCGGGTCTCCAGGATCAGGACCTGAGCCGAAAGCAGTCGCTTAACCAACTGAGCCACCCAGGTGCCCCTGGACGAGTCTTTTAACCACGTGTAGTCACTAGCTTCTGCCAGGCGGTTTTCTGGGTTTTGGGGATTTAATTCTCCTATTACACAGACATTTTTGACTTAAAATACAGAGACTAATTGGTGTGATGGGCAGCCTCTTTGGTCACTTTTATAAGTTTGCTTCTTTAGAAGCTGACCTTGGTAGGAGGATTCACGAGCAGGGATTTAATAAGAACGTGCTCTCCAGAGAGATCCGAAAGGAGGGGAGCAGCATGCCAGAGGGGCCTGGAACCAATGTCTGGACCATCTCATTGGGGGAAATGCATGTTCTCTGACCGGGACAGTTGAATGGCCCTGACCTAGGGGACATAGTGTGTGTTCTACTTGAACCCTGCCCATTAATAGTACAAACCAATTACACATTCTGCTGAGGAGAGGTGCTTCCACATAGATTACGTGGAACTGTAGAAGGAGCCTCTAGGAGAACAGAGCATAGAATATTCTGTGTCATTAGTCCATTGTCTTCCAGGCGACCTGGCCATTGTGTGTCTTTGAAATGGTGTGTGCATGCTGGAAATGAATATATTCTCCTCTGAAATCCCTGAAATTATTAAACCTGTTAATAATGCCCTGTAACTTCTAATTGGTTCTAAGTCTCCATTTCCTGAGCTACGATCTGGTACAGTCTTTGTTCCCAACTTTGCTCTATTTGTAGTAGAAAACATGTGGATTTTCCAAAAAACAGATTTACTGTTACTGACAATTTATCTTTTTGATTGAGGATATTAATTAAACATGGAAACCCATCTAAGTTTCCCTGTATTTTTCACATCATTCTTTCCACTAGGTGCAATCTTTGTATTTACAGTTTGCAAACACATTTTACTGTTAAAT
Organism: Spilogale gracilis; assembly: GCA_004023965.1. Classification (NCBI taxonomy): domain Eukaryota; kingdom Metazoa; phylum Chordata; class Mammalia; order Carnivora; family Mephitidae; genus Spilogale; species Spilogale gracilis. Next base: position 175,617 of record PITA01000134.1, read on the forward strand.
GCCTTATCTCAGACTCTCTTCCTGATCGGGATAGCATAACTGGAGGACTTGGCATCATTTTAATTTTGTTTGTGGAATATTTTTCTGCTTACTTTTTGATACATTTTGAAATTCTGCAGTATTTTATCTAATCTATCTATATCTTAATGCCAGGCACTCCACCATCCTAAATTTCTTCATCTTATTTTACTTATGTTTTGCTAGCATTCACAGGACTCCAACATTGGATAGTTCCTGTAAGACTCTGAATTTGCAAATGATATTTGTTCTTATGTTTTTCTCAAATCTATCTTCTATAGTTGTCAGATAGGGTGAAAACAAAACAAAATTAAACTGAATAATGTGTAAGGGAAATTAATGTGTCAGTTGGTGGTTTAAAAAAAAAGTGGGAAGTACCTCAGGGATTTACTTGAATATTGCAATATGTCATATAAGAGAAGCTCTTCCAAGTTCTCGTGTCACTGGCTAATGTGAAGAAAAAAGGAAGATTCATGGGAGAAATGAGTCACAAATTTCAGTTTTCATTATATGGAACAACAAACGTACCAAATTCTTGGAGCAATCTCATAGACCAAAACAGATTCCATAGGACATAGGAAACCAAAATAATCCTGCATTCATTAAAAATAAGAATCAATAATTGATCTCTTCTTCCAAAGATCATAGTAGCGTCCAGAGGGGCAAGCCATGAGGTGAAGGGGTGGAGGGAGGGAGTGATGAGAATATCTTGTGGAAGCGTGCAAGCAAGAGGCACCCCCAGTGCCAAGGCTCTGAGTCAGGAGCATGCCCAGAGTGTCTGGGAGGTGGTGAGGAAAGTGGAATCCTGGAGCAGAGGGAGTTGGGGGGGGACGGGGGGAGGGAAGTAGTCAGAAGTGACATCACAGGCCTTCCGGAAGGCACAAATCCCATAAGCCCAAGGACTAATTTAGGGGGGCATCTGGGTGGCTCAGTTGGTTAAGCGACTGCCTTCCTTCGGCTCAGGTCATGATCCCGGAGACCCAGGATCGAGTCCCACATCGGGCTCCCTGCTCAGCAGGAAGCCTGCTTCTCCCTCTCTCACTCCCCCTGCTTGTGTTCCCTCTCTGGCTATGTTTCTCTCTGTCAGATAAATAAAATCTTAAAAAAAAAAAAAAAGACTAATTTAGGAAACTTGTCATCATCTACAACCCAGCAGTCTTGCTCCTGAACATTCCCCAGAGAGATACAACCATATGCACAAGATGGCATCCCAGAATACCCCAGCACCTCAAGGCTTATAGCCAGGGACCCCCAGACACGGTCTCATGCCAGCAGCAGGAAAATGGGCAACTGCACTGTGGTATATTTTCACCATAGACTGTGGCAGACGAGTTCTAGAGTTGCATCTCCCGTGTATCAGTAACTGGTACAAACAGTGTTGTTTATCTGAGGGTGGTTTAACACGTGTGTGTGTGTGTGTGTGCGCGCGCACGCGCGTGTGTGTATTTTACTAAATTGTTTAGAACCTTGAAAAGAATGATGGAATTGATTGCAGGGATGTAATGAAGAGATTTCAGTTTTGTGAGTTGCCCTAAAAGTACATGGGTGTGTTTTGCCACCTATCTCTGCTAAGGACTCCGATGGGCTGAACTTCACTTATTCTTACTGCTGGAAATCAGAGTTCTTTTACATGGGGTTTAAAAAAGACAATTTTAGGGTTTCCTGGCTCCCTGAGATGTTATTAATCAGTCTCTGGTTTGGGGAGCTAGCAGAGGGATTCTTCCTGTTCCCCCATTCTACTGTCGTTACTAAATGTTCTCATAGCTGGGAGGATTGTTGAGGAATCGTCAGAAAGAGCTAGAAGAATTACCTCATTTGTTCCATATGCCCAGAAAGCTGCCTAGAATAGACACCCCAAGAAATTGGATCCTGTGATTCGATGTTGAGCACCTGATAGATGCCATGTGTATGTTCAGGAAAAGGTGGGTCACTGTGTAGATGAACTAGACAAGAGTGCTGTCTGGGGATACGAAACCTCCCAGATTTAGAGGGTAGGATTTTACTTATGTAAATGTTTGCATGTCTTAACCTGATTTTCTAAATGTCTGGGTGTTTTGCAGGAAAGACAGTGCTAAGGTAACTTTAGCTGCTTGGAGATGTAGTTCTTTTCTCCTCTTTTCCACGCCTGTCCTTTGGAACCTTGTCCCCAGCCACCCTCGCCACCCTCGCCACTGTCACAAGCCCACCGCTGCAGAGGTTCATTCTTCTGCATCTTGCAATTCAGAGAATTTGACAAAATCCTTCCTGAACAAATAAGGAAAACCAGCTAAGCGGGGAAGATGGGGGAAAAAGCTCTAAAAACTAAACTTCTACACACACTTTACTTGTATCTTATGGTTCTCAGAGTACAGCATTACCTACCCACAACACTGTATCTCGGGTGTCCAGAAATTCATGAAGTTTTAAAGCCAAATCAAATTGAAACCAAGATCAACAATTTTAAAAATACTTTTTGTCTTCAAAACTCATTTGGTGACAAAATACTCCTCTTCTTATGTGAACTGTTTGTGTATCTCATTTAGTGTAAATATCCAGGTTTAACTGGAAATAGGAGTATATTTGATGACTAGGCACAGCCCCCAGATACTGGTGGGATGTCCGTGTTAAATGCCCAATCTTGCTTGCTTTCTTAAAATCTAGAAAACACCAAATTCTAAAACAAATCTGGCTCAAGCATTTCCGGTAAAAGAACTTACCAGCTCCCCGTTTCATCTACTTCGGTGCTTTCTTTCCTTCTTCCTCTACTCCGAATACTACCATGGGACACTATCCTTTCGTAGGGGGAAAAAAGGCATGTATCGGTACTCCATTATACTTAAATCTTAAAAAGGACTATAGTGTGAGGTGCCTGGGTGGCTCAGTCAGTTGAGCTTCCTACTCTCGATTACGGCTCAGGCCGTGGTCTCAGGGCTGTGAGCCCGCACACGGAGCCTGCTTACGATTCTGTCTCTGCCTCCCCCGCCAACCCCACTCCCTTTCTCTGTCCCCACCCTGATTCAATTCAATTCAATTAAAAAAACGACAGTGTACTGAACAGTTTCGAACAAGTTGCTGTTATATAGGATCTCTTTATTTGAAGTATTTGGCAATTTCAGCTGTGAATGTTTAGAATTTTAGTTAATCTTCTCACACTGGAGTACCTAATTATTAAGTGTGATGGATTAGCCCACATTCAGCTTAAATAATTTGGACTAGCACATTCAGTAGTGCTAATGGTAGGCAACTTGACTTTCAAAATGATGGTACGTGTTTCTGAAAATAACTTTTTACTTTAAATTGTAGTTGCTTGGTTTTCCATTCCAAAAACAAACAAACAAACAAAAAGTGAAGAGGCCCTTGTGAGCTCCAGGTGGCAATGGGGAGTATTTCACTTAGATTGTAACTCATACCTGCGGGCCAAGGGGGAGGAGCGCTCATGTAAACATCTGGAGAAGTTGTTTTGAAGTAACCAAATCAAAATTTCATAGTGAATTCATAGTTTTACTTGCTTCTCTTAAATAAGACACATTTTCTATGGAGTGCACTCTTCAGAAAGGGCAAGACTCACAACCCTGTTTGGACTGATAAAAATCGAAGAGTCAGCCGCAGTGGGAAGAGTCGGCCTTTTTAAAGCAATCACGTGTGGCAGAGGGAGCTATCCAAAGCAGAGATTCAGTTTTAAATAAAAATGCTAAGGGGCCACACGGTGTGTGTGTGTCCAAGGCAAGATCTCCCATTTACCACAGCTGGAGAGAAGAGAAAGCACTTGAGATAAAAGAGTGGAAAGAACGGGTCTTATTCATCAGCCACTGAGCCCAGGAAAGGCTGTGCCCTGAAGGTCAGGTCAGAGGACTTCTGGCTCAGCCGGAACCCGGAACTTGCAGTGCTACTTGGAGCAAGAATAATGTTAATAATCATCACGTCTGCAACTAATGCCTATTATGTGCCAGGCATTTAATTTAATTTATTTTATTTTTTATTTTATTTTATTTTTACTTTAAATTTATTTTATTTTTTTCAGTGTTCCAAGATTCATTCCCCATTCCCCACACCCAGTGCTCCATGCAATAGGTGCCCTCAGTACCCACGACCAGGCTGTCCTATCCCCTCACCCCCTCCCTCCAAGTCCCTCAGTTTGTTTCTGTGTCCAAAGTCTCTCATGTTTCATTTCTTTCCCTGAATTACCCTACTTCCCATTTCCTTTCCTTCTCCTACTGTCATCTGTATTACCCCTTATGCACCACAAGTAAGTGAAACCGTGGGATACTTGACTTTCTCTGCTTGGCTTATTTCACTCAGCATAATCTCTTCCAGTCCAGTCCATGTTGCTACAAAAGTTGGCTATTCATCCTTTCTGATGGAAGCATAGTATTCCATTGTATATATGGACCACATCTTCTTTATCCATTCATCTGTTGAAGGGCACCTTGTCTCTTTCCACAGTTTGGCGATTGTGGCCATTGCTGCTATGAACATTGAGGTACATATGGCCCTTCTTTTTATTACATCTGTATCTTTGGGGTAAATGCCCAAAAGTGCAATTACAGGGTCATAGGGTAGTTCTATTTTTAATTTTTAAAAGAATCTCCATACTGTTTTCCAAAGCGGCTGCACCAACTTGGATTCCCACCAACAATGTAAGAGGGTTCCCCTTTCTCCGCAGGCCAGGCATTTAATTTAATTCTTGTAGTGTTATCTCCATTGTTTAGAAGTCACTGAAGCTTTGGTGGGAAGGCCAGGAGGCCTGTGACTAAGATGTGATGATCAGCCTCGCTGTCTCTAAATCTCACTAGACCATGTCCTTTTCCTGGAGCTTATTTGAGAAGTTTTGTCAAAATGTTTACTGTCTCCCTCCCACTTTCCCCCAGTCCCCAGGAATCTGACTTTCAAGTATTTTGTCACATACATGTGGAAAGTTGTACTTGATGTGGCTCAGTGATAGTAACGACAAAAAAATCCCTGAGTTTCTTTTAAAGGTAAGATGACAATGGCATACAATTAATGGATTTAATAAATACTTACTAAATTCCTACAATAGGCCTGGTTTACGTTTCATAGGGATCAAATCCCGAGTTGGTCCCCACCTTCATAGAAGTGCTGGAGCGTGAAAGATAATGAAATAGTCACTTAGCAGATACACAATACAGACAAATCAGATGACTATAGTTCTGGGTGAGCAGATAAAACAGGGTGAAGCTTGTCAGGGAATGCTGCCCAGAGGAAGTGCGGCTGGCATGAAGATTTGTAGGTGCTCTCTGAGTGAACAAGTGTCCTCCCAGGTAGAGGAGGTAGCCTGACCCAGGAACTGTGGGAGAAGTGGGGGTCATGTAGCAAGAGAAGAAAAAAATGCAGAGGTAAAGTAGACAGGAGCCAGGCAAGGGAGGGTGCCCTGGGGCCCCCTTTGAGCAACGTTAGACCTTATTCTCAGCCCCGTGGGGTGCTGTTGACAGATCTGACAGGATCAAGTATACCTTTAATGTGGTCGATCTAGCTCCGGTGTGGACAAGTGGATGGAACAAGCCAGAGTACGTGGAGGGACGCTGGTCAGAAAGCCATGAGCCGTAGCTGAGGAGGACATAGCTTGGGCCAGGATTTTGCAGGGGACACAGAAGGCAATAGATGGAATTGAGAAAGTTGAGGAGGAAGAACTTGACAGCCCTTTCTGAGGAATTGTGCGTGGGGTGACGGTGGGAAAGAAAGTCAGATGATCTTTAGATTTCTGTCCGGTACAACTTTCAGAGATTGGAAACACTAAAAATGTAAGATATGGAGGAAAAATCATAAATTTGGCCTTGATTCCTTCAAGAAGTCCAAGCGAGCGTACTAGGTAAGACAGGGTCAGAGCTAGGGCATGTACTTGGGAAGACTGGGGGACAAGCACCTTCCTTAGAGGGTCCCTCAGTGGCCGGACATCCTAAAAAGGACTCAGGAGACCTGCTGCCCCAGAGAAAATAGGGAGGAGCTGGGAGTCACCGGAAGAGTCAAGGAACACACACGCTGGCCGAGAAAGGACACCACATATAGAAGGAGCATTGCCCCCGTGTCCCTCCTACTAGAGGGCTTCTCACACTGCACACCATGAGCAGCAGCTGTCTGGCGAGAGCCTGGATTCCTTTGTGAACACTCCTTCCTTTTCTAGATGTGGCTTCTAAAGCTCTGAGCGGGAAGGTGGCTGGAGCAGGGCCCTATGCTCATCAGCACCACGACTGATCCTTCCCTCAGATGGTCACTGCTTTCCCCACCCTGGGCCACCCAAGTCAGCACAGGGTCTGCTCTCAAAATCCCAGACTTTCCTTCCGGATTATGTTCCAGCTCCTACAGAGATGGCAGTGGCCGTGTTTGTACCACCTGCTGCTCCGTGCCCCTCCGGTGGCAGAGTTTGGGGTGGCCTGGCTGACCCAGAGTCCCTGTCCCCACACCCGTGACGCTCCTGTGCGGTAGCTGGTTTTCAGTCTGTGACGAGAAGCCCCTCAGCACAGGTGGGACATGCTGGCATGCTGGCCAAGCTCTGGGTCGTTAGTGGAAATTAGAAAGTGGAGATGTGACAGATGCTCCTGGAGGAAGGGCACAGGGGGTACATGCTTGGTGACTGTGTGGAGGGGCTGCAGGGCTTCGATTTAAAGAGAAAACACCCCCAGAGATTTCATCTGTTGTAAATGGCAATTAAAGGGTATCAATTTTTTACATGACTTACCTGAGAGAAATAGAGCAAAATGATAGGAGAATAACATTCCCTGCTTAGTTACCCACTCTCAATAGTTAGATTTATGATTTACTGACTCTCAACAGTTAGGTTTGTGATTTGTGAAAAATAAGTACATTAAGGTATAGTATTTTAACAAGAGAAAATGTAGGAAGTGTTAACACGAATAAAATACAGAGTAGAAAAGTCGAGAGAAACGTCCAATACAAAAGCCGTATGTGGGGCCAGTAACACTGAGCATGAGAAGCAAACATGAAAAATGAGTCCAGTAGCAAAAGACACTGTAACAACACGTCCAGAGGACGCTAATAGCAAAAGAGACTGTAACAACACGTCCAGAGGACGCTAAGCTAATTAATTACAGGAAGTAGATGTGTCCATGTGTGTATTAGCACAACGTGTAAGGATAATTACCACAGTGCTTGATGCACTTAAACCCATAGTAAGTACTAGTGTCACATACACGCATAGATACACGCCCTGACGCCATGCTGCTTCGGGCCCTGCACCTTCTTTTTTAAATCAAATTGTTCAGTAAGACAGACATTATTATAATAAATGGGCAATTGAAAAATTAAACCAAAGTTTATTTTTTCTTTTCTATGACTCAAAGAGAAACTGTATCAAAGAGAAAAGAGTGAGATTGCAAAACTGCTAAGTGACTAAAAAAACTTAAGAACATCCAGTATCTGCTTTGAATAAAAACATATTTTCCCAAATACTGTCTTAAAAACTGGGAACACCCACAGCACAGAGACAGAGGCCCAGCCTCATGCTGTCTACGGCCGCACTCCATGTATGATGTGGTGTCATACAGGAAAGCGAGTTTCTAGAGTTCTTGGTGCATGCATCAGAGAGGTACTTTCCTCGGCGTGCTTTGTTCTGCATAACGAGTTGCTAGGAATGAATCAAGACGCGCATACCTGAGTAGGTGAAAGTCCTGGGCTCCTGCCGTCCAGAGCACGGCCCCGGCGCCTGTGGGAGCCGAGTGCTGCCCCGGACAGCGTCATGCCTGTTCTCAATCCACCAGGTGTCCCAGAGGGTTCCGTCAGTATCCCATTCCTTCTGGGTGAGAGCGTTCCGGAGGAGAGGCCGTTTCCATTCCTGCCCACGACCTTCCACAGCTGTCCAAGGTCAGACCTAGGCTTCGAGCCTGGTGAAAACACATTGTGCTCCTACCAGTGACGGTTCCTTGGGCACAGACCTCAGGGAGAGAACCACTTAGTGTCTGTGAGCTCTGCACCTGAGAAACTGCTTCTGTGCTCGCCCCATTCCTCCCTGGAAGGGTGTCCTTTCAGCCCCTGCTCTCTGTATACCTGGTACATTCAAGGGCCTTTAGAAAGGGATCGATGACTGAGGAAGTTAAAAAAAAATGTTATTAGATAAATTGTGATAGAGAAAGAACCCCCTTGAGTTCCACTGACACTTTAGTTGAGGGAATTCAAGCATGACTATTCTAACTGATTTGGCTGAGAAAGCCAGCTGATGCATAGGAGGGGTTTGTGTTGTTGAACACAGGATTATTGGGCTCACTCTGCCCTTTTACCTGCATGCCCATCATCCCTGCTTCTGGAAATACTAATATGACATGCATGACAAAGTTCTGCTTTAGGAATGGATTGCATCTGAGCCTTTAATGTGTAGGTCATTCCTTTAGGATTTGAAACACATACCCTGATAAAGACAACGGCAAAGAATACAAATATTTATGACTCCATCGACCACTTTATTAGTGCTTAATTTTAATTGAAATAGGCTACCGTGGGGGCTGCTTGAGGACTACGTCTGTAAAAAGAGAGTGAAAGAAATAGACACACTTGGTTTTGTGGGTACTGTGTTTTCTCAGCACCTGCTCTTCACCTCCCATCCCTAATCTATTGTAAGCCTTGGCGGCCCCAATTCTCCACAGGGGCAAAGGCGTATAGCGAAGTTGTTCAGGAGATGGGTGGGAAGGATAAAAGTAGGCTTGTAGAGAGCAAAGAGTAAAACTCTCTAGTCAGTCTGGATACTGGGATTAGGCCAAATTTTCAAACATCTTGGCTGTAGTAAATGGATAGTGATTTGGCCATTATCCAACTTTAAGGACCAAATAAGTGGAGGTCATTGTATCAGTCTATATTTGTGTGGCTCTTCATGATATGAGAAGCATTTTTACCTACCTTACCTGATTTAATTTGTCCCAAACTTTTTGAAATGGTTGTAGCTTATAAGTGTGACATTGGTGCAAATAACCAAGGCTTAGAAAGCACGCTTCCTTTATCCAAGCCAGAACTAAACCCGGATTTTATGATTCTAATCTATTCACTTAGAGCATAATTACTACCTAAGAGGAACACATCTACTCTTTTTTTTTTTTAAGATTTTATTTATTTATTTGACAGAGAGAAACACAGCGAGAGAGGGAACACAAGCAAGGGGAGGGAGAGAGGGAGAAGCAGGCTTCCCGCCGAGCAGGGAGCCCGATGTGGGACTCGATCCCGGGTCTCCGGGATCATGACCTGAGCCGAAGGCAGTCGCTTAACCAACTGAGCCACCCAGGCGCCCCTTAATGTGTGTGGTTTTTTTTTTTTTTTTAAGATTTTATTTATTTATTTGACAGAGAAACACAGCGAGTGAGGGAACACAAGCAGTGGGAGGGAACACATCTACTCTTAAAATGCTTTGGTCAAAGTGAAGACAGGTTTTAATTGCTCAGTCTGCCTTTTTTACCTCTTTTTGGGGGGGGGGAGAAATGATATCTTGATAAACTGTGCTTATCCTACTGCAGATGCTAAAAATTGGTTCTCATGTCTCTGCCTCAGGGAAGGCTGACTTTATGCATTCATATGTGTCTGCTTTGAGAAAAGTCCTCTGATGGTCCAGCACAGAGGCAAGTGCCTGAGAACTGTAGACACCAGGCAGCCCTGTGCTCTGCCTCTTTACAATGAAGTGACCCTAAGGCCTTCAGAGATTGAGTCCAGCCAAGCCCCACCTTCCTTTGTGTAACATATGTCTTGGTGCTCCCCAGCCTTCCCACCGAGTTAGCCTGCCCCACATCAAAGCCCCCATGACTGTAGACTCTAAAGATTGGGATTGATCATTGTTCAGTAAACTTTGGATTTTACTTCTGATCTATCAGTAGAGAAGAATCCTGCTAAATAAGTCAGTTAAGCACATTTCTGCCAAGTATTTAAGCACATGGCTTCCAAAAAACCCCAATCAATCTTTATAATTAGCAAGATGGCTTTTTCATGTTAACTCAGAAGGACTCAGATCAGCAATTGTGACCCAAGTCACACACGCCCCTATGAAATGAAATAGAGTTATGACCTCATCACAGGAAGAGGGCTGAGGCTTCCCAACCTGATGCATGGCAGAGATTCTACCTGTCTAGGTACAACTGGAAATAATGCAGTCATTTTCTGAAATCCCGTGACACCCGTGTTTGCCCCCAGACATCCAAGAAATAGATGCTTTCCTGTTCTCATTTAGCACAACTTAATTGCTTTCATTGATTTGTGTGATCACTTGTTTGTTTGCTGCTCTCCTGGGCCCATACACTTCGGGGAATAGTGAGAACGTCTGGCATGTCCAACACTGAATGTATACAGGTGGAACAGTGTTCGGACTGTTGTAGGTGCTCAGTGCATGTTTATTTTGTTTATGAAGATACCGAGGCTGCTGTCGGGAGTACTTGAGTTATTTTTAGTATTTAGAAACATCAAATAGAAATAACAAGACCTGAATTTTATTAAACACTTGCTCTCAGAAATAAGTCATCATAAAGCAACACAGACTAAAATACAAACAAAATTATTCATACTCACTTCTCATTATTTGCAGTAGTTCTACAAAGTTATCACAAATAATGAATTAGCAAATACTCAACCATTGCTCCTGGGGGAATACAGGGTTAGGTTCCTGAGAGCCTCTAGTAACAGCATTTTTGTCAACCAATCAGTATATAATGTTGCTTGGTGTGTGTTTCTGTGTGAAGAAATCTTATTTACTATAGAGTATTGATTCATTAACATTGAACTGAGCAGTGCTATACCTCACACTTGAATGAAGCTTACCTAACACACTGATTTTCTCCCTGCTGTCATCTAACTGCCTTCTTGCACACGGGAACACTAGGCTGCACTTGGGCACATGCTTGTGGGCAATTTTAAGTCCTAAAATCACCAGCAAAAAGCACAGAAATAAATGTGAAAAAAGTGACGTAAATCAGACCATGAGAAGACGCACTTGTCCACAGTGAGAGGGTGGAAACAAGAAGCAGAGCGTTGCTGTGTGCAGTGTGGGCTGGGCACGTGCCCGTGGAGTGACTCAAATATTGTACCTCTCTGCACATGTTCCTGGGGGACCGCAGTAGACTTTCCGGGTTACACACAGGTTTTAGAGAATAGATGGATTCACACATACAAAATCTGTGAATAATGAGGGTCGACTCTATTTCGTTTTGGCCAAATGTAGCTTCTTAGGGTGGCAGTCGTGGTCTATCTTCAGTCAACACAAACCTCTGATAGCAGTTAACATGGGAGTATCTGGAGTTCTCGTGTCTGGCAGATGAGCGTTTTGGATATTCACATGGGGGGCGTGGCTGCGGCGACAGGTGAGCGCTGACCGCGCTCTGGTTTCCCCGCGCGCCTGCGGCTCCTGGTGCTCTCAGGCCTTGTCCTGTTTCTTCCACAGAAGGGGATTTGAAATAGTTCATGAGTTGAAATAGTTCATGATTCATTCCAGAAAACAACTTGAAGATTTAAAGGGTTAAAAAGCGTGCAGAAAGGTAGCATAATATCTGGGAGGTAAGGGTGATGTGGGCTGGAAGTTCTACATTTTTCATTCAGTTTTGTCACAGACTTCTTGTTGGACCTTGGGCGCATTCTGACCGCCGTCAAATTATAAACTCGTTTATTTGCAAAATAGGGGCTATACTACCACCTCCTTCAAAAGAGATTCTAATAACCAGCGAGATAATGAAAGTGCTTTGTGAATAGTCACATAAAATACACACGCATATACGTGCATCCGAGCATGTGCGCGTGTGATCGTGAACCTTTTTATCTGGCACACCTTCCATCACGTTTGCCGCCCTTCTCCCACTCTGCCTCTTTTAAAGCGTGTGCATTGTATGCACAAGCATCTGAAGGATGAACGGCTGCTGAGAAGCAGAGCCTGGAAGAGGCAGGCGTGGGCAGGGGCAGGTGCGAACCCGGGGCGCAGATAGGGCGCGAGCACTGTGTGTGGGAGGACGGGGAGGATGTGGGCTGGGTGTCGCTCGAGCAGGGGATGTAGGTGTCTGCTTGCCCTACCAGGAAGAGATGCAGGATCGCAGCCTTAAAGTGTATCATTTTCTCAGCATTCTTAGATGTGCCCTAAATTTCACTCACATATTCAGGGGAGGGGACCTGCGGAGTTCCCCATCAGCCAGCGGCGCAGGGGCTGTGGAGCAGGCCGGTTCTGTGATGTGTTCTCCACAGAGGTTGTTGGTCCCCGAGCTGCCCGCCGATCCTCTCAGGGAAGTGGCACTGAGTGATGTGAACCTGCCTCCTCAAAGCCCTGAGGCCTCAGAGCAGAATGTGCCCTGTGTGCACTTCACATGCATCCCGAGGAGGCCTGGTTCCCCGTGTTCTTTCTTGGTTCTGAAGCAGATGGCGGAGCGGGGGGTGGATATGGAACCAGAGGCATGGGCTCTCCAGGCCCAGGCTGGTCCTGAAAGAGAAAATCTGTCACTGACAGTGTTCACTCCCCTTGAGGTACATGGAGAGTATGAAGCGATGAGACAAGGTGATTCAAAGAGAGGCAGAAATGGAAAATGTGACCAGAAACCTGCTTCTTCCTCAGACTGTGGCTGGTTGGCCTCACTGAGGCAGGCAGGACACTTCCGCATCCCGCACTCAACAGGCCTGGAACAGGCCCCGGGTTTGCTGGCCCAGAGGAGGTCCAGTCCTACCAAGCAGAGTCCCCTGAGAAGTTCTCTGGTTGTCGCACTCTCTTCCCCCTCATCAGTAATTAGTCAGTAGGTGGTAAGGACAGAATGCCACTTGTGGTCAGTCTTCAGCGAGATAACCAAGAAAAACACTGAGGCTCGCTGAGCAGTGGATAGTGCATGTGTAAGGTTGACATTATAGAGGCTGAACGAAGCCACTTGCTGTGAGGCAAAGAGAAGTAAAGGTCGGAGAGGATTTAACAGAACAGAACTAACTAAGCTCGGCGACCAGATGGGGTGGGGAGGCTGTTGGGTTGAAGGAGAGAAAATATATTAGATATTGCCCACTTGGACTTGATGTGTCTGTGGGACTCCTAAGCAGAGGGACTCCATGGGAAGTTTGAGCCATGGGTCAAGAGTCCACGAGTGGCCCTGCTCTAATGTGGTTATGAGGGGCAGCAAAAAATCACTTTACTGGGAAGCAAGTGGAGGAAAATAGAGAGATTACCTGGGGACAGCCCGTGCTGGGGGAGGGCAGTTTCAGTGCCATGCGGTTTATGTGAACATCTCCAAGCCCCTGTGTGCTGAAGGCCAGGAATTGATTCTTTCTGCATTATCAAGGTCTTATACAAAGTTTTCTAATAATCTGTTGTCTGCTCTCCTCTTTTATTCAGTCGCATGCCTGCAATATGCCAGGCTCTGATCCGATCAGTCCCAGTCCCTGGCAATGAATTTGGTGTATAGAGTAAAAATATCTTTTAGAGGAAGAGCAAACTAATTTATGAATGAATGTATTCTTCATGAAGTTTTAGATTTATGTTGATTAAATAAAATACTTTCACTGGACTTCTGCATGACTGCCCAGAATGCTGCTGAGTCCCTGGCAAAGAGCCGTTGGCCGGTAACTCCATGTTGCTGTTCCCTGGAGAGTAACTCGGCCATAGCTCAGGATGGAACTCCAGGCCCCTCTGTGGCACAGTCGAGACCTGATACCTGAGCAATGAACCACATTTGGATGTGTTCTCACATAGCTAGTCTGGACATTCCTACTGAAGTGTCTGGCGATGATGTGGGCTCTTTCTCTCTCTCGGGAAAACACAACCTCTGTATGGCTCTTGTTTCTCTTTTCTCTTTATGCAAGTCTTTCCAATCTCTGCTTTGTTGTTTTCTTCCCTAATCTCCTGATTTTCAGCACCTCAGCCCATGTGCAGATGTGGCTGGCCTCAGCTGGGTCTTGGACTGTCACTGACAGACCAAAGCAGCCGAAGACACCAGCTACAAGTTTCCAAGGGTGTGTGGATAGTGGGGGCCGGTGCTGGTCCTAGGTAAAACCAGGTCAAGGCCAAGTCGAGGATGGCTAGCACCCGCATGAACAGGTCACGTTATCGGGTGGATCTGGAAGGCCTTCGGTGCTCCCTCCGTGCAGGTGACACGATTGCTGTGCCAGGGTATAGTGCTCCTGAGGTGGCTTGCTGCTCTGATGGAAATCGTTCCCGTGTTTCTTCCTTTATTTTTCACAGAACAATCTTGGTTCTGCCAGCCTGGCTCACTTTATCAAATGTCCTTCCCCACAAATGAGGACCTATTTGGATAGGCGTGTCATTTGTTGTCTTCTGCATGGGTCTGTCTTCTTGGAGGGCTTGTGGTCAGCCTTCTCTGCATCTTGACTTGATCTCCATTAGGATAATGCTCATTCAGGGATTCACCCTCCCAGGAGAGGAGGGTTCTGATAGTGCAACATAGGCCAGTGTCTCCTCCTGCTGACCTCAAACTCCACATGTTAGAAGGAGTCACTAACTGCCTCAGATCTCAAGCTGCTCTCCATAGAAACATGTCCATATAATATATCACTCAGCTAATTTTCTCTTGATCTTTTTATCGACTGGTATCAGTTCTCAGGAGAACAAGCTTACTAGCAAAATCCAGACTCTCAAGAATACCCCTGAGGGGTGTGTGTGTGTGTGTGTGTGTGTGTGTGTGTGTGTCTGTCTGTCTGTCTGTCTGTCTGTTTTGGGTGGTGTTGCTGTTGTTATTTTAACTACTAAGACATTTTAACATGTGTCCCTTAGAACTAATGTTGGATTATTAATGAAAATTATTTTTATTTGCAGTGTCAATATTTCACTCTTTCAAATAAAGTTTCTCTTTTAACCTTCTTTGACAACTAATCATGTTAGTTGAGTCTGTGTTTAATGAGATACAAAGAGCAGTGACTAAGACTTAAAACATAAATATTCTGTTCCAATTTTGTGACTTATTGACTGTGATCTTGAGCAGGTCACAAAACCACTGAACTTTAATTTTTTTCCTCACTTGAGAAACTGCACAACCTTTGCCCAACTGGCACAGATATTTTTTAAAAAATAAGTTAGATAAAAATGTTCACATTATTGTTAACGCTGTTGAACAGTATAAATGAAAGGCAGTTGTGATGTTGCTGTCATCCTCTTTATAACTACTTAATTCTCTAGACCTGTGGTTGCCTTTCTGTAAACTTTCTTGAGGATGGAGATCACATTTGAATACATATGTTGTACATGGTTTTATGAAAACACCCAACACTGTGTATGACCCAAAGTAGGCACCCCATAAATGGTAGATGCAGAATGAATAGATGCTCTGATGAGAGATTTTCAGAGAGTAGCAAGTAACTCATGGATCATAAACTGAATTTAATGGAACATGTCTAGTATTAAAAAAAGGCAGAACAAAATGAAATGAATGAAAGGAAAACAGAGAATCTTGGTGCAGCATAGCCAGTTCAGTTGGGGACACGTGTGCTGTGCTGTGATTTGTCAGTCATTGACGTGCCTGCCTATTTGTATTTCTCTGACTCTCAGGGTATAACGCACTCATGCTACCTATCCAGAGACATGGTCAAAATAGGTTAAAAACAAAAAGACAAAAAAACAAAAACCTATGTCTCTAGACAAGAGGAATCCAGATTTTCAAATCCAGGGAGTATTCCACAATAGACAAGATGAGGGAAGAAAATTCTGTGTTGGAAGTAGTCAGGGTACATCCCAGGAGAGAGTATATCTGCCCAAGTCAGGCTCTTTCCTTTTCTCCTCTTGGAATATACATAAAAGCAACAGGGAGAATGTAAAAAAAGAAAAAAGTACAAGCTCCACTTTTAGTTGAATTTAGCCACACACAAAATCCACAGACTTCTAAAATATACATAAAGCCTGTCAAAAAGAACCCAAGATTGTGCAGAAACTCTGGTGTGAGAAGTGGAAGAAGAGAGGCCAAAACTAGTGAGAGACACAGCAGATGACCTTGGAATAGGTAGGAGGGTCACCCTGAAATGACATTGTTGGCTGTGGGAGTAATACTGATGGTTTGACACCAGGAAGAGCAGGGATGGTGGTGAAATTGTTTCTGGATCTAGTCTGAATCCGAGAAAAAATAATGTAGGGCATAGAATAGCCACATTTTTATTAAAAGGAAACTACTTCTGTGGCAGCATGAACTATGGAGCCTTTGAGCTTTGAACTTTGCATCACTACCATGCTGTACGAGTTTCTCCCCAACACCCATCTCTCTCAGAAATCAATGATAGGATCTAAGAAGAGCCACCTCATCCAATCCTAAGTAGTAAAAAGGAAGACACAGGAGAGACACAAAGATACTTAAGAAATGAATGCAAAAAACTTGGCAGCACACGATTGATCACTTGTCAGAAAAAGTATTGCCATGTAGCCGTGAAAACTCAGTTATTTCCCTGTTAAAAACAACAACAGCAACACAGAAGACATTGAAATAGTTAACTCTGAGAAGAAAGATCACAATTCAGAAGTCTAAGACCTAAGGAAGAAGTTGCATGCTGGTGAGAAGATCAATAGTGCTGGCATAACTCCAGAACAAAATGGGAGCAAAGAAACAAAAGTGTCATTAAAATGAAGTATGGGAGGGTAGACACTTCACCAAATCTACCAAGAGACAGGCTGCAAATGGGATATGTGTAAAAAGGTGAAAGGAAAACAAATGATTAAAAAGGAGAAAAAAGAACAAGACAGTTAATGAAAGACTAGAAAAGTAATGGTAACACTCACATAATTGGAGTCCCCAAAGAAGCATCCAAACACACTGATGTAGCAAGGGAAAACAGTTACTTTCCTGGAATGAAAGATTTGAATCTACATATTGAAAGTTTCCACTCTGTGGAATGGAAAGTTGACAGGTGAAGATCAGCTTCCAGTCACACTTGAGCGAAGTTAATGGTTTTAAAGATAAAGAATCCATTGGACAGCTTGGCAGAAAGCCACTAGTAAGGGTAAAAAGAATAGGTGGTCCTAAATTCCTCACCTTCTTCAAACAACATGTTTCTCAAGAGAAAAATGAAGGGTGGGTCCATACCTTAAACCGTGCACCAGTGTAATTCCAAAATGATCAGATGATAGAATATAAAAAAATTAAACCATCAACATACAAAAAGAAACAGAGGTATATAACCTTACAACTTTGTATTGAGGAAGACCATTTTAACATGGCTCAAAATTTAAAAGTAATGCAGGAAAATAATGATAAATTTGGTGAAGTAAAAAAAATCTACAAAAAATCTTTCTGCATAAAAATAACCATATAAGCAAATTCAAAAGTGAGAAAACTAAAAAAATTCTTATATTCCCTATCCCAAAAGGGCTGACATCTGTTATATATAAAAAAAAAAACTCTTAGAAACTTTTTGTAAAATGACTAACTGAACAGTAGAAACCTGGGCAAAGGGTAGGTGAGTGGACAGTTTATAAGAGAGGAGCTACACATGGCTCTCAAGCATGTGGAAAGATGCTTAGCTTCTCTCCTGAATGAGAAGAGTAACTAAAGATTACACTGAGGACCATTTTTATCTCTGTGTTCGGTAAAAGTCAAGAATTTGATCACACTGTTGTTGGTAGTCTGCCTTAGTGGCCACAGTCAGGCATAGATGATGGATTGTGAGTCATTAAACCCTTTGCAGGACAGTTCAGTAGGAGCTGTGGGTGCAGTCTCAGACAGACTTTCCCACTTTTGAGGCTTCTGTGGGTATATCCACATGCACGCGTACGCCAATGATGGTGGAGCAGCGCTGTCCACCACAGCGGGGTACTGAAATTTAGCAACATGCCTGTCAGTGGGGACTATTTGAATAATGGTGCTGTATCTATTCCTTAGATTCTGTCCAGCTGTTGAAAAACATAATGATGGCACTCTATTTGTACATATAAATATATTCCACATACATTCAACTCTTCCAGAAAAAAAAGAGAAAAAAAGATATATTTGTATCTTGTGTTTGAGGAGATTCTGGAAGGGTACCCAGGGAACTTAGCAGTTCCTTGGTCTTGTATGGGCCACCAGATGGAAGAATTTATATACCAAAACACATGCCCCTTCTGATAAGCTTCATAAATCTAAAACATTGACACATATAAACACCTGCAAAATCTCAATTTATATAAGGATTCTAGGGGATAATTTGGAAGTAAATTTCAAAAGCCTTTAAAATAAATATAGCTCAAGGGCCCAACAATCCTATTTTAGGGAATTCCCATAGGTGCTAAAAACAAACTTTATAAACCTTACAATTCTTTGTAAGTACATTAATGAATTGGGATAGAAAGTGATTTTCTTAAGTAATGACAAATCTCGTAAGTGAAAGGGCATCATTTTTCTTATTGGGAAACACTAGAAGCATCATAATTAAAATCAGCTGAAAACCAATAAAGTGAAGTCTCATCACTGTCATTTAGCACTGTTACTAGCCACTTCAACTAGAGAAGCAGTAAAAACATACAAAAAAATTCAAAAGAATGAGCAAAATGATCTTTATTTGTAGTCATTAACCATTTAATCTGTCCCACTGTCTTTAAACTGAGTACAGCACGAGGGGCAGGAATATGACATCTCCCCCAGATTGATGGGTTTTGTCCTAACATTACCCATCCAGTACACCATCCATTTGCCCACTGCTTGAAAGAGCAGATGCATAGTCTGTTTATGCCTTTATTTTGTTCCACTGGTGTATTTGTCAAGTTCTCTACCTGTCAGTGCTCCTTTAGATTCTGTATGTTTGTGCTGTATTTTTTAGAGACTATTTATTTATATGAGAGAGATAGTGAGTGAGAGAGAGCATGAGAGGGGAGAAGCTCAGACGGTGAAGCAGACTCCCCGTGGAGCTGTGAGCCCGATGTGGGACTCGATCCTGGGACTCCAGGATCATGACCTGAGGTGAAGGCAGTGGCTTAACCGACTGAGTCACCCAGGGGCCCCATTTGTGCTGTATTTTGATATTTAGTATCATTCACCCTTTTTGGAATTAAAAAACAATTCTTCCCAGGGAACCTGGGTGGCTCAGTCATTAAGTGTCTGCCTTTGGCTCAGGTCATGATCCCAGAGTCCTGGGATCGAGTCCCACATCGGGATCCCTGCTCAGCGGGAAACCTGCTTCTCCCTCTCTACCTCCCCTTGCTTGTGTTACTTCTCTAGCTGTGTTTCTCTCTGTCAAATAAATAAAATCTTTTTTTTAAAAAAGAATTTTTCCCATGACTAAAATGACCATAAACTAAGTGCAAAGAAAGAAGCTATATTGATCAAATACTAAAAAACATAACAACAGCTAAGTTAGACGATGCCTGACCTTTCCCTTCATATACTCAACATTGCTCAGGGGGTGGGCTAATGAGTATTAGCATCATCTGTTCTTGGGAAGGAACCTGAGGCAACCATTACGAAGGGAAACATTTTCAACAATAATATATGAATTGTCTATCTTTTTCTTATTAATTATTCAAATATCATCAGTCCATCTGTAAAACACAGGTGAAATAATAATTAAATTGAGTCTTATTTGATATTCTGCTAAACTTTAATTACACAAAAATATATAATTTTTAGACTTTATTATGAAGTTTTATTTGTCAAAATGGGCAGATAAAATCTTTACCAGTTTCTTGGTTTGCTTTATAACTTTCAAATATTTTGACTAATGGGCCTCTCGCTATATTCTTGCTCTTGGCACTTGCAAGTCAAAGCATGGGCCTCCCCGGTCACTGCCCATCCTCTCCAACATCTGTGGGGTCTGGGTGTGTCCCTGGGCTGGTGACTTCACCTCTCTGAGCATCAGGCCAACTCCACTAACCCTGCCTTCCCCAGAGTCTGCTTTTTAGAAAGTACTTGCACACCAGAGGGCCCTCTGACTTGGATTTAGTGGCCTTATTTCCAGAGCAGACTCTAGTTGCCTCAATGAAGTGTGACGCAAGTTGTCTGGCATTTCCCACAAATCCAGCCTCAAGAGTAAGCATGCAAGTGCCTCTTCTCAGCCCCTTCTAGCTCCTGCACCATTCTGCAAAGGATTCAGGGAACTGAGAACATTGAGGGTCTTTGACTCCAGGCCTTGCTGTTGTTATCCTGCAGAAAAGGGAAAACCAGTGGCCTTTGCCACAACCCATTGTCCCAGCCAGTACCCGTGATTCTGCCTCTCACTCCCTTACTCTGAATCTATTGATGACAGTGTTCCTCCTTCTGGCCAAAGCTACCAAAGCATGTTTGCATCAACTGACATCCGGATTGACAAATCACAGTCCCCGCTCACTACCCTTCCTTCCCAGCAACTGGCAAAGGAACAGAAAGTATCCTCAGGAGAGTGAGGATGGGGAGTGGAGCAAAGAACAGAGAGCAAGTAGATAAAGCTTACACGAGCGTGTACATTCTGTGAGCTAACATGGAGATCTTAGCTGTGCCGACACCCTGGAATCCCAGTGCTGGATAATTGTTGGTCTGTTATTTTATGGAGTTCTTTAGCAGATATGGGCTGGGGTCCACCACTTCACTGCCAAGTCTTGTCCTGGATGACCCTTAGCTCCCAGCCCTGCAGACCAACCATCCCTGCCTCTTAGACATCCCCTTCCTGCTCCCCAACACGTATGCCCAATTAAGGCTCCTGGGACCCTACTCTCAATCTGCAGAACAAAGCCATACCCATTGGGATAGAAAATTGAGGGATGTATGATGTATTCTATGTAAGTGTTGTTTGTTATTAAATAAAATGAAGCGTTTGCTTTAGATAAGCTTCTTTGTATCTCCTCTTATATAAAGTCCTCTTCAGCATTTACCTTGCAGATTAAAATTCTTTAAGACTATTAATACCAGTATTAGAGTTTACTTAGGGATGTGCTTGTGACTGCCTAATACAGATCATCTTCTATTCAGTGGGAAACTTTGCAATGCTGACTAATTTCATATCCAAATAATGGTTTTAAAAGATGGGAACAAACAAAGCAGAATTAGCTATGCTTGATTAACAAGGTCTGTGAAATAATGTTGACATTTTTGTCAGAATTATTACATCATCCAGAAGAAAACAAATATTCTGATGAGAGGGAAATTGAAGGGGGGATGATCAGTATTTCTCTGGGCCACTTTGGAAGCCTGTTGGTCGGGACCTTTCAGTGAGTAAATTATTTTAACATGTGTATAGAAATAGTTCTCAGAGTTGGATTTTCTTAATGTACAATTATAATAATTCCATAGGTTCAAATTCCGCCCCCCTTTTTGGTAAATAAAGCAATAAAAGGGAACATATGTAAGTTTTTAAAGAGGAATCTCCTGGTGGGGGAGGAAACCAAGCCACCATGTCAATTTTATGCCTTTTTTTTCCTAAGCATTTGGACTGTGAAAGAAGAGTATCTTCCAAAATCACATTAGTTGAAGCCTTGGGTGGTTGGGGAGTGGAGGCCAGGAGAAATGTTGCTGTGGATTTTGCTTTCCTGTAGCGGTTGTTGAATTACTCAGAGCCCATCTGACTCATGTTCTGCATTCTGAGCGCACCACAAGGTTCCGGTGCTCTCGTGCTCCTCTGCATCACAGGCTGCAGAGATCAGGGAGTGAACCAGGGAAACAGAGGCTATGCCAGCACTGGCTTTGAAGATCTTCCTAACACAGAGGACACTCAAGAATAGAGAGTAGCCCCTAAGTATTTGGAGAGAAGAGCTAAGTTGTAACTGCTGCGGGCAAAAAGGGGGCAAGAGGCACAAGAACCCACCCAGGTTAGAAGATTTTTGTGAGGGAACTCGGGCCTTCAGGGTGGTAGGTCCAACCAGGGATTCCCATATTCTTTTGCCATATGCCCAAACACAGAAAGTAAAACCATAGGACAAGAGAACAAAATGCATAGCTACACACACAGGTTTTACTTTTTTATATGAGAGAATTGACATCCAACAACACTAAGTCTCCCCCTGAGCTCTGCTGCAGTTACTGGCACACGATTAGGACCACTTTTCATGTAAAACCTTTATGCCTGCAATTTTTCCATGAATTTCCCTAGGAAATTAACTATATCACGTATTGCTAAGTGGTTTCTTTTGACCCCATTTTCCCAAAAGGTCTAAGAATAGGTAAAGTTTACTCAATAACAAAAATAGAGCACATTTTCTAAGTGCCCGTGGTTTTTCTAGGTCCTGAGGACACACAGCATATAGAAACTATGTCCCTACTTTTTCTACCAGATGTCCCAGTGATGGGAGGTAGTTGAGATAAACAAATACAAAGTGTGCATGTGTGTACATATGTTAGAGCTTAATAAATGCCAAGAGCTGAAATAAAGCAGGATAAAGGGAGAGGAAGTGATGTGGGTGCTGCTTTAATTAGGCAGGGCAGGCACAGTCTCTGATTAGAAGGCCTTGGGAAGAGGCCTGCAGGAGCCGGAGGGGAGGGCCATGCAGACATACGCAGGAGTGGGTTCCAGACAGAGCAGACAGCAGTGCCAGAGGCCCTGAGACTGAAATATCCTGGGCAGATCTGGGGAACATTCCAGAGGCCAGTGAGGCTGGAGCATCAGTGAGGGGAGACAGGTAAGCTGGTGGCTCCTGGTGAAAAAAGGTGGTTTGTAAGAAGAGAGTATGTCCAAAAATGAGCTATAAAATGATCTTATGCAAGACTGATTAATAATTATATGAATAAGGTCTCCTGGGTGGCTCAGTGGGTTAAAGCCTCTGCTTTCGCCTCAGGTCATGATCTCGGGGTCCTGGAATCTAGGCCCACATCCAGCTCTTTGCTGGCGGGGGAGCCTGCTTCCTCCTCTCTCTCTGCCTGCCTCTCTGCCTACTTGTGATCTCTCTCTCTCTGTCAAATAAATAAATAAAATCTTAAAAAAGGAAAAAAATAATTATATTAATAGAACTTAATAATATTTACTAAAATAATAATTACAGACTTAAACTTGGAGATCATATGAAATTAATAATTTCCCTAGTTCCCAAAATTGCTTTAAGAAGACAAAAGAAATTTGGTGGCACCTGGGTGGCTCAGTCTGTTAATGTGCCCAATTCTTGATTTCGGCTCAGGTCATGATTTCCGGATTGTGAAATCAGGCCCTGTGTCAGGTTCCACGCTAGCAGGAGTCTGGGATTCTGTCTCACACTGCCACTCCTCCCACTCGTGCTCACTGTCTCTCTCAAAATAAAGAAATAAATCTTAGGGAAAAAAAAAAAGGAAAGAAGAAGACAAAGGGGATTTAAACAGAAAAATAATTATGGAGAAAATTAACCAAGGCTCTCCAAACCCCGTCTTGTCAGTTATGAATCCCTTGCCCCTCAGATCCAGTCACACCCTTTCTGTCCTAACAGAATTCCTTTAGGTGTCTAAGGGAGTGTGATGCTAAACTTTCTCAGTAGAGGGAGCTGGAGGGGCCCTGCAGGAGAAGAGGCCTTCCCTAGAGGGTGGAAGGCCCTGGCCTTGTGGGCTGAGGACCCCAGTAGAGCCAGGCCTCACCCCAGCCCTCTGGCAGACCCTGGGTAATCACACAGACTTGGTTTGGAAGTCTTTCTGTGACTTCCTTTCTGTGGCCTTTCTGTGGCCTTCTTGACATGGAAGCTAGAGCAATGCATGACCCCTCCGTCTGACCTCTTGTTAGGACAACCTCAGCAAGCTCCTGTCCTGTGTGTATGTAGCTCCCTAGGGCCCGGAGGATCACTCACAGGCCAGTTGTGCCTCTGCATGTCCCCCACTCCGTGTTGGTCCCCTTCCTCTCCCAGGGCAGTCCTTTGCCTCTGAAAGCCTTCTGTGACCACCCGTTTCCCCATATACACCCCCCCACCCCCGAGGGTGACCCACCTACTGCTGCCTGCCAAGTGATCGTACAGCAGCTCCTGCCTGGCTAACCCAGAGACCTTCTGCATGTGCAGGGCCCAAAGTACATCTTCTCCAGGGAAGTTTGAAACCCTTCCAAATTCTTGTCCTTTCTTGGAGTTTCCTTATATCTTATATCAGTTACTCTTATCATAGTAAATAATTGTTTATATGAAATTTCCCTATGCAATCTGTCGTGCGGTTTCTGTCTCTGGATTGGATCGAGACTGCTGCAGAGCCCAAACCAGACTTTTAAAAGCCTTTAACTTAGATGATTTTATTTTAATGCAAATTCTTCCTCTTGTGTGTGTTTTCATAAAGCCAGCATAAAATGTAAAAATAAAAAAGCCAGACTATTCTCACTGGTAAGTGTTGATGTCAAGATGTTGAATAAAACCATAACAAGCAGCAGTACTCTGAGAAAAGGGCACAGCATGTTGGTCAGTCTCCAGTCAAGCTACAGTGCTCAGGTATGCAGGGAAACATTCATCTCGATGTCTCTGTGAAGAGACTTTGTAGTTGTGATTAATGTCCATAATCCATTGAAATTAAGTAAGGGGAGATGATCTCAGATGCTCTGGATTAGTCTGATTCAATCAGTTGAAAGGCCTTAGGAGCAGAGCTGCATCTTCTCTGGAGAAGAAATCCCACCTACATACCAGCTTCATGCCATGCCCGAGAGTTTCAGCATGCAGTTCCTGATGGCCTGCTGTGTGGGGGCTGGGCTTGCCTGGCCAGACCCCAGAATGGCATAGATGATCTCCTTGCAGTATATCTCTTCTATCCAACAGAGTGCAGTTCAGTCCGGGATGTAAAGAAATTATTTTATGATCGTGGGAAGATTGGATTGTCATCTCAGTCCTTATATCAAAATAAATGACTAATGGATTTAAAAATACAGAAGAACACTACTGAAAAAAACAATTGTGTGTGTGTGTGTGTGTGTGTGTGTGTTTAAGACTTTATTTATTTATTTTACAAAAACACAGCTAGAGAGGGAACACAAGCAAGGGGAGTGAGAGAGGGAGAAGCGGGCTTCATGTTGAGCAGGGAACCCAATGCATGGCTCGATCCTGGAACTCCAGGATCATGACCTGAGCCGAAGGCAGACGCTTAACGACTGAGCCACCCAGGTGCCCCAAATAATTGGTCGTTAAGGGTGGTAAAGTCTTTCTAAGTATGATACAAAACCGAAAAAGCTTCTCTCTCTCTCATGGTCGGATTTCCTCTCCCTTCCCTACACATGAGTGAAACCATATGATAATTGGCTTTCTCTGCTTGACTTATTTTATTTATTAGCATAATCCCCTCCAGTTCTACCCATATCGATGCAAATGGTGGGTATTCATCCTTTCTGATGGCTAGGTAATAGTCCACTATATATATGAACCACATCTTCTTTATCCATTCATCTCGGCTCTTTCCACAGTTTGGCTACTGTGGACATTGCTGCTATGAACATTGGGGTGCATGTGCCCCTTCTTTTCACTGCATCTCTGTCTTTGAGGTAAATACCTAGTAGTGCAATTGCTGAGTCCTAGGGTACTCTTGAGGAACCTCCATACTGTTTTCCAGAGTGTCTGTACCAGGTGGCATTCCCACCAACAGTGTAAGAGGGTTCCCCTTTCTCCACATCCTCACCAACATTAGTTGTTTCTTGTTTGTTAATTTTTTAATTGTATTGATTTTAGATGGTCATGCCATTGGAATCAGCAGTCCTATTTTAAGAATTTATCCAAGGAACAGTCCCACTGTCGTACCACATCTATGTGAAATCACAGTCCGTGTGTGTTTATAAACAGTGGAAAATTTAAACTGACCGAACATGTGGTTATGTTTACCTCTGATCCATAGGAGTGTCATCTGGCCCATTCATTGCACAGTTGCCCTCAAACTTCTCCCTTCTGAGGTGTGCCGGTTTCCAAAGCCACATCCAAAATTACCAGAGTGATCCAAAATTAAAGAGAATTTAATTTTCCGGTATTTTTTTTAATTCTCTTAGTTTCAACAATCTCCTTGTCTTCCCAGAGAATCAAACTTATCCCCAGTGAAATCTTCTAGGATGTCTGTCCAGGTCTAGTCCTTCAGTCCCCTCTCTCCTCAATCTCCATATCAAAGTCTGCCATTCTGTCTCGGGTCAAACAATGAAGTTGGTGCCAGATGCTTCGCTGGCCTACTTCGATTTCTTCTCTAGTCCTTGCTGCTTTCGGAGCTGGTTGCCTCAGGAGGTTGGTGCATGGAATCTCCCGTTCTGCAAGCCCTGGTCTAGTGTTCAGCACCCACCTTCCTAGACACATGTCAGCATAGCTAGGGCTACCAGAACACCCCACACCAGCCCCACAGCCTCGTGTCAGGCGGCTTCTGACCAGAGGGTCTCATGGCCATTCCGCACGGCCTGGAATAGCCCTCACTTTGTATGCGGAGGCTTCCATTTGGACTCCTTGCTAGTGCCGCCAATTCCTGAGATATTCGGGACTGAAACTTGCCATATCTTCTCTGATAAGGACTGAGAGCAAACTCTGTGGTCTTCTTCCCCCCATGCTGTCCATCTCCAAGCCAGATTATGAGTTTGGGTGGGAAAGAAGGGGAAATGCTGGGAGTTCTGCGTGCTTTCTGATGGTGTGTATCCCACAAGGCATAACAGGAAAAGGAGAGTGAAGAACCTTACTGTGCGTTGAACCGTGACCCCAGAACAGATGCATGGAACTCTTAATCCCAGGTGCCTGTGAATGTGACCTTCTTTGGAAATAGACTTTTTGTAAACACAGTCAATTCAGACAAGGCCACATGGGAGTAGGATGGTCCCTTCATCCTCTACCACTGGTGTCCTCGTGAGAAGAGGCAAAGACACCTGCATGGGGAGAATGCCGTGTGCCCACGACGCCAGAGATTGGATTGATGACGAAGGCAAGGTTATTTGGTATCTCTAAGCCAAGGAGGGCCGAGGATTATGAGCAACTGCAAGCAGCTGAAGGAGGTGAAGACCCTCCCCTAGAGCCTGCCCCGTCAGCCTGGCGTAAGCGCACCTGGATGAGAGACTTCTGGCCTCCTGAACCCTGAGAGAATGAGTGTGTGTAGTTTTCAGCCAGCCAGTCCGTGGTACTGGGTGGCAGCAGGAGGCTGAGCTAGCCCTGGCGTGTCCCTGCTGTGTTCCTGCTCTCTCCCATGTCATCAGATTCAGACCCTTCACCTGAACTGGACTGTGAGCCGCTTAGAGACAGTCTTTTGTTTTTCTTACCTTAGGGTTTCCTAAAGCAAAGGTCAGCCAACCAAGGCCTGAGGACCAAATCCAGCCCACTGTCTGATTCTGTCAATATTGGCACCCCACCCCACCCGCTGGGTCATGTGCCGTCCCTGGCTGCCCGCCAGCCCGGAGACGGATCATCAGAGACCATGTGGGACTGACTCCTGACCTCTACAGAAAAGGTTTGT
Organism: Spilogale gracilis; assembly: GCA_004023965.1. Lineage (NCBI taxonomy): Eukaryota > Metazoa > Chordata > Mammalia > Carnivora > Mephitidae > Spilogale > Spilogale gracilis. The sequence goes on from PITA01000134.1 coordinate 202,769, forward strand.
CGGGCCCTACCCTAGGCCATAATAAACATTCTTCACATTTTTAGACAAATGAAATAAATGGAATGGATTCACGCCCATAAGATTAGCCCATCCACTCTTCTCTAGGGGTGATGAGGTGTGAGATCATGTCCCTTTGTCTTCCCAGCTCAGTGAGGGGAAGATGGCATAAACCCCTCAGAGGACTTACAAGAGGGAAACTGCACGGTGATCAGGATGGATTTTCCAAGCTTTAGAAAAGCTTAGCTTTGTTTGAAAGAATTATTTGTGGTGGAAGAGAAGGCAGCCTGCCAAGGGAGAAGAGATTCCTCTTTTCTAAACAAAAGGGTTTCCAAATGAAACCTGAGACAGGCGAGCATGGCTTTTGTATGGCCCTCCGAAGGCGGGGCATGCGCAGCGGGACTGGGGGGCCGGGAGCAGAACCCCGGCTCTGCTGCTCACCACATGGGTGGCCCTGGGAAACGCTTGCCCATGTCCTCGGCTCTCAGTCTTCTCATTTATTAAGGAGAAGATTTCACTAAGGAGCTAACCCAAGGCCTGGATTAGAATAGCCTGGGCAGCTTGGTAGAACCTGGGTCCTCACTCATCTCCTTGGAGACTCACTGGACAGCTGTGAAGAAGGAGCCAGGAAAGGGACTCCTGAAGAGGCCGCCTGTGGGTCAGGCATCCCCGGGCTCACATGGGGCATCTCTGAAGAAGTCTTACTGTCCCTCCCACACACTGACTCATCACTGGGTCTTGATAACCCAATAACCTGACCCAGCCTTCTTTCACACTGCACACCACCACACCCCTTTCCTGTGCCTCTTTCTGTGGAAACACCCCCCAACACGCGCAGATGTTCGCACGCGCGCGCGCACACACACACACACCCCATTAAGCTTCCTCTTTTCTGATGTTCTGGGTTTTCATATTCATGGGGGAAAAACAGTGCATTTTTAACTGAACCGACCTTTCCTGAGGGTGAATAATATTCCAGAAGATACTCACCCTCAATTCGTTTCAACCGCATGTTTGACTAAAATCAGAAGCCTCCTCATTGACAGGGTGGCCTCAGTCCCTGCTGACACAGGACTTGGGACGGAGCCCACAGGTGAGAGCGCCGCTGGGTTCTCTGTGCACCTGTGTTCAAACAATTTCCAAAAACGTATTGTGCTTTCTTAAAGCAGCACGTAGGTTCCACTGCAGTGCTCGGCATTCTCCAGCTTTGATTTTTTGTGTATTTCTTGATGATTGAAGGTGAATAATTTCTGATCAAATTCAGTATTTTATTTCAAGGCGTCCAAACAATCAGAAGATTAATTTTTTTGCTTTCTACCAGGTTGAAACAGTTTGGCAATTCCTAATTTTCAAATGGGATTAAGTTGTGTTCCTTTGAACAGATTGTCATGCATTTTAGTAAGTAAGTAGAGGTTAGAGACACGTGTGATCACATGGAATGAGGTGATGAGTTAAGAAGCATGTGGAAAAAGAGGCTTAAACACCAGACGTGTGCCATTTCTGCCGCACCTAGGGAGGGGAGTTAGGAATACCGAGAAGTGTGTCTGTCTTCTCCTTCTGTCTCCTCTTTCTCCTTGAAGTGGTTTTCTTGAACAGAGAGCCTACCGTGGTGTTACTGAGTCAGTTTTGTTTAATTAGTAAGATGATTCCATAAATAAAATCCATGCCATGATACTGTCTGAATGTGCGTTCAGAAACTTACTTAATCAGCTTTTCTGGGGCCTTAGTATAGTTTAAAGCAGCCCATAATTCTGGCCTCTCAGCTCTCAAGTTTTCTAGCGGTCTTTGGGCAAACAGAATCCGCTCTATTCTGATGGGCCTCAGAGATAAGAATCCAGTCCCGCAGCTCCCACCTGACCGCAGGAACAGGAACGGACTTTATGTTTTCTCCTGCTCGTGTTTAACCTGAGGGGGAAGGGGTCAAAAGCACCTGCTTACAGTGAAGAAGGAGAGGAAAAGTGGCCTGCCCGATGCAGTGACCAGGATCTGAAGAGCAGTGAGAGGTGCGCTTCCTGGACTCAAGCACCTCACAGATTGATGGAGAAACAGATACATAAAGAAATAATTGAAACATGTAGTTTTAAATGCTATAGTATGTGGGATTATCCTTAGTATTTTTGATTTGCGTTGTGCATTGAAGCACCCTCCACAAGTAAGAAAGAGCAGTAAAGATCGTTGACTCTATTCTGCCTCCTACGGGGGACCAGAAACCAGAGACCCGGGGAGCCTGACTTGCTCCCGGCTCATGCTCAGGAAGGCAGGGATTCAGAAACCTCTGCTCCCCCCAACAGGTCCCTTTGAACCTTTCAGCCCTGCTTCCTTTAAGATGTCACCTCTCTGAAGTGCCGCTGTGGGGACGAGAGCAAGGGAAAGTGGTCAGCCAAGTCTAGCTGCTTGATAACCATTCATGTTATTCCTTTTTCCAAATACAGAGCAAGTTCCTTAGCGAGGTTGTCCCATCCTCACATCTGTGTCCAAGTGCCATTGGATGTCGTGTTAAGAGAGACTGACAGGGTTCAGATCTCAGCGTCTCCCTTACCAGCTGTGTGTGTAGCTTTTCTGAGCTGCTGTTTCCTCTCGTATGTGCCAAATCGGGAGCTCGTTGGATTTCTCTGCTAGTCACCTTGCAAAGGGGCTGTGGGTGGGTCAGCGCGCATGAAGAGTGCCCAGCGCTGCCTGGTAATATGTTGGCCGCTTTTGTTCAGAATATCGGCACGTCTGTGTGCTGCCTCTTCCTGCTTTACAAATTGTCTTTATAAAGACCGTTTGTCTGGGATAAAAAAGGGCCCACCCTTACCTTAGTCTTCACTCGACCGTGGGACCACCGTGGAATTCCATCAAGACCTCGCTGTCTGCCCCTCCCTGAGCACACAGAGCATTCTGTGGCAGAACTAGCAGAAGCGAAGGCTGCCCGCTCCCCACTCTCCCTCTCTGGTGCTGGTTTGCAAGCCTGTGATGTATATTAAAAGTAGAAGGGCCTTCAGAGGCAGCTTCGTTTTCTAAAGAGTGGGTCAGAGACATGAAGACAGAAGGACGGATTTGTCTCTGGCCAACCAATATCAGAACTTGGACTTGATTCTAGGTCCCCCAACCTTGTCCCGTCCTATCTTCTAGAATACATTAAGAGGCAGCATAGTTAAGTGGAAGGAACATAAACTTAGAGGGTCATAAGGCCACGTACAAATCTCGGCTCCTGGGACTCGTCACCTGACCATCTTTATCAAAAAAATAAAGATATTAACTCCTTTCTCACAGAGCTGTTTTGAGGATTAAACAAGGTTCTGTGTGTGGTGTGAAAGCACCTGGCTTGAAGCAGGTGCTTAATGAATGTTAGTTTCTTCCCGTTGCAATAGAACTTGTATATTTATAGATGCTTGGAAACAGGAGAGAGACCCAGAATTAACAAAGGCTTCTGATAGAGCAGCTGGCCCAGCGCCTTGCTCAGAGGTGTGCACAGGTGAGTGCCTTTAGGCGCCAGCCTGAGCAGAGACTGAGACTTACAGCAGAGAGCAGTGGGATCTCTTTTCTCCAGGAACACAAACCAACTGGCTTAGACACTGTGGGAAAGGGAAGGTAGGTTGTGAAACTCACAGGTGGCCCGGAGCACAGCAGTGACCAGAGTCAGTGTCGAGGCTGTTTTCCTCTGGGCTGTGCCCACCGCCAGGTTTGCGGGGCCCATGGCCAAGTCAAACAGAGCGCCCCACACCCAGGGCTGTACTTGCTCCAGGCGCTTCCAGGGACGAGTGCCTCAGACTCTCGGGTCAAATGTTCGCCCCCTGTCACCGGGAGGCAAGGCACCTGTGTGGCTATCATACGCCAGCGGAGAAGCCCACCCCTCTGTTCTTCAAAAAGGCTTCTGGGTTTGCATTTTCTTTAAAGCATCAAGCACCAACTGAACGCCGAGCCCTCAGCCAAGTCTAAACATTTGCTTTGGCACCAGGCCATCCTAACACAAGGCCTTAATGCTGTCCCAGGCTGCCGGGCCTTAAAAGAGATTCGCAAGTTTAAATTCAGTGGGATCATAAATATGCCAGGTAGACAGTTGAATCTGAAGATTAAAATCAAAGTGTGAGTTATTAAATTCAAGGAGAAGTCAGGAAACAGCAAACTCGTTTAACAGTGTTCTGGAAGTCCCTTGCATGGAGAATGCCTTCCCTCTTTCCTTCGTTGAGTGCTGCTCTGGCCATGTCCCTCCTGTGACCCCTGCTAAGCCTCAGCCACGGTTTACTGTCATCATGACGACTTTGTTGGGGCACAGACTGAGGCTCACAGGTGATAGGGGCCTTTGCCCAAGGTTGCGGAGCTTATGTGTGATGGAGCCAGATTTTTAAACAAGGTTGGGTTAACCAAAACCAAAACCAAACAAAACAAAACAAAAAAACAACCCTCATATTGTTTTTATAGATCCTGTTAGGAAACCAGAGTGAGTGAAAAGAAATTAGATATACTCACAACATAAGAGGCTTAATAGAAATTAACCAGAGTGTGGATTTCTTCATTACCCAGCTGCAAACAAATGCTAATAGAATAGCCTTCCGGAAGCCTGGACACAAAAGTTCAGGTTTCAGCTCATTGCCTGTGGGTCTTCTTCAATATTCTGTGCCCATGCCAAAGTGGATTCCTTTCCCCTGTGCTCCCCAAGGGCTTTCTCATTGTCATGGTGTTGCTGTTCTTTTGCAGAGCACAGCTTTCAGATCTCTGATTTCCGAAATCTTACCCACCCTCTGCTTTCCTGCCTGCATGACGGGTCTCTGAGAATGACACACTGCGTTCTCTGGGTGCTGGTTAAAATGCAGATTCCTGGGCCCTGCCTTAGAGATGCTGCCTCACGGAGTCTAGAGTGGGCCCCTCAAATATCTGTTTGAATAAGCATTTAGATGATGGTGATGCAGAAGACGCATGGGGTGCGTCTAGTGGAACACCAGCCTAATGAACTTGTGGATTCTCCCCCATTAGAAGCCTTCTGTTTTTTCTTATTCATATTTGCTTGTTTCCATGTATTTATTTCTCCATCTTTAGGCTTTCTGCAGGGGCTGTGTCTTGTCCATTTTTTTTTTAATTCTTCAGTGTCAGACATGTAGAGATTCTACAAATGCTTATTGAGCTGAATTTATTACTGTCTTTTTAATTTAAAAAACTCTTATTTGGTAAATATTATTTTTGTGTTTTTTCCCCTTGAAGCAGGTAGAAAGTAAATCTGGGGAGAGATAAGGAAAAATAAAAAGCAGGTGTGAAGAGACAGGAGAATGAGAATGCTAGAGGGAAGTGTCAGAGTGGGTGTGTGTCTTGTGAAAATTCCCCTCATAGTAGTGTTCTGAGAGAAAATGGCCAGGACACAGGATTTAGTTCTCTTTTTCAACTCCAGTTGACTTTGGAAGAAAACGCTAGACTATCTACGAGTCCATCTATACAGACCGGAGGGTCTGAATTACACAGATTTCTCCACCCCCTTGGACTCTGACTGGCTGAGACAGAACCAGTTGGGTCTCTTGGAAGTTAGTGCATCCACACTTTAGATAAATGAATGTATCTGCAAAAGGCCTCAGACACGATAACCTCTATGTGGGCCCAGCTCGAAGCTTCCTAAATGCCACCTGCGTTTAAACTCACTAAATTCATAGTTCACGAGGGAATATGAGGTCCGGCGAAAGCAAGGCTGAGAACATCTATTTTAGGCTTTGGGATCCAGTGTCTGCCCACTGGGCTTTAGAAAGCTTAACCTGAATCTGGGACAGCCTGCTCTGTTCCCATCCTCTTCACCTGTGGCCCAGGTCTGTAGACGATTGTGGTCTGTGCATGTTGTGTTCATCCCTTGTAGGAAGCTTCCTTTCTTTTTACGTTCTCCAGACCCAGGGAGATGTTCCTTTACTCAGCAGCTTGGCTCTCTTCTCCCTCCCTCCACTCTCTCTCCTCTTTCTGTTACTCCTAGAATGACTGTTGAATTACAACCTTAGAAGCACACTCAGATTCTCTTTATAGCCCATAAAATTATTCCATCAGGAGGTTTGAGTGAGGTTGTTGCTAAGAGTTGATTTCTAGCATCCGCACTGGTGGGGGGATCATACCATAACTTGATTTATTTACTCGATATGAAAGGGGACTTGAATACCACATTTCATATTTCTTAATCATTTAACAAGGTGTCTCTTTTTTTGGAAAGGACTTTTACCATCTCTCTGGATACCCGGGATCTTTGGGGGAAGATCCGGGCAGCACTGGTTTGAACACTTCGGCACTTACAGCTTTTAGCATTTACCTGGGGATTCTTTTAGATGCATGTGGTCATGCCACAACTCAAGGAGTTTCCAGTGCTCTACTCATTAAATAAGAACAAATGAAAAAGAAAAAAACCCACCTGTTATGTGCCATGTACTCTTCAGGGTGCTGGCAAACATGATCTTCACTCCTTAAGAACTCACAGACTATTAGGCAAAGCCTGGTAAAATGAAATGAAAACAGACAGTTTTGATAAAACCAGGTAATTGCTCCAGAGGAGGTGTGATAAAGTTGATGAGGCCAAAGAGAAGGACCCCGTACATATCCTTGGCCTGACTGTAGAGAGCATAGGTCCTGAACACAGATCACCTGGATTTGAATCCAGACTCTGTTTTCCTCTTTGGCCTTGAAGTAGTCAGTCACTTTGTCTGTATCTGTGTCTAAAGCTATATGTATAAATCTGCATACGATGTTTCCTTGTCGGGACTGGGGTCAGTAATAGGGCTTATCACATAGGGCTGGTTAGGGTGATGTAAATATTGGTATCTGCGAAGTACTTAGAGCAGAGCATGGTGTGTTTTAATTCCTTTCATCAGTTCATAATAATATCTAGTTTCACCATAAATGTCTGTGGACAGCATTTCACTGATGCTATCTATACCTTTGCACTTCTTACTAATCTTGATGCTAAATGAATATGCATGGCCACATGAGATATGGTGATGGCCATTAGAAAGATAATGCTCCGATCTTTCCAGTTTCTGATTTAATTCATCAGTTAATAAGCACCATCATCCAATGGGGGTATGGCTCTATGATAAGAGAGTGGATGTTAAGATTATCAAAGAACTTTCTTTCCCTTTTCAAGGTGAGCATAGATTTTAGTAGGACAGACAGGCATGTGGCTCTAATGGGCAGTTATAATAGTGAAAATTAGCATAACATGTCAGGAGAGTGGAGCTGGTCTACCTAAGCCCTCTCAAGGGTCTCAGAGGAAGCCTCCCAGGGCAAGGCACACCCGAGCCAAGTCCTCAAGGCTGACCCGAGCTGGCTGGGCAAGGGTATGAGGAGAAATGTTGGCTTGGTGAGGAGGGCAATGAGAAGCTCCAGTTTGGCCCAGTTAGGCCTCCGCGGGGCTGGGAAGCTATGTGGAGGTCCCACTGGGAAGGCACTTCCTGGAGGCGTGGCAGATAACGAAAACACTTGTTAGGGTTTTGTTATTTGAATCTCTAAAGGGAAGTGACTTTCCCAGGATGACATTGTGAAGGAGCTGAGGCAGGAAAACCATTCAGTCCTCCCAGAACAACAGAAGAGGTGGGCACAGAAGCCCATGCCAGAGCTCAGGAAGGCCAATCAGCCTGCCAGTGGCTCCCTCACCCGTGTGCAGAGGTGCGCATGCTCGCTCTCGGCCCAGGACAGGCCACGTGGGCTTTTGTAGTGGTTTGGCAGAACTGGAGGGGCTGGCTCTGCTGCTGGCCTTCCCTCTAGGCCCCAAGGTAGCTCACTTAAAGCAGCTTCTTTCTTTGTAGATCCAACCTTAGGAAAAAACAAAAATCTCAACCTCTGTTCTCCTAAGAGCTTAAGCTACTTTTTTTTCTACTGTAATTGTACATTAAAATGTCGTGCCCATTGAAATGCTCTGCAGAAAGCATGTGAACAATCAGTGTTCAATAGGTATGAAGAATGGGGTCTTGCTGACATAGTTGAGGTTGAGTGGTTTACGGGAATTACTTAGATTCTATGGTAACTATTTTGAGTATCACCAACAACACTGAAGATGAAACCTAACTTTGCAAAAGCTCTTGCATGCATGCTGATTAAAAAGAAAAAGATTTAAAATATGATAAACAATATCTGCTTTTGCCATTCCCAGGGAGAGGAAAATTCTGGGCCTCATGTTTGGCCTTTGGGCATGTGCTAATTTTTCCCTAATTTTATGTTGCAGGGGAAGGCTCATTATTTCCTGGAGGTTTCTGCTTACTAAAGTCAGCACCAAGCCAGATCCCAAGTATCAGGGAGTGTTTGTGGACTAAAATAAAGCACCAGATAGCATGTCATGTTTGGTTATTTTCAAAACTTCTGATATGCATCATCTCTTATGGGGTCCTCAAAGAAAACTTGGGAAAAGGGCTGAGGATGTTATCCTAGTGTGGACTTGATAGATGAAGAAAGGGAGGTGGGGGATATTTTAATTCCATACAGTCTTATGGATTTCGAATGGCATTTGTATCTTTTGACCACAAATAAAGGATTCTGTCCCCTGAACCATGAGAAAGGTAGTTTAGTATGACCAAACTGCTGTGAGTTGGGTGTAGCCAGTGCGACATTAGCCACGTTGTGATCCCTGGACCTCAGCTCTCTCATCTATAAGACAGCAATAAAAGGGACTGTCTCGTGGGACTATGGTAGGGTTACGTGGGGTGCTGGTGGCTGAAGTACTTAACACAGTACCCAAAACAGAAATTTCAGCGTTTTCCTATATTAATTTATATTAATATGTAAATTCCTCTTTCCTATCACAGTTTTAAAGTATCTTCTCTTCCTTGTCATAAAAGTAACTTCTTTTAACTTAAAAAAAATCTTCAGCTTGTTTCTGTTGTAGAAGAGACTCATGAGTCTCATTTTTATTTCTGAACATTGCACTGACCTGCATTGGTAACATCACTGATGGATCTAGTGTGTAGGGAGCAAAAGCTCCCCAGTCCCTGGTCACTGGTCCTTACAAGTAGGATGTCAAGGGGACTGAAGACATGGCCCTGGAGTGAAGAGGCCAGCACTGCGAAGACTGCTTTCCTTTGAGAGAAGCCAAAGGCAACAGAAGGCCCCGGCTCTTCCTTCGCCTAGGAGGACTCACTTTGTCCTCTTTCTCTGAGAACAAATTTGAGGGTTCAATCTTATTTTGAGTTTGCCCCCAGTTCTGGTACTGCGTACCTAGTAAACCCTCCAAGCTGACGTGTCGCCCGCCCATGCAGAGCCTGCCAAATCCAGAATGACTTTCCTCCACAGATCTGACCATCCTAGAAGCTGAAATTGTTCCCAAGCTCCCACTTTTCTTACTGAAGGAAACCCAAGTCACTGGCTTGGGATTCACGATGTAAGCACTAGCTGCTTCCCTGTCCTGTCTCCCCTCCCGCCCTCCTCAGACATGCCTGAATCACACGGTCAACAGCCTTGGACAGATACTTTGCACATGTTGCGTCTGAAGCACACAAACCTCCTGCAGAAGAACTGTTCATTCTTTGGGTCTCATTTCTGGGCAGTCTCCGCGGACCCTCAGGCATCTTTGGTCTGTCTTCCTTTTATGTCTGTCATTACTCCTTGTATGACTCACTGTACCCTCACTTCTACTGAACCACCTGACACATCTTTCCCTGCTTGGGAAGAAGTTTGACAGGACTGGCTCATCGTCACTGGGCATCCTGTCTTCACACAGTGTAGGATCCATAGTAGGAACCTGTTAATACTTGTTGAATCAACAAACTTAGCTTCATTCTTGACCTCATGAGCTTAGTAACTGCCACATACATGTTTACTGCCTAGTATGTGCTGTTCTAGACACTTGGGATATGTGAAGGAGAAAAAAAAAAGACAAGGAACCCCAACCTTTGGAGCTTATGTTCTAGCAGAATTGTGATTCAGCTCCCCCTACTTCTCTTTCTGTCAAAACAGAGGTTTATTCATGTACCCTTCCTCTCTTCCTTTCTTTCTTTCTTTCTTTCTTTCTTCCTTCACTCATATCTCAAAAAGGAACATGCCTTTACCACCTTTCACGTGTTTTAACCAGGGGTCTTCCATCTGCAGTGTAATTTTTACAAAATGACTTACAAAAATTGTATGAGGCAGCCATCATTTCATTTCTACTTATGGAACTGTTCAAAGTCAAGTTAACTACTAGGATCCTTTTGACTGTGGGCAATTAAAAAGAAAAACTGGCTTACATTGGATTAAACAATGGGCAGTTATTTTAAATCTCAAATAACTAACTTCAGAGAGAGGAGATACTTCAGGGTTGGTTGTTGGTGTTTTCAGCTTACAAATAAGGCTTAAGTTTTTTCTAGGTCTCTGCTCTGCTCCCCATGTGGCTGCGTTCAGCCTCCTCCTGTCCTGACTTTAAACACAGCTGCTGGAAGATCAGGCCTTTGCTCCTTGTTCATATCCGGTGGGAGAGGGAGACGGAGATATACACGTGTGTGCAAACACACACAGATACTGTGCGAGAGGCTCTAGACTTTCTTAAGAAGGCTCTCAGTTTTGTCCTCACAAGTTGCCTGAAATTTGCCACACGTTCATTATGAATCAGCTAATTGGCAAAAGAGGTGGCATTACTCATACTGATCATTGCCACGACTCGATGTGAGTTCAGTTCTCCAACTTGCACCGCATCCAGGAAACACTAGAATAGATGCTGGGGAGTCAACCACTGTGTCCCCCTAGAATCCCCCATAGACGGCAGCAGGGGTGGGAAGAACTAGAATGTCAGTACATGTCTGAGGGGCACCTCGAGTCAAAGCTGGTGAGGCAGATCTTGTCATCTCTAGAGGAAAAACAGCTTAGGCGTGAGCGAGGAAGCCACATTTTGGGATTCGGGAAAGAGGAATACTGTGGAAGAGAATGAAGAGCGAGGACCAGGGAGAAGCCTGAGAACCCACGATGACAGGCAGGGCCTGGAGCGCAGATGAGGGCACACGGCTGGACGGAGCTGTCCCACAAATGTCCAGTTTTTATCACCTGCTGAATTTTGACAGGGAGGGGAATGTTTTTGCTGGGCTCACTCTCTGCTGGGTATGACACACAGGCATTTGGATGTAGAAACTATAAATGACATTTTTTCACTTTGAAAATAGAATATGCTAAAAAATAGAAATATATTTTTTGATTCTCTTCCTTTATTCACTTAAAGTTTTGGTTCACAACTGAATATTCATATTTTGCAAACATTTTTAATCCACTAAAATACTATGGTGAAAGATTGATATATTGGGCTCCACTAGGCACACAATAGGTAGTTTTTCAAGCATGTGGGTAATAGTGACTACTGCAGCTGCACAGTGGCAGCCCTGTCACCAAGGAAGTCTGCACCTGGCACACCCAGCAGAAAGGTGTGCGTCCGTTTATGGATGACGCATGCACGGATGCTCATAGAAGTGTTTTGTAACAGTGCCAAGCCTGAAGCAATCCAAATATCCACTGATGATGCTTGAAGAGAGGAGGCGGGACTTCCAGAATGACCAGGCAAGGAGCTCGGAGCTCGGAGCTCGGAGCTCAGCAGGACTGCCCTCCAGCAAAGTAGCAACTAACTTGTTAAAATCATGTCAGAAAATAATCGTGTAAACTCTCTGGAAGTTGTCCTAAGCACACACACAGCAAATGGGGAAAAAATAATTCAAGAAAATCTAAATCTCCACGTACCATTTGAGCCACTACCTGCTTCACTAACCTCCCTTCCCCCACTCCGTGCTATAGAAGCTCTCCTGGGGGCAGGTGCAGTGAGAAGAAGGCACCCTCTCCCCCAGCTCCTAGTCTGGGCAGACAGCAGGATTTCTCATCATCTCCAGTCCTGTGTTGCAGAAGCTCAGTTCCAGACAGGTGGGGCAGAGATGACCCATCTATCCTTCCCCACACAGCTGAGACAGATGGGTCCCTGTCTTCTTCTTCTGTGGTCCTTGCCCCAGCTTGCTTATAGGGAAAGGGTTTCACACCTGGAAGGGCAAGCCAAAAAAAAAACCAGAGGTCACCCTTCCCCCGTGCCCATTGTAGAGAGAGGTGTCACTCTGAGAGAAGAGGATTCCTGCATAGAGTGCTGATTGAGTGATGCAAGGGCTCTGTGGGGAAGGGCAGGCCATAAGGAAGAAGAGCTCCATAGCTCTGCCTGAGAAGGCTGACCGGAACAGGGTGGGAGAAATCCATTCCTAAGGGTACTGTGGAAAGCACTGCAGGTCTTGGTGGAGGGTAACGAAGAGTGGGCTGGTAGCTCCAAGACACATGTAAAATGGCAGAGGAGCTGGTTTAATAGGAAGAACCAGGAAGGGAGATGGTCAAGAAGAATGCTCTCAGCCTCAGAGACAAGTCTGGGCATCAGGAAAGCTGGGAGCATGTGCTAAACTGCCTCCACTCAGAAGGGGTAGGACGTGGGGTAGACTGGAAGGCCTTCCCCTGAAGGCATCACAGACCTGTCAACAAACAGCAGAAAGGCCTCACTGGCAAAGAGGCTTAAGCCCGAGCTCTGCCCAAACACTGACAGCAGCAGAACCTGACCAGGGACCTCAGCTAGAAAGCCAGGCTTTATAAAATCTCACTCAATCCTGGCAGCCTGGAAGGTTGTGTGTAAGTCTAAAGCTACACTCTTCCAGGGATTATCTACCACCCTTGGAGAGCATGGTACTCCCTAAATTGATAGTAACCTCAAAGCATACAATCATCCAGTGACCAAGGGTAAAAATATAACTGACTAAGGAGACTTAAGCGCAACCTTTGACTAATGAGTTTATGCTGGTCAGAGGTAAAGCCTCTAGGTCGCAAGGCTAAAAGAATAAAAATTAATTAATTAACTATATAAATTAATAATAAAATAAAATAATAAAATAAATCAGAAAAAAAAAAAAAACCCAAGCACGAACAAGAGAAATTGCTTTGCAAAGGAAATAGATGTAGTAGATTCCGTTTCAGCTGAATCCATAAAGAAGCAAACAAATGACCAGGCAGGTAACAGCCACCTCTGTGAAGGAGGATGAACATAGAAATGACTACAGTGTATTACCTACAAAAATTATAAGTTCTCATCAAACTTATAAGGCATAAGGCAAACGTAAGGCATACAAACAAACCAGAATGTATGATCCACACACACGGAGAGAAATAGCAGGCATTCTGAAACTGCCTTTGAAGATGAACTTGGCAGAGAAAGACTTCAAAGCAGATATTATAAGTATCTCCAGGAATCTATGCTTTAAAAATTAAAGGAAAGTAAGATGATGACATCGATATTGAATATCAATAAAAATAAGTTACAGAAAGACTAAAAGTTGGAAAGTGTAATAAAGCTAAATTTAAAAATTCACTAACGATCAGAAATAAGACAAAGATGCCCACTCTTGCCATTTCTATTTTACATTTTACTGAGGTTCTAGTCATGGGAATGATACAGTTAAAAAAAAAAGACCTCCAGATTGGAAAAGAAAAAGTCAAACTCTTTTCTCGGTTGGCATGATATTGTAAATAGAAAATCCTAAGGAATCCACTAAAAATCTATTAATAAACTAATAAAAATTCAGCAGTGCTGCAGGATAGAAAATCAGTATGCAAAACTCAATTTCACTTATGTACACTAGCAATGAGTATTCTTAAAATAAAATTAAGATAGTGACACCATTTATGATAGCATCAAGAGGAATAAAATAATAAATGTAACAAAAGAAGAAAAAGTCTTGCATACTAGCACTACAAAACAGTAATGAAATAAAGATCCAATAAAAGGAAAACATCCATGTGATAGAACTTAATATTGTCAATATGGCAAGACTCCCAAAATACATCTACAGATTCAACTGAACCTTTCAGAATCCCAGATGCCATATTTGCAAAAATTGACAAGATTTTCCTAAAATTTATATGGAAATGTGCAGGACCCAGAATAGCCAAAACAATCTTGAAAAAGAACAAAGTTGGGAGACTCAAAATCACTGATTTCAAAACTTAACACAAAGATACAGTCATCAAGACAGTGTGGTAATGGATAAGCATGAAATCAAGGGTATAGAATTGAGAATCAAGATATAAACCCATATGTCTTTGGTCAAGTGATTTAGGATAAGGATTCCAAGACCATTCATTTGGGAAAAATAGTCTCTTCAGCAAATAGAGTCAGGAAAACTGGATATGTACATGCAAAAGAATGACTTTGGACCCTCACCTCACACCATACAAAAAACTATGAATTTAAAGTGGATCACAAATGTAAAGACTAAAACTATAAAATTCTTATAAAAGATAAGATTGAATACTAATGACCTTGGATTACATAATGGTTTCTTAAATAAGATACCAAAAGCATGAGTGATGAAAGAGAAAATAGTTAAAATGGGCTACATAAGAACTAAAAATTTTTGTGAGACAGACAATACCATCAAGAAGATGAGAAAATAACCCATAAAAATGGCAGAAAACATTTGAGAATCATTTAAGTGCTAAGGGATTTATATCCAGAATACCTAAAGAACTTGCAATTATAAGTCAATTTTTAAAAGCCAACCCAATTTTTAAAATGGGCAAAGGATTTGAAAACATATTTCTCCAAAGACTGTATACAAATGGCCTATGAGTATATGAACAGATGTTCCATGTCATTAGTTAATCAGGAAAAGGTCAATGAGAAGCACAACGGAAGACCGCTTCATACCCACCAGTAAGGCTGTTAATCCAGAGGACAGTGTTGGTTGGGAGATCGACAAATCAAAAACCCTCATGCATCACTGGTGGGATGCAACATTGTTCAGCCACGTTGGAAGACAGTTTGGCAGTCCCTCAAAGAGTTTACCACCGGGTCACCACATGTCCCCTTAGGTCTACTTTGAGATGTATCCCTGAGAGAAATGAAAATGCACATCCATACACATCTGCACGTGCCTATTACAGCAGGATTCCTAAGGGCCAAGATGTGGAAACAATCCACATGTTCATCAACCATTGAACAAATCAATAAAAAGTGGTCCATCTGTACAGTGAAATATATTCATTGTTTAAAAGAAATGAAGCGCTGATCCATGCTGCAGTAGACCTTGAAATTATTATGTCATGTCACAAAACAGTACATGCTGTATGATTCCATTTACACGTAAACCAGAATAGGTGAGTGTATGGATATAGAAAGGGGATGAGTGGTTGCTTAGGGCTGGAGTGGAGGAATGCATAGGGAAATGGAGGTTTCTTTTAGAACAAGAAAGTTCCAAAATTAGATTATTAGATGATGGTGATGACTGTGCAGCCTGTTAATACACTAAAAGTCATTGAATTTTATACTTTAAATGGGTGAGTCATATGCTATATGAATTATTTCTCAATAAAGCCATTTTAAGAGACTAGAACAGATAAATTGTGATTAATTTGTGCATTAATTACAGAAAGGAGAATGAACAAATTTATACATGAAACATAGGTGTCTATTACAAGGATGACATTGAGCAAAAGAAGCCAGACGCAAAAGAGTACAGACTTGTTTGATTCCATTTCCATAGATGCACTTGTGTACAATGGATGTAGAGTTGGGGTTGCCTTCGGGAGGAGGGAGCAGATGGGAGAGGGTGCTGGAGAGGGCAGGCCTCTGACGCCATTGCTCATGATGCTTTTCTTCCTCCATCTGGGTGCTAGTTATGTACATGCATTCCCTTTGTGACATCCATGGAGCTGAGCCCTGCTAGTTTTGTATGGCTTTTCTACATGTATGTTAAATTTCAATTAAAAATATTTTTAACACTGTATATGTCTTGTCATTTTGTTTTGCACCCTCGTTCAGAGCTCTGGTGAAGAAGCAGCCAAGCACGCAAGATTCTCAGTTTGACGACACATTCTGCACTGGGTCAGCATAATATTTAAGAACCACACGAAGAGCCTTTGAAAATGCCCTAGGTTTCTGGATCAAGAAAGTGGACTGAACATTGCAACTGCTTTCTCCTTCCTCAAGACCCCAGGGAATTAGCAGACAACACGTAATGTTGCTTAAAAATAAGAGGGGGAGCCAGCAGTGGGCCAGATATTTTGAGATATCTTGGGAAACAGAACACAGATTAGATTGGATGGATGGAAGAGAAGAAAGAAACTGTCCCTCCATACCACAGAGGTAGGGTGCAGATGCCGTCCAAGGCGAGCCCTGAAGAGTCTCAGATGTATAGCCCCACACAGAGCTGAATGATCCCAGGCAGTCTTTGGGGTGATCTGGGAAAGAATGGAGAAGTGCATTAGGGGCAGCTGGGCTAACGAAGCACCATACGGTGAGCGTCAGCTCTGGTGGCCCTCCACACTAGTGCTGAGAGGCAGGGTAGGGAAGGCAGCTCCCCTAGGTAGAGCAACACTATGGAGTCTTCCTTCTCGTCCTCTCACTGGCATTGAGGGCTATTCTAAGAGCTCATACTCTGGTGTGAGCTAAGGGCCAGCATGGGGGGTGGGCTGGGAAGGTAGACTCGCAGGCCCTGCCTAGGACCTACCAGCTCAGTCTTTGTTTTAATCACTTGGTGGCATTTATATGCACATTAAACACCGAGAAACGAGAAACGTATCTGCTAATACTTTTGAATCTACTGTAACAATGTCATTAACATACACTTGAGTAATTACTATGTGTTCTTTTAGACTCACTGGAGAAATTTCCCTCCAGCCTCAGTGTTAAAAAATGAATTAACTCATTGTGTTAGTCGGTGTTCCCCAGAGATGCAGAACTTTAGGAGGCATATGTATCTATAATAGAGAAAGAGATTTATTATAAGGAATTTGCTCCTACGATTATGAGGATGGGTCACAAATTCTGTGGGGTGAGTCTTCAGTGACTATTTATTGAGTTATGTGCCAGGGTCTGTGAAGAGTGTTGGGGTGTGAGGGGACAACAGTGAACATAACAGATCCTCACAGAGTGTGTCATTGAGTCCATGAACAATCCACACCTTATAATGGATATGTTTTCCCATTGCTTTATTTATCAGGGACTTAGACCAATGGAGGATACCGTGCGCAATTTTGTAAACTCCCTCAGCTTTAATTTTTCTGTACTACAGTCATTTCTTTCCCAGCCTTATCTTACTATTTTCCTTTCTTTTCACTTCATTCAGAGTTTTAAAAAAGATTTTATTAATTTGTTTGAGAGAGAGAGAGAGAGTGAGTGGAGGTTGAGAGGGCGGAGGTAGAGGGAGAGGCAGACTTCCTGCTGAGCAGGAAGCCTGATGCAGTCCGGCTCTGGGAGGAGGCATTTAAGGTATGATGGCGAGGTAGAGACCAGACTCCCCTCCCATTCCGTCTCACCTCATGTGGTGCTTTGTCATCTAGTGTTCTTTGAGGACACCTGCCATTTACTCACTGGCATTCCCTTCTGATACGGAAAGAATTATGTACACCACCCCCGCCCCCCACTTGTGTATCTAACAGATTTTTTAGTTTGACTCTGTTTAAAAAAAAAAACAAAACGAAAAACAGATTGAGAACCACGTCTTAATCTAAGATGGTTGATGTCCCTATAAGAAGAGGAAGAGACACCTGTGGGGTACACACAGAGAGGAAAGGACACGGAGAAGGCAGTCCTGCTGATACCTTGATCTTGGACTTCCAGCCTCCAACACTGTGAACAATAGATTATTGCTATTACACCACACAGTCTGATATTTAATCCAATGCTCTAGGCTAATACACCTTTTATTTTTTTTTAATCTAAAACCAAATGGACCCCTATCTCTCCCCTGCAGCCCAGGACTGAAGCTCGTCCTCCAGCACTCTTCATTTGCTCACCTCTTGGTCTGGCTGAGTTGATCTGATTATTTTCCCTGAGTAGCCCTGAGAGGCATTTCTCACGAACTAATCCGAAGGCCGTGAAAAGTGACAGGATCACTCCATGGGATGATTTATTGGCCACACTGACTTCCCTTGACACCCAGTAGCGTGGTTCCCCCAAAAGCTCTGTTTCCAGCTATCACACGGTTCTTTCCACATCACTGCATCATCAGCCTGTGAGTGCAGAAGTTGGGGAAGGTAGAGGCTTCTGCAAACCCCTTCCTGCCTTTCTCACCAAGGAGTGTATGGCATGAGCTCTGGGTCCATTTGGGTCCACCCATCGGTGGACTAATACCCTATATATCTATTGTACCTCTCAGGCACTACTGGTCTGGGACACAACTGGACAACAGGGACATCTGTCCCTTTCCCTCCACATTAACCTGCCCCTCTCATGAGCCATACTAGTTCATTTTGTTTGGCTCCTTTGTCTGATTTCCTTTTTCCTACTGCAGTGGTTCTCAAATCCAGGGGGCTTCTAAATCCCCTGTAGTATTTGTTAAAGGACAGCTCATGAGAGCCCATCCCTAGGGGTTCTGGTTCAGCAGGTCTGGGGTGGAGCCTGGGAGTTCACCTGTCTAACAGATTCCTGAGGGATGCTAGTGCAGTTGGTCAGGGGAACCCTCTTTGGGAACTGCCCCTGTGCTGTTAGCCAGAGAACTTCCGGGTGATGACTGACTGTGGGCCTGAAACCCCACACCTGAGAGGACGGCAGGCTGCAGGCCCAGTGGTTAGAGGAAGCTGCTGCCAAGTGAAACCTCAGAGCCAGCCACACCTCTGCCGAGGATTTAGGCTCTGAGTCAAAGTTCAGGTCAACCGTGGGAAATGTGGTTTTTAGCAACATCACTGAAACCAAAAACTTTGCCCAATTTAAAGTGTCAAAAGCCTACATCAAACACTGGCTCTGCTCCTTTTCTTCTGGGGGAGCCTCTGCTCCTCTGTATGTGGAAGTTTCAGCTGCTGTAGTACGTGGGGCTTGGCTCGGAGGGACATTCCGCAATAATGAGATGACTGTGTCCTAGAGGGCTTGACAGCGCTGGATCTGTGTCTGCAGTGACTTCCTCCATCAGCCAAGCTCCATGGGGCCTCCCTCCCCAGGAGACTGACATGCCTCCCCTCCGAGGCTCTGAGTCAGGGAGCCCCTTACAGACGTGTCTGTAAAGAAATGGCCACATCTAGCCAAGACAGCCATCAAACCAAAGCCCTCTGGGAAGCATATTACTGTCATAAAGCTCATGCATTTCACTGTATCAGTGTAAGAGAATCTGGCGTGGATACATGGCCAGATCAGTATTATAAAACCAAGCCACGAATAGTGTATGCTAATATGCCAACAGCCATAGTTAGTGGCAGAAGAGAGCAGAATGAATACCTAGAAGAGCTGTACGAATTTGAAAGAACTCCATGAGAGCAACAATCTGGGGCCAGATGAAGGGACACTCATTCCTTGCAATTCACTATCTCTGAGGGCGCTACAAGACATAGTCTGGGAATGTGAGGTTCTAAGCTCCCCTGGATGGCATAGAACGGTAGGAAGGCTCAGCTAGGTTCACTGCTCTCAATTTAGGAAGTCTAAGATATAATGCTGTATGGTATTAAGATTTCTACAGAAGATGGAGGGACTGTGGGCAGTGCTCCAAAGCTCAGACTCTGGGCTGAATTTGAATACAGACTCCTCCACCTACTAGCTGTGCAGTCTTTGATAATTTACTGAATGTCTCTGGGCCTCAGTGTCCTCATTGGTAAAATGAGAATAATGATAGTAACTATATTATGTAGTTACTAAGAAGACAAAGGTTTTAATGCACGTTAAAGACATTAGAATGGGCCAGGCATAATTTATTGTTTACTAAATAAATAGTCTGGTAGTTCAGGAAGTACTTTGTGTTGTTTATTAAGTAAATCATCAAAATAGCATCTTAGATGTGTTGTCCTTGTAATAATAACTTTTGGTTATGTAGAGAATTCCTGTTATGGGGGAACTCCTTATTTTCAGATTCTGGGGCGTAAACGAGATGCACTGGCTATTTAAGTCTTACAAGAAGGTGTTCTGGAAGTAGAGAAAGTGTGGGCCTCAGAGTCCAACAGATTTAGGCCCAAATCCTGGCTGTGGTACTTGTAGTCAATGACCTCGGGCAAGACCATCAGCCTTTTCGAACTTCAGTCTCTTCCTCTGAGAAATAAATATCCATGACTTATTTAAAGTACCTCACAGATGCTGAAACCCTCATTAGGCCCTCCCTCGAAGGTGGAGGCCTGTGACTGTGTGTGTATGGCCAGGAGGGCATGGCACGGCAGCGTGTTCTGACAGAACTCGGGTGTGAATGGTGCAAAGGCAAAGGACTGCGAGTTACCTGGGCTGTCCCCAGTCTCCACCCTCCCCACGCTGGGTGCCAGCCACCTACCTGGTGGCCTGCTGGTGTGTTTTGTGAAATCAGGTGCAGACAAAATGATCATGAGAAGCCACCGAGACCCCTGAGCTCTTATCCCATCTCTTTTATTCGCCCAAACTCAGGTGAGTCACTTCCCTTTCTGAGGCTCAGGTATTCTGTCTGTAAAATACTAAGCCAAAGCACCTTCTAGCTCCAAATCCATCATAGTCCAGAACATTCTGAAGGGTTTTGACTGAGCTGTCCTCTTCTCACTCCGTTTGCTTTTTTGTTCGCTGCCAACGAATCTTCATCCACATAATTTGACTTTCTAGGCATGTCCTTCGTTTTCCTAAGTCCTTGCCTCCAGAGGCCAGCACGCGGCTCTATTACCCTCCCTCCTGTGTAAACCTCACCTCCTCTCGCCAGCTTCTGGAATGTTTATAACGAGGGCCAGCTTAGAAACTCAGAATACTTTAGAGTACATGACAAAAATCACGTCTGATAAATATATTTCGAAAGGATATGTGAGAAGGAAGCCACCTGGTCGACAGAGAGAGCCTGGGCTTTGGACTTGCAGCCTTACGTCCCTCATTCTCTGCAGCTAGCCTTCACGCAGTGAAATGGGGACGGGTGAGAGCAAGCCAGCAGATGTAAAGGTGAAGGGACTAATTCGTGGTTTCCAGTGCAGCGCGTGGCACCGGAGTTGACAATTTTATTATCGTCTCTCTGTAAGTTTTTACTTTGCTTAAATAGCAATGTGAATTAAAAGACAACATCAACTGTGGAATAACTGAGAAGGAATTTCATAGTGCATGGCAGGCCATGTGCTCGGAGGACTGCTCTTTCTCTGGTGGGGACAAGCCGGGCTGACCCCTTCCCCTTTCCAGGGAGGGCAGTGGGAACTGGGGAGAGCTCCGGGCTTGGACGACGGAGGGGTGGCCTGGAGTCCCGGATCCCGCACTTGTTAACTGTGGGGCCCCAACGCTGGGGAAGCAGTCTCAGAGAAAGACTGGAACCTTGAGGGTACTTACTTGCCCTTTCTTGGATGACAAGGAACTGGTCACTGTGAGTGCTCTGGAATAATGTCCAGCCCTCTGTCACATTATTCGCATTGGAATACAGGTTTTCCTCAACATTTCAAGGTGTCTGTTCTTTCCATTGTTTTCAGTATAGGATTTGGGAGAAAAAGCACAAGTCTTAGGTCAATAGTCTGAGTTTCTTGCAACCTTTGCTATAGCTCTTGTTTTGCATTTTAAAATGTCACTGACATAATTTAATTTTTTCTTGCAAGCTGAGTTCAAATAACGTCTAAACACAAAATGTTTCCATGCAGTGCCCTTCACTCGCACCTGCACAGCTGCCGATATTAAGGGGAAAGTATTACCTCACCTGAGGTTTTACCTTTTTGTCATCTCGTGAGTTTTTTTCACAACTTCACAATGGGTCTTCTATTTCTCCATCTTTGAGCAAACAAAAACAGTTGGCAGATGTGAGACTGCACCTCACTGAGCCATAGCCAAGTTCGTTTTTCATCCATTCCTGCCCAAGTTTCTTTCCTTTGGTCTTGAATGTTGACACATCATTGGTGGTATACTTGAGATCATAATGTTTCTTGCGTAGTGTCGTTGGTTGGGTTGTGTAGCTCTCTGCTTGAGCCAGATGAAACAGTGACACGTAAACCGATGAAAGCTCAGTTTTCGCCTGAGCTGTGTGCCCTGTAAAGTGCGAATTTGGCCATTTGCCCCTCCGGGCATCGGTTCATCCCTCCATCTGATAGAGACACCAACCGACGGCCAAGTCCAAGGCGCGCTGCCGAGCGGGGCATCGGCCGGGGAGTTAACAGTGAACATCCCGCTGCGGTGAAGTGCGCGGTGTCCTGGAACACAGGCTCAGCATCTCCGAATTCACTGACCGCTTCCGCTGCCGGACTCCCCACCGGTGTCTGGGCCCACTTGGCCGACTCACAGTGCAGACGTGCCCTTCTGGCTTTGAACCCAGCTCGTCTCATAGACCGTAGTTCTCAGCCCTTGTCCTCCAGGCCCATATGCAGGGCGAGTGATAGACCGAGATGCACCTGTCCGTGCTTGGTGTGTGCGTGTGTGGTATGTGTATGTGGTGTGTGGCATGCATGTGTCCGTGGCACGTGAGATGTGTGCGTGGCGTGTATGTGTGTGACATGTGCGTGCATGGCGGCTGTGTGTGTGGTGCTCATATTCTCG
This sequence comes from Spilogale gracilis, assembly GCA_004023965.1. Classification (NCBI taxonomy): domain Eukaryota; kingdom Metazoa; phylum Chordata; class Mammalia; order Carnivora; family Mephitidae; genus Spilogale; species Spilogale gracilis. The sequence continues at coordinate 225,099 of PITA01000134.1, forward strand.
GTTTCCTCACCAGAGACAACGTTGTAAGTCACTGAGCAGACTCGATCCCCTGATTCCTGTCAGTGAGAATGAGAGGTGGAAGCCCTCGGGGGCACCAAGATGGGGCACCATGGTGTGGGTGGGGAAACCTGGTGCGCCCCACAAAGCCGCCGCGGGTCTCAGCTGGGGAGAGGGGCCTCATGGGGAGGGCATGGTCTTGGGACGGCAGGTGCAGAGGCCCATGGGCGTGCAGTCCCGGGCTCCGGGGCACAGGCCTTGGGTCAGACTCCGAAATCCTCACCCCCACTCCCCCGCCCCGGGTCGGAGGCGCCCCCACATGGAGCCCTGACCTGAGCAGCGCCGGGCTCAACAGCGGCCTTATTTGGTAGCGAAGCCAGGCGGCCTAGCTTGGCCGTCCCTCCTGAATTCCGCCTGGGCTCTGGGCTTCCTCAGAGGCAGGAGGCCTGTGCTGTTCTGGAGTAAACAGGCTGCCCCGGCCACACAGCCCTGCCCGACAGCCGCTGACACAGGCGAGGACTAATTTGGTCATGAGGTGCACCGTGGGGTGACATTTACTGGATCCCCCGTGGAGCTAACCCAGTGCAGCCTGGAAAGGGCCTGGGAGCCCTGGGACTGGGACTCAGGATCCGGAGACGTGGCCTGGGGTTGGGACCAAGGGAGCAGAGGGGGCCTGTTCCCTGGGGAAACAGGAGCCCTGCCTGGCCCTGGCTGCTCCTCCATCTTGGGGGGTGTCAGGGACTTCTCCACCCCCACCCCTGCCCCTCGTTCTCCTTCATCCCTTCTCACCAGACAGCAGCACATGACCCTCGGTGCTGTGTGAGAGGCAACATTTTCCCGAGGCAACTGAGCTGGTGCTTGAACTGAGCAGGGCAGTTGTGGAAAGAAAGCAGGTTCTGCTACCTTTGATTACGCTGGGAGTGAAACACATAACTCTCCCGGATCGCAACTGGATTTGATTCCAGGGACCTGTTATGAAGAAAGATCTTGTTTTCAGATGGCCGTCCTTCAGCTTGGAGGTCACTGAACTTCTTCTGTCAGTGGACAGTAACTATTTAAGGTTTTGTGAGCTGCGGGGTTTCTGAAGCAGTCGTTCAACCTTGCCCGGTAGTTCAAAGGCAACCCCAGAAAACGGGCAAAGCAGTGGGAGAAGCAGTGTTCCCCTAAAACTTCATTTACAAAAGCTGCCTTCCAGGCTCTTTTTGGCTGGTGACTCTAATTTGTCCACCCCTGCTTTAATTCATCACCAAATATTGAATAAATGCTTACATTTTCTAGGCCCTACAGAGATGGTGATGTCCTCAAACACAGAATCATTGCCCCAGAAGAGTGAATATTTATGGGGGGGAGGGAGAAGCCAAAACTCCTAAATAATTAGGCAATAAATGACAGGTTGCAAAGTGTGCTGTACACGAAAGCAAAGGTCGGGAAGTGACAGTCTTAACATTTATTCAGGCTCTTTTTTAAGTTCCAACCTTGCATTCAGCCCTAGAGGACAGGGACCTAGAACATCTCATTTATTTTTCTGTCCCCTGCACCTAGTGTAGTATTTGCTCATGATCACTTCCTGAAACTGTCCTGTGCAACTAGATAAGAGAAGGAAACCAGTAACATAACACTTTGAAAGCAGGCAATAAAAGTGCCTATTTACGGACAACGTGCTTATATTCCTATATGAGAACTATCATAAACAGTAAGAAAATTCAGTTAATACAGGGGATATGTGCAATGTGGAATGAAAAGGGGGTTATTATAGGGTGCCTGGGTGGCTCAGTTGTTAAGTGACTGCCTTCGGCTCAGGTCATGATCCCAGAGACCCAGGATCGAGCCCCACATCGGGCTCCCTGCTCCGCGGGAAGCCTACTTCTCCCTCTCTCACTCCCCCTGCTTGTGTTCCCTCTCTAGCTGTGCTTCTCTCTGTCAAATAAATAAATAAAATCTTATAAAAAATTTTTAAAAAGGAGGTTATTATAGCTTCCATGTGTAAATATATCTATTTGCATGTATACACAAACACACACACACAGTGGTAGAAATAAAGCCCATGAACAAAAACAACAATAAACTTAGGATATATATGGACCTACAACAAGAACATTTAAAAATATTTCTAAGGTAAGGATCAGAAAAGTACAAGAATGCAACAAATAGAAATGAGTATTATTTTTGATTAAGAAGGCTCATCATTATAAAGGTATGAAAATTCCAAAGGACAAATGGTTTATTTAATGTAAATATAAATCCCGCCCCTTTTTTAAAGGAAGATAATTTTCATTTGAAAAGAGACTTCTGTTTTATGCTTTCCTTGAGAGCTGTCTGGTAATAAAAGAGTTTCCTAATAGAGATGCAGGGCCTGCTTTCAGTAAGCACTGTCAACTTGATAGAAAAATAGAACAGAGAAGTTCCTAGCTCTGTCTGTGATTAGGTTACTTGTTATTATTACTATTTTCATTAGAAAACAAAGTAACTAGCCTCTGTCTGCGATTAGGTTACTTATTATTATTATTTTCATTGGAAAAAAAAGTAGCTTCATCTTTGAAGAATGGTATAGAAATTCTAAATAAAATTTCATTAAATTCAGTATGCCACTGCATTAAAATGACCAAATAGGGTGTGTGTGAGTTACCCATTGGTGACTTAATATCAGAATATGTCAGTATGATATAACATATTATGGATTTGAAGGAAAAAAATGTATCATTTTAATAGATAAAGAAATGACTTAGGAAATTCTCTGAGCATTCTAGACTTTTTAAGTTCTTAAGAAGTTGGATGCAAAAATGCAAGTTTTTGTTGTTGTTGTTTTTTACTACAAAAGGGCATCTCTCACAAATCTATAGTGAACATCATACTTACTGATAAATGATGGAAAAATTTGCATTAAATTTAGGAAAAGATAGAAATTCTCATTATCGCCAGACCTTATTCTTCAACAGTTTCTTCAGGTATCAGAAAATGCACTATAATAACAACGAAAAGAAATAAAATATCTTAATAAATGACAATATGGTAACAAAATTTTTTTAAAGATTATTTATTTCAGGGAGAGAGAGAATGTGTGTGCACAAGAAGGAGGGACAGAAGGAGAGGGAGAGAGAATCTCATAATCCTGAGACCAGGACCTGAGCCCAAATCAAGATTTGGACATCCAGCCAGTTATCTAAGTCGCCCAGGCACCTCATAACAAAATTCTTATTTGCAGGTAGCATTGTCTATATATGAAATTCATGAAAATCTAAAAACAACCTTTGACAGTTAGTGATAGTTAAGCAGAATTACTAGATATGTCATTATCATAGGAAAAAGGATGGAATTTCCTTGCCAGCAAAGACAAATAAGATATAAAACAAATAACACTGATTATAAATGACAAAACTGAGATACACGGGACTCAATTGACTTAATTTTCTTCCCCCCCCCCTTTTTTTGTTCCTTTTTAACTAGGCTCCAAACTGATATGGAGCCCAATGCAGGGCTTGAATTCTTGCCCTGAGATCAAAACCTGAACAGAAATCAAGAGTCAGACACTTAACCAACTGACCCACCAGGTGACCCCTAGGCTGATTTTTTTATGAAAAGTATTTTTATGAAATTATAAAGAGATTTTCAGTTCTAGGAATGGCAGGTTAGATAATTAAAATAAATCCTTTCATAGAGGACGGCAGTCGCAAAAAATGCTGGATTAAATGTGAGAAAATCATATCAGAGAGCTAATAACATAATAAGAAATAAATGAGCTAAAATCTTAAGAGTAGGTGATACCCTGAAGAGAGAAACCTTACACTCACCATAGGCTTTTCCTTGAGGGTGACAGCTGATCAAGAAGAAGCATCTGCAATACCAACATTATGGGGACAGAGAAATAAACACCAAGTGTCTTCCCAATGTCCAGCCATGCTTTAGGCTGGTATCACAGTGGCTTCAAACACAGATAAAGCAGGAACCTGAAGTTAATTGGTGTTCATGTGGGTGCCACTTCTGCTTGCATCTCCTGGGTCTTCCAGAAACTCCCAAACATTGAATATGGAATTAAAGCGCTCCTAGAATGTTTCTCCCACAGCCACAGAAAAGAAAGGAAAATCTTCAGTTAAGAAATATTCCATTTCCATATACCTCAGCTTTTTCCTAGAAATAGTCTTAAATATCATGATCAGCACATAAAACTAACAGGCACTCCACAGAACAAGGTGTGAGGAATGAGAATATGAGAAATCACCAGACAACAGAGATTCAGTTACATGGATTAATGAAATCTACACATCCTGAAGTAGTTATGTGTCCTTTACTTAAAGGTCCTAGTCTAAGAGCGAAGGAAATGGTGACTGTGTACTTTGATAAATTAGAGAGCATCAAATAGTTTGTGAACTGTTAAAAAGGCAAAAAAGCAGAATGATAAAAAATTCTCCATCAAACCAAACAAAGCAAGAAACAAGATAAAGACGCAGAGAACAATTAGGTCATATACAAAGAACAAATTGAAATGGTAAAGTTAACCCAAAATACAGAAGTAGTTATATTAAAGCAGAAGGAACTACATTCTTTAATTGAAAGACCAAGATTGTCTGAATAGGTTAAAGAGACAAAATAACATATCTTATATATAAGTACACTAGTTATTTATTGCTGTATAAAAATTACTCCAAAACTCAGTAACTTAAAACCACACACTTTGGTCTTCTAAGAGTTTCTGTGGATGCAGAGATGGTTCACCTGGGTCCTTTGTATCAGGATCTCACAAGGCTGCCTACAAGATGTTGAAAGGGGCTGCAGACTCTCTCTTCTGAAGGCATGGGTGAAGAAGGGTCTGATCCAAAGCTCACTCATGTGGTGACTGGTGATATTCAGCTCCTTCAGTGACATTGAAGTGATGGCCTCTGTCCCTCAGTGGCCACCCTCAGGTTCTTGTCTATCCATAGGGAAACTCACAACATGGCAGCTTGCTTCATCAGAGCAAATGTGTGCAAAGAGGCAGAGAGATAGTTGAGTAAGCACAAGTCAGATTCTTTTATAACCTATTAATAGAAGTGATAGTCTATCACTTTTGCCGTAGGTTATTTCTAGCAAAGAATGACTCGTCAACACACAAGGACTGAGGATGGCATAGGATGTGAATTCCAGGAGGAGGGGTATCATCAGAGGCCATACTGGAAGGCTGCCTGAAAAAGTTTGTTGTCTCTGTCACATCTCTCTGCAGTTTTACTTCTCCACATAACACTCAGTGGGTTGCTTGTGTGTCTATTTGATTATCGTCTGTGTCCAGCCCTTGAATAATATGTCCATGAGTGCAGAAGCTGCAACTATTGTATTAGATGATCAATAGTACTTGTTAAATATCTGAATAAACCAATGTATGACCTGGAAATACCTGAGAAGTTGGCTGAGCTTCCTGGAGAAGCAGGTAGGCCATTCTCCCTGGAGGAGATTGCAGAAACCAGGGCACATTTCAGTGGATACAGGAGCAGTGGACCAGGGCGTCTTTGATTTACTTTTCAGCAGATGTTCTTTCTGTTCTCTGACCTCTGTCCTGGGGACAACAGTTTAGAAAATGAAAGGGTGGCAGCACATGATTATGCCATACACACTTATTTAATTGAAGTGATCTCATTTGTAACAGAGATTGTGAACTGAGTGAGAGCCCCGAGTGGCAGCTGCTGCTGTCCTCCATGGGATGTTCACCTGGACCCCGGGCTTCATGGGTCATCCTCTGTAAATCTCCCTTCTGCTTCCTTGGCCTTCCCCCCCGCCTCATCATTTCCCCCCATGCCTTCAAGATGACCTGTCTTCTTCCGCCGACAGTTGACATTTAATTATCCCTTGTTTCATGATCTCATGGTAGTCTATTTTTTCAACTTACATAAATTCTGGTTAAGGCTCTAATTTTAGTCCATTTAAGGATAAAGCCCATTTAAGGATAGCCGAAGCCCCTGCTCCAGAGTCTCCCTCTCCCCTTTCTCACATTCTTTAGCTCTAGACAGTCACGAAACCTGTGCCCTTCCCCAGACATTCAGCCTGGACATAAAGCAAGCAAATTGGAAAAGTTAAAGATAATGCTTACCACCCTTTCTAGAATTTGTTTTCTGGACCCTGTGCTACGCTTTCATTTGCTCTTCTTATCCCTCTCGCCAAAGCATCCTTGGACTATCAGCTAAAAGAAAAAAATAACTCTTAACTTTGGTAGTGGTTGTAAATTTCAATCACAAACACATATTTAGATAATGAAATTTTATTTTAATGTAGTCAACAATGTTCAAAGCACATCATTTGAGAATCTAGTTGCACTATGATGTTTATAACAAAAACAGGGGACTCAGTTCCACTTCTCTCATGTCTGTTCCCACCTCAAAGAGGTGGCCATTCCAGGCCTTCTAGCTGGTTTTTCCTTTGATAGTGACTCCGAGTCCCATAAAGCCACCATATGCTTCTATGTCTTGATTTTTTCCATTCTACCTGTTACCTATTGACTTCCTATCATGGAAGATGGGGAGTCAACTCACTGACACACCTGCCCACCAGTGCAGACATGTACTCTCACATAGATATGTCCACAAACTCCTCCCAAAGATAGTGATGATCCCTGTGCATTGTGGCGATCCTCCTTCTTGTCCATTTCACTTTGTCTTGTTTTAATACTTTATTTCTTTTACCCACTTAGATGTTTAAGTAGCTGTAAATAATGCATTGTACACCTCTTTAATGGGAGGGTAAAACTTACCTTAGCATATTGAATTTTTCTTTTTTTCCTGGAAGACATTCATTTGGAGTCTTCTATTGTTCTCCGCTAATGAGCCAGACATGTGCCTAGCTGTACCCATAGGAATTCCCTTTATGGTTATCCTGGGAGTTTGTCTGTTCACTTTTTTTTTCCCCTTTGGGGTTAAATATTTTTCTCTTGAAATCCATCTCCTCCTCTTTCATGTTTAATTCCTCATTTATTGGAATTTATCTTCCAACAAAGAGCACATGGAATGTAAAATGTTCATTATTCTTAAAACATGCCATACATTTGCTTAATGGATGGCTTGCATACAAATAGGATTCCGGGTGAAAAATGACTTTTTCCATAATTTTAAAGATGTTGGTCATTTTCTTCTAGCTTTTTCCGTTGCTGTTGAAAGTTCTTATTTCAGTTAAGTCTTGCTGAGTAGGAAAATGTCCCAGATCTTAGTGCTTAAAACAATAATTTATCATTTGTCATGATTCTCTGGGGTGGCTGGTGGTTTTCTTGCTGGGCTTACATGGGCTACCTCATATGATAGCATCCTTCTGGGTCATAGCTTGGGCCTGGGCTAACCTGGGACTTCATCTCCTTACAGTGTCCTGTCCTTAAGAGGGTAGTGGTTGACTGGGCTTCCTCACGTGGTGGCAGCAATATTCCAGAAATGCAAGATTCCGTGAAAATGGCAGCATATTAAGCATTTCCTTGCAATGTATTTGCTGATGCCTGCCCTTTGGCCAGAGTAGGTTCCATGGCCATGCCCAGACTGTTTGAGAGCTGATTATACAAGGGCATGGGTACTGAGAGGTTTGATTCACTGGGCACCATTGGTGTATCAGTCTACAGCAGTCCACCCTCCTGCCCAATGATTCACTCCTCTCCATATGCAAAAGACACTCATTCCCTAATACGACCTCCACCCGGAACTCATCAGGTCACAACATTGAGTCTGAAGTCCATGATTTCATGATCTACATCAGGCCCAAATGTGGAGTAGGCTGTGTGGATGGTTCTGCCTTTGACCTAGAGATTTATGAATTCAAAACACATGCAACCTACCTTTCACATATCTACAAACAATGGTAATATGAGGACAAGGTCACTGCAACAGAAACTCTGAATAGGAAAGGTAGGGACAGGAGGCACATAGGGTTCACTGGTCCATAGCAATTCTGAAATCCAGATGATCATGTTGGAGCCTGTGTCTGGCACCAGGGAATCTTACTTGATTAGTGCCAGTTCTCCCTCTCAGAAGTAGTTCCCTAAGTCATGATTTTTCATGGGCTTTAGTTCCATCCTCTGGGATTTTTCCTTCTGAGACATCTTTTTTTCCTATAAGAAATAGCCCATGCGGGGTGCCTGGGTGGCTCAGTTGTTAAGCAACTGCCTTCAGCTCAGGTTATGATCCTGGAGTCCCAGGATTGAGTCCCGTATGGGGCTTCCTGCTCAGCAGTGAGTCTGCTGTTCCCTCTGACCCTACCCCCCTCTTGCACGCTCTTTCTCTCAGTCTCTCAAATAAATAAATACAATATTAAAAAAAATAACCCATGTGTTCACTTTTCTTAGTGTCCCTCTTGGCTGTAGAAAATTGAGAATCTCAGAGGTATCTTTCCTTTTTAATGATTTCTCCCCCTTTCAGTCCATACTTGTACAATACCTCTGAAAATTTTGAGGGCTTTTTACTGAATCTGGTTCTGACTCACTTCACACCCCAGAAGCCATGCTCTTACTTCTGTTGAGTAATTGCTTTCTACTGTGGGCCAAGTGCACAGCTGCAGGGAAGCAGCAGTTTTAAGAGTCTTAGAAGTGCTTTCTCCTAGTTGAGAGACCCTACTACACTGGGGTCTTTAAAAGGGTCTTATGACCACATCCTCGATTTACTCTTTACTCCAAGGCCATTTCTTATTTTGAGAGTCTTGTGCCAACAGGTGTGCCTAAAAATGTGAAACAGTTTTGTTTTTCAACCTAGTATGTCTGGATTGGAAATTCTGCCTGCATCGAATAATTCTCTCTAAAGCTCATCTTTATCATCCCATATCTTACCATGTGAAACCAGCAGAAGCCAGTCAGTACTTTTAGTATTCTGCCTAGAAATTTTTTTCTGCATGCATAGGTTAATTTGGTACATTTTTTTTCAAATTAATGGAAATGGTAGTTTTGCCACTTGTTTCATTATAGCAAAACACGGATCATCATTTGTTAAGCCTGTACTGTCAGTTTATCACTGCACATCCAGCCTCCAGTATCCCCCCAGCATCTCCTACACCTGCCCCATGACAAAGTGAACACTGTATTCTGGGAATCTTTGTTACAGCAAGGCCCTGTTTCCAGACCACTTTCCTATTTCAGTTATCTATTGCTGCAAAACTAAGTACCCTAAAATGGGATAGTGGATGTCACTATGTAAAGAACCACACACCCTTGAGAAATAGTATTTTCATTATTAGGTAAGAAGATATTCAACCTAAAGATAGAACAACTTCTGCGTTCTCTGTGAATGGTAGAAAAGAGAGAGAATGCCAAAGCACTAACATTATTCACTGATTTTTGGAAATATCATACCCGATGGTCCAGGAAGTAGCTTTCAGTGTCTTCATCTCAGACAAAAGGCACACTATGACAGAATTGAGGGGAAAAAAGTATTTTATTTTAAGATGTGTTTTTAATTACAGAGCCCACTGAAAATGCATTTATCTGGAACTTAGGAAAGGTGAGTTGGTTTGCCTTTGCTCCTGCGAATGGATTTCAATAACAAATAACAAGCAGAGATTTAGAACAGGTTTCCAGTGTCATCTCTGAGACCCAAGAGCATGACCTTGGGCAAGCCACCTCATTGCTCCAGCCCGTGTTCTCATTTGCAATGTGGCAAGGTTAGGCCATCTGCTCTTCATCTTCTCCCCTAAACTTAACAGTCAATGACAGAATGATTTGAGCCTTTAAACAAATCTTCCCCATCTGGAAATTGAACGTAGCATAAAAAGAAGACAGTGTTAGTGTTTGCGGAAATTCCCGAGACAATTTTCATAAAATATCTTGAGTTACTTTTTTGTAAAGTGCCATAACAAATTTAAGCTTTAATTTACTAATAAACTTGAGCCTAAGGTAAATTAATGGGGGTAAATTACTTCCTTAAAACATGTTGATCTCCCCCCCACCCAGAGATTAGTGTGATTCAGGTGATCATTCCAGCCTCTATTTAATTGCAGGAAGGAGAGCATATTGAAGGCTGAAAAAACTATTGCATGGAGCACTGGGTGTGGGGAATGGGTAATGAATCTTGGAACACTGAAAAAAAATTAAAATTTTAAAAAAATTCACCTGTTGAGAGTGAGCACAGTTTGCACAAGATAATCTGTGTCTCTGTCTCTAATACTTTTATTTTTTTCTTGGAGTAGTTGTGTGCAGACAGGCTAGAAAACATTCTCGAGACTATAATCTGCAGGGATTAACTAAAAATCTCTCCAAAGGCACGGAAGTACAGAGAATCCTTTCTGCTGCAAAAGGAATTCAACTTTCCAAATTGATAGTATAATTTCTTTTTGAGTGGATTATTTACCAGACAATTATTTATCAGACGGAAGACTCAAATTCAGGAATAGACTCACATTACCTCTCAGACCTTATTAAACTTAGCATCAGTTTAAACAAAAACAAATGTAACAGATAAAGTATCTTTTGGACTGCCCTACTTGCAAAATGTACAATTTTGGTCAAATAACTTAGTTCCACTGAGCTTTATCTTTATAGGCTGCTGGAGGATAAGAGGTATTAAATGTGAGGATACTTTGTAAAGTATAAATTGCTATTAACATTTTTTTCATTATTTTCATTATATTATTATAACATTATTTCCATTCATGATGTTATCATAAACTCTTTTATTGAAGACTTCTTAAATTAACCAATGTTAAGCAAGTTTTATTATCCTATATACTCTTAAGTTGTTGTGAAAAACTGATAGTTATTGATATTATTTGTTTAATTTGTGAAAGAAAGGGGATGCAAGAGGGGACAGGGAGAGGAAATTGTATCTTTTTATAAAATATACTATATTGTAAATATTTTGCAATTAAATGATTCATGCCCCCAGACTTAACTTGAAGTGCATGCGTCATAGTTAATCTTCTTTATGTACCCATAATTTCATTGGTTGCTCATTTAAATATATTTCAGATTTTAAAAACTTATAAATCATATGACATTAATAATTTCATACACAAATTAACATCAGTATCGCTGACTGTTTTAGTAGGACTGATTTCTAGAAGCTTCTGAAGTCACAGCGAGGCCAGTGGGCCAAAGTTAGGAACTTGATACGGATTGAGAAATGATTTTAAAGAAACTTTATATGAACTTGTGCTCCAACAGGGAGAATTATTTTCATAGCACATGCTCCCTGCCATTACCATGTTTCCAAATGTGTTTCTCATTTGTAGTAGAAAAAGTCTTCTGTTGTTTTAATTCACATAAAATTTATCATTTTAGAGCTGCATAGTCCAAAAGAGTAGCTGGTAGCCACAGATAAATTAAGATGGACTGACATTAAATACAATTAAAGTTCACTCGTCAGCTGCACTTGTCCTTCAGGCGCTCGGGAGCCGCGCTTTATGGACGTGCAGAGGGCCGCTGGCACCTCTGCTGCTAGAGAGCCTGGACGTTTTTCATATATCAATTAGTTAGCGCCCAGATTCTCAATTGCAGATGACAGAGAGCTCACTTAAGCGTGTTTAAAAAATACAGGTAAATTCGGGGCGCCTGGGTGGCTCAGTTGGTTGGGCGACTGCCTTCGGCTCAGGTCATGATCCCGGAGACCTGGGATCGAGCCTCACACCAGGCTCCCTGCTCGGCGGGAAGCCTGCTTCTCCCTCTCTCACTCCCCCTGCTTGTGTTCCCTCTCTGGCTGTGTTGTTTCTCTCTGTCAAATAAATAAAATCTTTAAAAAAAAAAATACAGGTAAATTCAAGACTGACTTTTTTTTTTAAATTTTTAAATTTTATTTATTTATTTGACAGAGAGAAACACAGCTAGAGAAGGAACACAAGCAGGGGGAGTGAGAGAGGGAGAAGCAGGCTTCCCGCCGAGCAGGGAGCCTGATGTGGGGCTCGATCCCAGGACTCCGGGATCATGACCTGAGCCGAAGGCAGAGCCTTAACCACTGAGCCACCCAGGTGCCTAAGACTGACTTTTAAGCAGTGTTTCCCTCTCTCTCTCTCCGCCCTACACACACTAGTCACCTTTTCCGTCCTAAATCTTTCCCTCTCTGCCGGTTGGGTGGCAGTGCCCAGTCTGTGGTCTGCTCTCCCCTCCCAGCTAGTCCTCCCATTACAGATTTGGCTTTGACTCACTGTAATCATATGAATTAATTACACATCAGTTTTTAAAGGTCGATTTGTTTAAATGTTGATAGTACTCAGTTTTCCCTCTAGAACATAGCACACTCCAGTCATCTTCACATTTTTATAGGTCACTAAAATGTACTTACTGGTTTTCATAACAGGTTGCACAGAAATCTTGCAAAACTTACACATGGGTACTTCGTATTTCTACTCTTATTCTCAGTGTGGCCATTTTTAAAAATTTTTGTCTCCCCAATGCTTATTACTGATTTCTAAGAAAATTTGTTGAATTTTCTGTATCTATTTTTTATCTGGCTATTTTGCTTAGCTAACATTTTGAGTCTACTAGTTTATTCAGTTAATTCCCTAGAGATATTTAAAGTATAATCTAAACATAATCAATGATTGTATTTTAGTATAATTGGGTATTCCTAATATATTTGGTATATCTAAGTATTTTTTTAATTTACAAATAGACTATTTTTCTTTTTTATTTCAAATATTTCTTAGTGTATTTGTTCTCATTTATTTATTTGGCATACAGAGAGAACACAAGCAGGGGGAGCAGCAGAGGGAGAGGGAGAAGCAGGCTTCCCACTGAGCAAGGAGCCCTGCATAGAGCTGGATCCTAGGACCCAGGGATCATGAGCTGAGCCGAAGGTAGATGCTAACCGACCGAGCCACGCAGGTGCCCCCAGTATATTTGTCCTTTTTTCATTCTCTTAACATTCTGAGCCATTTTAAATCTTTTTATTTAAAGCTCTTATTAATAGTTCTGACAGTTTTTTGTTTTGAAAAAAAAAATGTTGAAAAGATTTAAAACTAATTGCATTTTAAGAAATCTTTACTTGGCCACATATGAGACATTTTGGAAATAGCTAAGATGTTTTTGAAATAGCATTTTTAAATAATTTTTGATTGCCAAAAAGAGATTATTTAGGATGGAAAACCCCCAACAATAACAACAACAACCGAAGGGGAAAAAAAAAACATACGACAAATCCATCATTCATAGGAAATGCACACAGTTTTAGTGATCTGGTGAAAAGGGCAAAATAGAAGCACGGAAGGTGTTCAGCACCATTTATAAAATTTCCTCCTGCCACATTTTCACCTCTTCCTTCTGGTTAGATGACTACACAAAGGGAGGCAGAGGTGAGGCACGAACATTTGCTCAGCTGTGTCTTGCTCTAAGCCAGCAGCACAGGTGAGCTTGGTGGTGACCAGCTGCGCGGTCTCTTGGCCTCTTGCTGAGCGAGGGTTTTCCCAACTGTGGGGAGCTACTGCCTTGAGGGGACAGCGGCCCCCACTTATTCTCTTTGTTACCCTTTCCTTGTCATGCCAGGTCTCTCTGGCTTCCTTAGTGGGGAGAGCTTCTGCAGGTGTACCTGGGATCTGCACCTCCCCCCGCGAACCAAGAGGTTGAGTGCCGCGGGGGCGCACGCCGTAAATGCCACCACCTGCAGTGCTTGATCTCTCCCATTCCTGGCTTTCTCGCTCTCGGTTGTTGAGTGTAGCTGGCATCTACAGCAGCGAACACCACCGGCAGATTCCTGCTCCCGCTGGACCTGCTCCATGGCCCCTAATGCTAATGGTATGTGCACACTTCTTCCATGGTCCCTCCAGGCCTGAGTCATGAAGTTTCTGGACTCAGATCACTGTCCAGATATTTTCAGATTCACTTCTCACTTTTAAGAAGCCAAAACTTGAAATTCAGACATTATGTTACTGGTTCCAGAACACCATGCAGAATTTGATCAATAGGTCAGTTGAAGACAAGACCTTGGACCTACACTGAAGTGTTGGCGAACGCATGAAATTGACATATTTTAAAAGTAAAATAAAATATTAAACTTAATAACATTTTTAATATTTTATTTTTTCAGTGTTCCAAGATTCATTCCCCATTCCCTACACCCAGTGCTCCATGTAATATGTGCCCTCAGTACCCACCACCAGGCTCTCCCATCCCTCCACCCCCTCCCTTCCAAAACCCTCGGTTTGTTTCTCAGAGTCCAAAGCCTCTCCTGCTTCATCTGATTTACCCCAGTTCACTTTTCCTTTCCTTCTCCCGCTGTTCTCCACGTTACTCCTTATGCTCCACAAGTAAGTAAAACCATGTGATACTTGACTTTCTCTACTTGGCTTACTTCACTCAGCATAATCTCCTCCAATCCAGTCCATGTTGATACAAAAGTTGGATATTCATCCTTTCTGAGGGAGGCATAATATTGAATTGTATATATGGACCACATCTTGTTTATCCATTCATCTGTTGAAGGGCACCTTGGCTCTTTCCACAGTTTGGCAATTGTGACCATTGCTGCAATGAACATTGGGGTACATATGGCCCTTCTTTTCACTACATCTGTATCTTTGGGGTAAATACCTGGTAGTGCAATTGCAGGGTCATAGGGTAGCTCTATTTTTAATTTTTTTAAGGAATCTCCACACTGTTTTCCAAAGTGGCTGCACCAACTTGCATTCTCACCAACAGTGTAAGAGGGTTCCCCTTTCTCCGCAGCCTCTCCAACACTTGTTGTTTCCTGGCTTGTTAATTTTATTTTATTTATTTTTTTAAAGATTTTATTTATTTATTTGATAGAGAGAAACACAGCCAGAGAGGGAACACAAGCAGGGGGAGTGAGAGAGGGAGAAGCAGGCTTCCCGCGGAGCAGGGAGCCCGATGTGGGGCTCGATCCGGGGTCTCCGGGATCATGACCTGAGCTGAAGGCAGTCGTTTAACCAACTGAGCCACCCAGGTGCCCCTAATTTTATTTTTAATCCCAGTGTTAGATTGTTATTTTTATACTTTCTCAAATCTTGATAGCAGCATTTCTTAAAGTGAGGTAAAATAAATTAGGTAACCGTGCATATGTCTATGCTGTGGATTATATTAAATATCCTTTCTTAAATTTGGAAAAAAATATATTGATGGCATTGTTCTTATTAGTAGTCTAATCATTCTTGCTGCAATTTTGGCAACTTTAAAATTTTTACAGAAAATTCTCCATCCAATGGGATTGTAAGGTAATTGGTGTTTAACCCTGCATTTTCCTCGGTGTCTATTGTGATGGCAACTTTATGGTGTCTAATCTCTTCCTTTTCTTGTGTCATAGTTTTGCTCTGTCTTTATTCATTATTTCAAACAACTGATTCTAAATATTTCTCATTGTATTGTTATTTCCTATGTTGGGTTCCTTTTCCCTGCAGTTGCCCATCTTATTTTTCAGATTTTTTAAAATCAATGTCTAGTTTCTATTTATTATTCTTTGATAAATAAAATATTTTAAGAGATGAATTTAACCCAGGGTAAAGCTTTGGCAACACCCTATATGTTGCAATAAGAGACTTTTTTTTCTTTGTTTTCTTCCTCCCCTCTCTCTCTCTTTGTAAGTTGACACTCTCCTACCCTTTTGCTTTTGGTAGAGCAGTATTTTATAGACTACCTTATGTATTTCTCATCCTTGAATAGACTACCTCTCCCAGGATTACAGATATCCTTGGGCTAACATACTTGGGTGCTTTTAGCTTCGGTCTTTTGAACCTGATCCTAGACTCAGACTGATATGCACAACACTCTTGACGTGTGTGCTGGGCACAAGGTGGTCCTCTAGTGTTGTTTTGCTAATTTGGTTTTGAATCTTCAAACTGATAAGCTTCTCTGACCTTGGTAGAGAGTTAGAAGCAATCAGCTGGTCTTGGGGGTGGGCTGAGTTTTATAGAAAAGGCAACACAAGCTACATGAACTTGTCCTGCCTCTGCCTAGTTTCTTAAATTAAAACAACAACAACAACAGCAACATATTTTTAAGAGCCAACCTCCTAAGATATAAGGCTGCTCTATATGTGTTCTTTTACCCTGTACCATTGTGTGGGCCAGGAGCCCCTGCGTTGGACCAGATGAATGGGAATGAAATGCTGAAGATACCTGTTGTGTTATAGACCGTACACAAGTTGAACAGGCATGTGACTCCTGGTTCCTCAGCTCGTGTATCTTCTGTATAAGAGGACTTGGGTCTGTGTTTATCACAATTTGTGTTTTTGTTTTCATTTTCTTGATTATATCTTGGCTCATTTTATAGTTAGCAGAAGTCCTGGGATCCCTGAGAATCTGTAAGTGTTCAAAAGTATTTTCTTACCATTTCTGGAACCATCTGACTGGTTTTAACATGCAGCACACAAAGTTCAGTAGTTAGGCATGTAGTTCTCAACAGAATGTATAGTTAGGAGAAATACTGTCTATTCTTCGGTCTACTGCCTATTGTTATCTTTAATGTACTATGCTGATAGATTCTACATATATCTTTATTTAATATATTTTATTGATATGGGGAAAACATTTAGCCATGAGAAATAGAAGTCTTCTTTTCTTTAATTTTCTAAGTAAAATGAAGACTTGGTAGAAATTTCTATTGATTTGAAGTATCTTCACACTGACTGCTTTGTCAGTGTGTGACTCATTTCAGTCCTACAGATAACCTCTAAATCCAAGATAGGGGTCAAGGAGGAAGAGAAAAAAAAAGTCTTTTTTGTGGCACCTACATGCAGTGCATTTCCAAGTTTTAAAACTGCACTAGCAGTCTAATTTGATTGTGACAGATGGTGGAGCTGAAGCAACCCTTGGCCTTCGGCCATGCTCCTAGGTTTCATTTATTCAACAAGTATTTATTGTGTCTTGGGCTGTGTACTCATTAGTGAGGGTAAAATCATGTAAAGGACATGTAGCTTCTGCCCTTTTAGGCTATATGTCCTGGTGAAGAGAGGAAGAAAACTGTTCAGTACATTGTTTAACACAGCAACACCATTAGTAAAGAACAGTCCACTGAATAAAAACATTGGAAAATTGCATTAAATACAGTGAATTTTTTAAAGTAGCTAAGTTTTAAAAGATAATGAATAGGAACCTATTTTAGATGAGCTCGTATGGGAAGTCCTCTTCAAGAAAGTAATATTTAAGTGAGGGCCAAACTATGAGAAGTGTAAGTACTTCAGTGAAAGGTAGACAGAACCCATTAAAGGCATACATAACAGCATTTATAAAGGCCCAGAGGAAGACAGTTTCAAAAACCAACTCAGTATAGCTGAGGGTCAGAAAGATAACCAGTTTGCAGCTGGAGAGTTGTGACCAGATAAGAGTGTGGCAGGAGATGGGGCAGCAAGATGGGCAGGGGTCAGGCTATGCCCAGCATTTTCAGGACATGGCAAGGAGGGCAGTGATAAGGGCAAGGAAACATCAGAAGGGTTTAACAGAACAGTAACATGATCTAATTTATAATTTAAGAACATAACTTGTACTGTTGTCACAGAATAATTAGAGAAGAATATGTTAGGACCTGTATAGGAACCTGTTTATAATCCAAGTGAGGACTAATGGTGGCCTGAATTTAGATGGTAGAAATTGGGGTAGAGAATATAGAACAGACCCAGAATCTATTTTTGGACACATAACTGATGAACCTATATTTGTATCAATTAAGAAAATAAGAGTTGATGTAGTCCTCTAAGATAAAGGCATAAGGAAAGAAGATAAGATGGTATTGAGGCTAGAGAAACTCCAAGCCCCAGGAGTTTGGGGGTATCCAGCAAAGGCGATGTAAAAGAATGGCCAGAAGGCATGAAGTTCCCTGGTGGCAGAAAGGAGACGATTGAAAAGAATAATTGGGCAAGAAGCCCCAATATTAGATTCAAAACTGATAAAAGTAGAAGAAATGAACACTGCATCATAGAGAACCTCAAGAAACATACAACAAGAGTTAGCTAAGAAATGCTATAAAGTCCAAGGATGATTTTTTTTTGAAGATGGTAAATTCTAAGATAGTGTCTGTCTTCCAGTGAGAGGGATGCCATAGCAATTAATGAGGTAAGGCAGAGAGAAGGAAACCCCTGGAGGCTGAAGCCCTTGGGACAGGAAATGGAGACAGAATTCAAGGGCATGTACAAGTATGAGCATAATTTCTTTTTAAATTGTTGGGCAGATAGAAAAAGTCAGAAGATGTATAGATGGGTCATTGGTCTAGAAGTAGAAATATAAGGCTTTATGGGCCTGATGATTCCTATTTTCAGTGGGGGTGAGGGTTCATGTGGGAAGATGATGGAGGTTTCAGTAACAAGAAGACATGAAAATATAATACTGGGAAAACATAATTTTATTGTCAGTATTTTGTGTCAATTGAGGTTTGTGATTATGAATTTGAAGTGATTCTACTCTTGTTGTTTGAGTCCTGCTGGTATGGATTAAAAATCAAACTAACCAATTGTGATGAAGAAAGCAAACCCAGTAATTAGTGATCCTTACCATATGTTGACATGAGACTCGTTGGTTTCCATGCTCACTGCCAAGCCTCTCCGGTTAGTTATTACTTTGCTGGCATTCCTTGTATGCGCTGGGAAACCTCGGTTTGGCTACTTGGCATGCTGCAACTGAGAGAATGCCAATCCTTACTTTAAAAGTTCCCAAGTAAATTTTCATCTAAAAAACATAATCAGTATCTATTATCCTACTTCTCCAAGAAATCTTCAAAAATCCTGAAATCTAAATATTTTCATGCTCTACCAATGATAGTTTGGTCTGTTTCTGTTAAAGCACTTACGACATTGTCTGGTCCATGCCAACAACCCCTCCATCATCTCATTCCATGTTGGCTTTCTCTCTGAGGCTGGGCCATGCTTCTTGTCTCTGGTATAGAGCAAATGCTAACACTGAATTGGTTTTCTGATAACAATAGTATATCCATAAAAATGTCTTCCTTAATGTTTCCTACTAGTTTTTCCCCTTCTGTGTTTAAAAATATTTACCGTTTTCCCCTAAGAGAGCACTGTCTTTCTTTACCTCATTGGTATCTCATGGCTTTGTCATGGGACTTGGTTTCATCAATGACATAAGTGGAAAAGACACTTGTCACTTCCAAGTAGAAGCTTCAGTGGCTGGTACTTTAGTCACCATACCCTTTTTTCCACCCTGAGACCTTGAAAGCTTGTGCCAAAGATGGAAGACCATTGATCTGGGCCCCTGACTGAGTGTGATGAACCCAACTCATGACCTTGGTTTCTGAGCTGGCCAGTAAGCAACAAGAAGACTCTCAGCACAGCTTCTAAGGATGGTGATCCCCATTAGGTCGCAGTGAAGCCCTTGGTGAAACTGCCATCCATGTAACTTGGAAGACAAATATGTTCCTAATAAGACCATATATAGATTTAGTCAAGTAAGTGGGAATTCAGACTTGGGCTGGCATGAATTTCTTGTGAATGGTTACATTTGATGAAGGTTGATGAGAAAGAGATGAAATTGGGGAAGAATTGTCCAATTTACAAGTAGGAAAAAGAAAGAAAGAAATGGAAGGCCCATAAATCAACAACTTGGAGGGTTGGAAGATACAGCTGATTCTCAGTCTGCCATCTTTAAGCATCACAGACTGATTAAAACTCAGAGACTAAATCCAAGGGGAGTTTTAACTCTTTATTAAACCATGTACAATTTTATTGAATTACTTGTATTAAAATAGTTCACATAGAGAATTGGTTTGTCTTTCCCATGGAAATCTACTAGACTCAAGGCAAAAGCAGCGAGATCTAGAGGGGGAAGAACCCATGTCTAAAAATTATTTTGACTATGGCTATTGAAGTAAAGTAGCTAAGAGATTGACATTTTTGAGAGAGCTGACTGCCCAAAGCATCAGTAGGCTGAACTAAAGCAGAGGGATCCTTAAGACTTAAATGGAGGCTTGGGCCTACACACTATGTAAGAAGCATGCTAAGACATTGCTGAGTCCCAAAAAGAGATATCAGCTACTGATTTCATCAAATGTGGCTCAGTAGGATAATCAAAATGAGGATGGAACCAAGGAACACTTTTCTCAGTGGATTAAGAAGTAGAGCAGGGTCTTAGAAAGCAGCATCTGTCGGAGGGTTTTGGAGTGTCTGTTGAAGCTAGGCAGTCTGTCTTCCATCATGATTGTACTGCTTTGCAGGGAGGAAAGATTCTTTCCCTGCAGTCCCCACCTCACCCCTCGCCTTTCTCCACTTCCCCTCCCCTGCCCTCCTCTTCCTGCCCCTCTTCTCCCCTCTCCTCCCCTTCCTTTTCTTCAGTATATAGATCTTCAGAGCAACGAAAGCTATTTGGGGAAGAAATAAGTGTTGGCAAACAAAAAGGGGAGTAAAAGTAATATTTGTGACCAGAATGGCAGGCTATGGAAAACTGTCTTGTCATTTATAGCAACCTGTTATCCCTCTCAAGTGGAGGACACTTCCCTCCACATAGATAAAAGGCCTTGACCACGTGGAAATGAACATTGTGTTGGCCCATGGTAATAATCAGAAATGACATTAAGAATCAGCGTGTGGCCAGCCATGCTCTCTTCTGCATCCCAGATCTTATGCTTCTGGGTTGAGATAGAGCCTAATCCACCAGCCTAGACACCTACTAAGAGCAGCCTCCTCTTGCACCAGCAATGAACTTGGGAGGCAGAGAAGAAATAAACTGTTGTTTTGAGCCAGTTTAGTGAGTTTATTTGGATGTTTTCTGTGCAAACCTTGCCTAATCTAACCTATTCCTCCTGGTATAGCTCTCATAACATCCTGCTCTTTTTCTTTCATCATCTGATATATCATTAGTTTTGTAACTTTATGAACTGAGGTGACAAATAGTACTACTTCTTCAGCTGGATATGCTTAATGAAGGGTGCTTTTTTGTTTAGGAACTTTGATCAGATGCCTAGGAATAGCAAGTAGGGCACTAAGCATGTGAGTTGGAGGGATAAGAGAGAGATGAATGGGCTTTCATAAATCATGGCTGGAATTTGGGGCTAGAGGAGAGCAGAGAAAGAAGAGGTATGAGCAGAATTCCTGAGTGATTTATGGGACCAAGCTGGAGACGGCAGAAAAGGAAGAGTATTCCAGCTACAGAGCAGTCTTCATGCTAGCTGCATGACTGTTATCCTTGGAGCCGTGCGTGCCTGCCTGTAGCGCCAACCCAAGGAAGTTCTGTCAGAGGCACTATTCTTCTGCATGGGATCGAAGCTATGTTGTATGTTCCAATTTGCTTTTCAGGGCATGTGAAAGAAGAAGCCGGTAAATGAAAAATGGAAGCCAAAGTTGATTAGAAGAACTGTGAATCCCCAGAGATTTACAGAGATCTTGAGAAGAACAAAGGAATTTGGGCAGAGTCTCTGGAACTTAAGGGCCCTGCTGACTCTAGTTGATATCTGGTCCATGTGTATTTAATATCTATCTCCTCCACTCTCCTGAAAGCTCCTTGAGTGCTGGGACTGGCCCTGACTTACACATTGTCTTTATTTTTAGTGTTTGCCTTAACCCCAGGCATAAAAATAAGTGATGCATGCATGAATGAACGAATGAATGAATGAATAGTGACTGAATAATTGAGTGGAATTATGTGTATTTTGGTGTTCTCCACCTGAGTGGGAATTTCAACGAGCCAAAAGCCATATTGTGTGTCTCTCAACAGTCCTACTAAATAATGAACATAACGTTTGGGGATGTTAGGTATTAAACTAAATTATTCTTTCCTGGTTATTTATTTGTTGTAGTCATCATTGTTGTTTTAATTAATTCCATTTGTCTGATTGACTTCCCTGAGTCCTTAGAGCTAAATGTCTTTGCCTGGAAATGTGGGCTTCTGTCTCTGAGGCTGCAGAAAAAAATGTCAAGCGGAAAATTATGACTTTTGAGGACAGATGGATGTAGACCGAATCCTAGCTCACCCAAATACAATCTTGGAAAAGTTCCTTAACTCTCTCAGCCTCTTCTCCTCCTTTTTAAAAAAAGGTATTGTATTAATGGGGCTCCTCGGTGACATGGTTGGTTAGGCGTCCAACTCTTGATTTTGCCTCAGATCATGATCTCTGGGTCATGAGATCCAGTCCTGCATTGGGCTTCACATTCAGAAATTCTGCTGGAGATTTTCTCTCTCCCTCTGCCCCTCCATTTCTTGCATAAGTGTGGTGTCAGTCTCTCTCTCTCTCTCTCTCTCTCTCTCTCTCTCTCTCTCAAAAAAAAAAAATAAGGTGTGTGGGGCATCAATGCCCATGCTTCAGTTTTTTATGATAGCTGAATTAAACAGCAGGCTTAATGCCCTCTGCAAAATGTGTGATAGTATAGCTTTAGTCTGTCTTGGCTCCCTGGTAGGGGCCTAATGCTGCAGCCAGAAAGGAGAAAAGCCCGTCCCATTTCTACACAACAGATCAGCATAACAAGTCCTGGCATTTTTGTCCTACTTGAAGCTGTGCTGTTTTTGCTGCCACTGTGAGGTCATTTCTAACGTTACTATTGCTGTTTTAGTTAGTGCTTGGTAAAAGTAGTTGAGGTTCCCTGTTTCTGATATTATCCTTGATGCAAATTATGGTTTCTCCAAACAGACAGACACAAAGTGAACAGACAGAAAATGAGTTGAACAAAATTAGAGGGACTTTTTTGAAACTAGGACTCTATACAGATCAAAATAAAGACAAATATCCTACCCATTCAAACTTTTCTTTATTTCCCTGAGTTCTGGAGTGGAGGTGACATGAAAGGAGAATGTGATTGGGATGACATATTCATCCTATGATGTCCCTCAGAGTTCAAAACTGGTTTGAAATGTAGGTTTCTGAAACTTCGGTTAAAAGTTAGTTAGACGCTGGACATAACAGCCAGCATGTGGAGGTCACTGCTGTCCCGCACAAGGGGAGATCCGGAGTCATGCGGCCATGGGATCACCAACTGCATCATGGATTCCCCCGAGGTTCTGGTTCTTTAGAACATTTTCAGTGTGATGCTATGGAATTACTGAGGACCACCCAGAGAAAGTCTGGTCGTGGATCTGATATCACCAACCATAGGCTGCTTAGTTTCTTCTGTGTCTGGAATCTGGGAACCAAGTCACACTTAAGGTGACATCACCCATGTTGTAGGAAGTGCACGGAGAACTAGGGAACTAGTTCTGGCTACAGACTGTGAAGGTTGGATCATCACAGATGTCGGTGGGAGACCATTACCACCACACCTATACTGTGATCAGGAAGTTATGGGTTCTTAAGAAGAGATGGAGTTAGAAGCCTCATGGCTGTCAGTATAGATCAGCAGTGGGGCCTTATGCCAGTTAAAGAAATTAATGGAAAATCTGCCTCTCTTTCCTTGTCAGATCCTCCAAGATGTGGGAAGTAAGGTCCCTGACACAATGGGTTCCATTTTTTTTGGTCCTTTTTTACTATGCCTCCTGACCTAACCCAGAGATAGTGAAATGGTAAATGGATTTTAATTTTTAAAAAAATGAGTTTGAATTTAAGAGAGCACCTCTGGAGCTCCTATGGCATGTTTGCTGTTTGTTCCATCAGCACTGTGATCATAATCCTGCCCCACTAAAACCTTTAACTGGTACTTCATTGCCTACAAGATGAGCCAGCATCATTTTGGCAAATACTCTAGATCCTCCATGAACTGACATCTGGCACCTTCTCAGCCTATTTCTCTCTGTGCTTTTTGTCCAATTCCACACACAGGTCATGCTGAATTATGTGCATGCCCTGGGTCAGGCTGCTTTTCCACAGATCTGTGCGTTTTCATTTTTATCACTTAAAAGTGAATTCAGAATTCTCCCTCTCTACAGACCCCCCCGCCTGTGCACCTAGAAACGATCCCTTCCTCTTATGTACTACAGTTATACCTAGTACTGCTCCTATAATATGTTTACCTTGTATCATAGTTCATACATCAACTCTCTTCGTACCTTGTGATTTATTTGAGGAGAGAACATCAGTCCAACTGATGACTAATCCTAAGATTGGCACATAGAGGGCACAAAATGTTGATGAATTGAGATAGAAAGTTCCTCTTAAGGAAAATATTTTTAATCATTAACAAAAGCTTGAGTTTTAAATACACACACACACACACACACACACACAAATGAAGGAAGAAAATAGCAAAAAGACCAAGAAGGAGATAATTATGGGTGACTTAACTCAACTCATTTGACCATCGGGTCCTTTATTCCTATTATCAAACACCCTGTATGTCTCATAAAGAAGCATAATTTCAGAACCCATTAATTGTTATCTCCTTACATCACAAAATAAAGACAACACAACCAGCACATCCAGGGAAAACATGAGGTGACACACTCTTGGACAAGCCACAGCCTGTCTTAGCCAGGGGACTAGGAGCCAGGAGGGTTAAAACCTTGGAGTATAGCCGCTGTGACTCTGGCCTCAATTATGAGAGGTGGAGAAGGCTCCAGTTAAGTTCAAGTCACGATGGACATTTGGGGTGCAAGGGACAGCAGTCTGACAAGAGGCTATTTCCTTCCATCTGGGTGCAATGCTGAAGTCCCTCCTCAAAGATGTTCAGCTTCATAGTTGAACAAGTTCCTTCTGGGCTCTTCCAGACCATTCCTAAGCAAAACCGAGATTACTTTTCTTTTCTCTTTTTTGATGTTAAGATATGTTGACTCTATCATGTGAACATAATTCTCCTCAATGGGCCCAGCAGGTCAGATCCACATGATGCCGTCATCGGATCCTCTGTACCCATGCTAGTTACTCCTCTTAGTGTTTTGAGCTGAAAGGAGGCTCTGTGAAGCCTTACCTCGTGCCCATCTCCCCCTGCTCTCTGCTGAGGAGTTTTCCAGATTGCTCCTTGCTCAGTGATAGCAAATTTGCCTTCATGTCTATCAAATATCTATTGTGGGTCAGGCATAAGGCATCCATGTACCTGCATCATTTTTTTTGATCCTCACGACCAGTGGAAAGGTAGTTACTGTTGTCCTCATTTTGGGGATAGAGAAATGCAAGAACAGAGAGTTACACAGATACAACTTCACTCACAGAGCTGACTCTAGGAGAGCAGGGATTCCCTGGTTTGGGGCTCTAGAGCCCAGTCTCCTTAACGATACTTCCTTGCTGTCTTTCCTCTGTCAGAGCACCACCATTATTCCCCTGCTTTCCCACATGATAGCTATTGAAGCAGGGCCAGCCAAGGTCCGCTGTGAGATGTCTTAGCAGATGCACAGCCCCCAATATAGCCAAGTACCACTTTTTAAAAAATAGATAATATCTCACAAATCTCATTGGCTTACCTCCTTAAAACCATGCTGCATTCTTAATCTAGCAATACAGTCACTTTTACTGTTAACCAAGAAGCCTATTTTTTGCCAATATTAACGTTTACTCACATTTGAGGGGGGAGAAATGAAAATGCAGAAAAGTAGGAAAAAAATCATCTGTAGTACCCCAGTCCAAGGATAGCCAATATTCAGTATGAATGGCTTGTTACCACAGTCCCAGCAAACTGTGGTCATTCTGCTTCCACATGGATCCTGCCTCGTAGCTCAGGTGACACCAGAGGCTCCAAGACACCGGGTTTAGCCAGTGTCCACTGAGACCTCCCTCCCCTGGCGGTTCTGCACAGAATTCAAGTGTTCATCTAGAGCACACGCATAATTTGAAAGATCACTTGTAGATTGCAACTTCCTTCTACTCAGAGCATGTTTCCTTCATCGTCCTCAGGAAAGGCTTGTGGTCCCCATTACCCCCATGTCAGGAGCAGAAATTGGTCCACAGACTGGAGGTGAGACTTTCTCTGGAGGATGTCAGAGAATGAGCAAAATAAATAACTTCATTTTAATGCCCAATCTCTGCCAAATACTTTGACAAGAGATTTTTAAGCTCTGTGAGAAGATTTGATCTGTCGTATTCCCTGTCATTTCCCCAAGACATGGGACTGTTTCCAACACACTATGACATTTAAAAAGTACAATTTGTTATATATTTACAACAGAGCTGTAAGGTAAGCATTTCTGTGAGCCTTAAAGGACCTGAAAACTAAGGCTTAGCAAGGTCCAGGTAGCTGCTCAAGGCTGGCTGTGGCTGGCACAGCCGCCCTGGGCAGGACCGCTCCATTGCAAAGCCTGTCTTTTTTGCTCATGGCTGTTGTGCCTTTTCGATAACAGTGCATTTGCATGGGTGAGTGGCTTCATGTTGTCCAATTTCAATCCTGGGAAAGAAAGACGTGTCATTGACCTTATTTTAGTCACCACTGATTCATCCCTTCCCATGGACCCCAGTCTTCTGACATGTGGATATCCTGACCAAAGCATTCTGGGGGCAAGAATTTCAAACTACAATGAACCAGAGGATAGAAAATGGAAAGTCTCATACAGTGTGCCCTCAAGAAAAATAAAACTGAAGGACTGAGAGGCTGATTTCCCACAAATGCCTGATTTACAGAAAACTGGTAATGTTGGAATTTTCTTAAATGATAGCGAGTTGGTCCAGGGTTGCCTCATATCAACTTTGGAAGTTTTACTTTTGGTTTGTAGAGACATGAAAAAAAAACCCAACCCAGGTCAGGTTGATCTCACAAAATAAGCTACATTGAGCTTCATTTGTGTGACTGGACTAGTTTTGTCAGCTTGGGGAATTTTCAAAGATGGTCTTCATTTGTTTTGATTTTTGAACTCTCCCTTCTTTCCATCCCTGCCCATAAATATAGTCCACCCCAAATCATCAAGAGACTCACCTGTAGCTTGCCACAGTTTGTGTGTCCCAAATTGCAATTCCTTAGCTATTCCTGAAAAAAAACTCCTCTTTTTTGACAATTTTGAGCTTACCTTTGTTTACAACTCTTTTTATTTAGGTTGACACTGTCTGCAAGAATGTTCTAGATAATGCACTTACTTAAAATAGATACAATACCAAGTACTCTCTATTTCCTCCATCTTGATCAAGTATGCCAACTTATCTCCCCTCTCCCGTAAGCCCTTAAGCCACAGTCAGGATTTTGAACTTTATTCTAAGAGTATTGAGGAATCCTTAAGCAAACAGGTGAGGGGCCTAATCACATTTGCCCTTTAGAACCTCTGATGTGTCAACTGGAGAATTAATCAGAGAGAGGCAAGCCTGGAGTCAAGGAAACTGGTTTAAGATTCGTACATGAGTCTGAATGAGAGATGAAGGTGATGTATGGTGAAGAATTGAACCCTCCGCAAAGAGAATTCTGGCATCTTCCCTTTGGATCCTGAGAGGTGAGCCCTGAGCCCTGGAATGTCAACTCTGAGGAGTGTTTTCATTTGCCTGCGGGCCTTGGCTCACACCAGGGATGATATAGGGCGGAGACTTTGGATCACAGTGTGTCAGCTCAGCCTCTGCAGGGACTGCACATCAAGGTCAGCCATGTGGGCAGCCAACCAGGTTTCCATGAGTGAGCTCAATAAACACACTGGACACCAAGGCTCAAGTGAGCTTCTCTGGCTGACAGTGCTGTGTGCATATATCACACATCATTGCTGACGTGGTAATGCGGCCCACAACCCCACCAGGACAGGACAGCTGGAAGCACCATGTGTGGAACCCTTCTGGACTCTGCCCTACCCACCCTTCTTCCCTTGGCCAGTGTTAATTTTTGGCCTCTAGCTGCACTAACCTATAACCATGAGCATAACCACTTTGAGTTCCATGAGTCCTTCTTTATTTTTTTTTGACTTTAAATTTATTTTATTTTTCAATGTTCCAAGATTCATTGCCCATGCCCCACACAGAGTGCTCCATGCAATAGGTGCCCTCAGTACCCACCACCAGGCTCTCCCATCCCCCACCCCCTCCCTCCAAGTCCCTCAGTTTGTTTCTGTGTCCAGAGTCTCTCATGTTTCGTTTGTCTCCCTGAATTACCCTACTTCCCATTTACTTTCCTTCTCCTACTGTCTTCTGTAT
>PITA01000134.1:252949-328278 GCA_004023965.1 Spilogale gracilis
TTATCCATTCATCTGTTGATGGGCACCTTGGCTCTTTCCACAGTTTGGCGATTGTGGCCATTGCTGCTATGAACATTGGGGTACATATGGCCCTTCTTTTCCCTACATCTGTATCTTTGGAGTAAATGCCCAGTAGTGCAATTGGAGGGTCATAGGGTAGTTCTATTTTTAAATTTTTAAGGCATCTCCACACTGTTTTCCAAAGTGGCTGCACCAACTTGCATTCCCACCAACAGTGTAAGAGGGTTTCCCTTTCTCTGCAGCCTCTCCAACACTTGTTGTTTCCTGTCTTGTTAATTCTGGCCATTCTGACTGGTGTACGGTAGTATCTGTGTGGTTTTTATTTGAATTTCCCTGATAGCTAGTGATGCTGAACATTTTTTCATGTGTCTGTTAGCCATTTGTACATCTTCTATGGAGAAGTGCCTCTTCATGTCTCTTGCCCATTTTTTGCTGTGTTCATCTTCTTTTTGGACGTTGAGTTTGAGTAGTTCTTTATACATCTTGGATAGCAGCCCTTTGTCTGTAGTGTCATTTGCAAATATCCTCTCCCATTCTGTGGGTTGCCTCTTTGTTTTGTTGACTGTTTCCTTTGCTGTACAGAAGCTTTTTATTTTGATGAAGTCCTAAAAGTTCATTTTCACTTTTGTCTCCTTTGCCTTTGGAGATGTGTCATGAAAGAAGTTGCTGTGGCCGATGTCAAAGAGGTTACTGCCTATGTTCTCTTCCAGGATTTTGATGGATTCCTGCCTCATGTTGAGGTCTTTCATCCATTTTGAGTTTGCCTTTGTGTGTGGTGTAAGAGAATGGTCTAGTTTCATTCTTCTATACGTAGCTGTCCAATTTTCCCAGCACCATTTATTGAAGAGACTGTCTTTTTTCCACTGGATATTTTTTCCTGCTTTGTCAAAGATGATTTGAGCATAGATTTGTGGGTCCATATCTGGACTCTCTACTCAGTTCCACTGGTCTATTTCTCTGTTTTTATGCCAGTACCATGCTGTCTTGGTAATCACAGCTTTGTAATAAAGCCTGAAGTCAGGTAACAAGATGCCCTCAGCTTTGTTTTTCTTCTTGAGCAATTCCTTAGCGATTTGGGGTCTTTTTTGGTTCCATATAAATTTTAGGATTGTTTGTTCCAACACTTTGAAGAATGTTGGTGGAATTTTGATCGGAATGGCATTGAAAGTATAGATTGCTCTGGGCAGTATAGACATTTTAACAATGTTTATTCTTCTGATCCCTGAGCATGGAATGCTCTTCCATCTTTTTATGTCTTCTTCAATTTCTTTCATGAGTGTTCTGTAGTTTCTCGAGTACAGATCCTTGACTTCTTTGGTTAGGTTTATTCCTAAGTATCTTATGGTTTTTGGTGCTATAGTAATGGAATCGATTCTCTGATTTCCCTTTCTATATTTTCATTGTTAGTGTATAAGAACGCAACTGATTTCTGTGCATTGATTTTGTATCCTGCCACATTACCAAATTGGTGTGTGAGTTCTAGTAGTTTGGGGGTAGAGTCTTTTGGGTTTTCCACCTAGAGTAACATGTCATCTGCAAAGAGAGAGAGTTTGACTTCTTCTTTGCCAAGATGAAGAGCTTTTATTTCTTTCTGTTGTCTGATTGCTCTTGCTAGGACTTCTAACACTATGTTGAACAGAAGTGGTGAGAGTGGGCATCTTTGTCTTGTTCCTGATCTCAGAGGGAAGGCTGTCAGTTTTTCCCCGTTGAGAATGATATTCGCTGTGGGTTTTTTGTAGATAGATTTTATGAGGTTGAGAAATATTCCCTCTATCCCTATACTTTGAAGAGTTTTGATCAGGAACAGATGTATTTTGTCAAATGCCTTCTCTGCATCAATTGAGATTACCATGTGGTTCTTCTCCTCTTATTGATTTTTTCTATCACATTGATTGATTTGTGATTGTTGAACTACCCTTGCATTACACCTTAAAGAACTGGAAAATCAACAAAAAATTAAACCAACCCCCACACAAGATGGGAAATAATTAGATTAGAGCAGAGATGAATGAATCAGAAACTAGAGATACAGTAGAACACATCAACCAAACTAGAAGCTGGTCCTTTGAAAGAATCAATAAGATTGATAAACCATTGGCCAAACTAATCCAAAAGAAAAGGGAGAAGAACCAAATTAATAAAATAATGAATGAAAGGGGAGAGATCACGACCAACACCAAGGAAATAGAAACAATCATCAGAAATTACTATCAACAATTATATGCCGATAAGTTTAACAACCTAGAAGATATGGATACATTCATGGAAACCTATAAACTTCCAAGACTAAAACAGGAGGACATGGACAATTTGAATAGACCTATATCTAGTAACAAGATTGAAGCAGTGATCAAAAACCTCCCCAAAAATAAGAGTCCAGGACCAGACGGATTCCCTAGGAAATTCTACCAAACATTCAAAGAAGAAATAACACCTATTTTCCTGAAGCTCTTTTAAAAAATAGAAACAGAAGGAAAACTTCCAGACTCTTTCTATGAAGCCGGCATTACTCTAATCCCCAAATTAGACAAAGACCCCATCAAAAAGGAGAACTTCAGACCAATATCTCTGATGAACATAGATGCCAAGATTCTCAACAAGATCCTTGCTAACAGAATCCAACAATACATTAAAAAGATTATCCACCATGTCCCCGAGTCCTTCTAATGAAACTCACAGTGGTCTTGGGAACGCCTAAATTTGCAACTGATGTGGTAAGTGAGAATGATCTTGGGACTGTCCTCTCAAGAACAGTCTGTATCTGGACCAAAGGAGTAGAAGTGAACATGGAAGTGAGCAGAAGCGTACAAGAGATATTTAAGAAATAGCACTGGTGAGCCTTGTTGACTAGACATGGTATGGGGAGAATGAGAAGGAGTCATCAGGCTGGGATTCAGATTCTGACTTGGCTGCTGGTGGAGTGCTTTGTGGTACTGACTCAAATGTGATTCTGTCTTCCAAGATGTTTTATTACTGCCTAGAACAGGGACGTTTCAGATACAAAATAAATGTTGAATGAAGAATGGTCTGGGACAGTGGGTAGGATCTGACT
Organism: Spilogale gracilis; assembly: GCA_004023965.1. Taxonomy (NCBI): domain Eukaryota; kingdom Metazoa; phylum Chordata; class Mammalia; order Carnivora; family Mephitidae; genus Spilogale; species Spilogale gracilis. Next base: position 256,023 of record PITA01000134.1, read on the forward strand.
AATTTACTAACCAGAATAAGAAAGGATCATGAATTTACAGTGGAATAGTTATTGGACAGTAAACCCCACTTTCGTTTTTAAATCAATCTAGGAGGCCAGATTTTGGGTTGAATGGAGGCTTACAGTTAGAAGTATCCTAGTATTTATTTGGTGCTTGTTTATAAAGAGGTTTTAAGACAGCTTTCAATGAAGAAGTTAAATCTTCTGAAAGATAAATTCCATTGAGCTATGTTAATGAACATTATCTCATTTCAATTCGGATGATTTCTCCCCAAATAATAGGTATTGCTCCTCTACTCACTAAACATCTGGGACCCCTGAGTGGTATTATGAACAAAGCTTACTCCTTGGGAGATCTCTTTGTGTTACATTCTGTATAGACCGCTGACTTAATTTTAATCCATACTTTGGTTACCATAAAATTGAGTTCATAAAATTTTCTTTCTCTTTATGACGTTGCTGTCTTACGGTTAAGGCTAGATGCTAGTCGTGGTTTCCTTGCTGATTTATATTTTTGTCATTTTTATACTCTCTTCTCTTTAGTAGATTTAGATTACACACAAGTAATCATTAAGCTTTGGAATCGCCCTTTTCTCATTAGTATAACTTGTGTGTGTAAGTTATTAAATTGAAAAAAAAATCAGAAGCCTAGGTAACACATCCTCCCACTCCCTGCCCAGGGGGTCTGGATAGTCATCGTGAGAACAAGAATATTTATAACAACAATAATACATGGCCTGCTTAATTTTTAGGATTGTTCAGAAGAATAAATGTGCTATCATAAGCCCAACTACTGGGTAAAATATGAAGTTCTATGCAACTGTTAGCTATGTATGTTTATAAACACACACACACACACACACACACACTCATGTTTTAATTACCTGAGTTCTTAGTGAATCACTAAGATCTATTTTTTGTGTGTGTGAATTCTGTTATAGCCAACTTTAAGGACTTTTCTCTTCACAACTTTTACCCTGCTTATTCATAATAAGAGTCTTTAAGGTGGCTGATCCGACAGGTTCCCGTAAATAGGAACCTGAGTGGCAGTGACAGACCAGGTGACTTGCCTCAGGCCGCCCAGCCTGGGTTACGGAGCAATGAGTTCAGTAGGTCCCACTGACATCTACACCATGACACCTGCAACCCCCATGCCCATGCCTTAGCCCTTTCCAGGTGGGACACATCCATAAAGCAGGTAAATAACCATTTGGTTCTTTTCCGAAGCACTCTGCCTTCCTTAAAATAGGGGTATTGCTTGAGCTTTGATGTGGCAAGAAGAATCAAGAATAATCAGGAAATCGCAGTCCTGGAAAATTAAAACGTTTGCAACTGGAAACCCAGAGTGAAAATGGCGCCCTAACTTAAGAGGGGGGCTACTGCTACACTGGTGTTAAGGATTTAAAAACAAACAACAGGAAGTAAAACCTCTTAAGAAGTTTGTGTTCATGTGCAGCACGGAACGGAGGGGCTCCCATGCACGGAGGGGCTCCCATGCACGAGAAGCCAGCTGTCTGCGCGGCTTGTGTCCAGCTGCCAGAAGGGTCTGGGATGCTGTGGGGCAGACACAGGCCCTTTAGGGAGACCACCTTGGTTTGGAATTCTCTCTCCAGCAGTTGGTCACTGTAGGCCTTTAACTTCTCCGGACCTCAGTCTGCTCGTCCATGATATAGGGATTCCACCATGCCTCACGTTCCTGAGCGTGAGTAGGAAGGCAGAAGCTTTGCTGGTTCTCCTCCTAGGTAAAGCCCCTGCACTGAGGATTACTGAGGGAAAGAGCTGGCCTTCATCTCGCCAGTGAAGCACTGTGTGGTGAGCATTCCATATAAGTACGGCACAGGAAATCATCTGTCTTCTTTGTCTTTTAGAGGCAAAAAGTTCCAATGATCTGGTTGCATTTAGTGGTAAACAGGGAGTACAGGAAAGCAGTGACAAAGGTTTGGATCTAAGCAAAACTAGCACACTCGTTTCTGGATTTGATTTCCTTAAGTATTCCCAAAAGTCACGGATGTGGTTCTATCTAATTTAGAGATACTATCGACCATTCATTGAGCAAATAGTAAAACCCATCTTCCGTGGGTTCATTATGTTTACACCAATCCTATTTAGTTAATGTTGCATTTTCATAAATTGTACTTTCTGTGGAGTAATTGTGAGTCATAGAGAAAAAGAAAAACATGTAAATTAATCAGTGCTTAAATAGTAAACAGTACACCTAAATAGAGACTGAGCAGGAAGAACATTGGCGGAGGTGCACACTTTGTGTGTTTCTGAGTCAGTGTAACTTGCAATGACCATTCGTTTCTTAACGTCCATCTCCGTTTTCTAGCTGGATTCTAGAGGAATACTGATGCATTGCTACATCTTGGGTCCGTGTCCCCGGCCGGGCTGTCAATTGGTGCAGTGTGCATTTCCCTAACACAGCAACGTCTCCCCGTCCTCCTGGTTCATTACCAGCGGGGGTGCAGCTGTGAAGACTCAGTGAGCTGGAACCCCCAGGCCCCTCTTCCCTCTGGAGGGTCACACGGCGTACTCACACATGAGCCGCTCTCGGTAATGGCAGCTGCAAGTAGTTCTGGGGTGATTTAGCCTGTTCACAACTCTGCTTTGGGGACCCGAAACTTCTACACTGACCTCCTGATTGACAGTTTCCTGGATTTGGGCCACCGGAGCATCACACGTTTCTCAAGTACTACCCCAAACCAGGCTAATCGCATTGGCCAGATGGTGTTCTCTGCTGGCCTTTCCCACACAGAGAACGAATGCCTGGTAGCTGCCTTTTTCTGGGCACTCTCTGTGTGCCAGGCACTGCTATTGCCTGGCATAGAGCACCCACAGTCCTCCATAGAGCCTACAGAGGAGGTGTGGTTGCACCATGGAGGTTAAGAGAGGAAGACCCGGCCGACCGTCCAGCGACAAACCACAACACTGCACTTCCTCTCTGTGTCTGTGAACGAGTCTGGCTATCTCTCTGACCCTCCGTGTTCCCATCTGTAGAAGGGGGATACTATTGTCTACTTCTGAGCTCGTTACCAGGACAGCCACAATGAACACATCACCAGGCAAGAGGAAAGAGCTCCCCATTGTGAAAATCAGGTTGGGTTCTAAAAGGTAAAAAACAGTTCTATCACTTAGAGTGTCCTCGGCTGTCCTAGACTGGAAGACAGTTGTGTAACTCTTTGGCTTTAAGCATAGAACCCATTTCTCCCAGGAACTCATTTTAATGGAAAGTGCATGAAGCCCTTCTTCAGCAGCCTCCAAGCAAGTCTTATGGGCGACACCTACCTAGTGCTTAGTTCATTTTTGAAGTCCATCTCCACAGTGGGCTTTGACCATCTTCTCTTTCTAAAGATCCATGGTGAACCTTCAACCCCACCGTCAGCACATCTGTCTTTGTTCTGTCCTTGGGAAAACCTGTCAAAACCAAAGACTAATCATCCTAAAAGCAGTTGGGCTAAAGTCTTTCCATCCTTGTCCCTCACATAAAGCTGAGAGAAAGGGGCATGAAGACTCCAGAGTGGAAAACATCTACCCCTCTCGAGCTAGTCATCACTGGCAGGAATGAGAATTGTGCAAAAGTGTAATAAACATTTCTATAGTTCTACTGGAGTTCTACCTGTATGTGACTGCCACCCCACAGGACAAAGTCCCCTCTCTGCCTTGGAATCCACCAGCACTTTTGCTGGGAAAAAAAAAAAATGCATGTGTAGCAGCCAGTATCCATCTAGGGCACGCGGGGTCCTCAGACTGGGCTCTCGCTCCCGGTGGGTATGTCTCTTGTTGTAGCCATGCACATTTAAGAAACAGTGGGTGCAGAGAGACTGAATTTCTGTGACTCTCTGTTGAGGATGGTTTCTGGAGAATCTGAGTCTGATAGTTTAGAATGAAGGGAGTTTATCAAGGGGTATCTTGGGATCCACATCTGTGGAAGGGAGAGAAAGGGAGCAGGAGTGGGCAGAGGGAGGACCAAGCTTCGGTGAAGACCCAGGACAGCCTCACGTCTTTTATGGGAAGCTTGTGAGCTAAAATGGCCCTTCAAGAGAGTCTCTGGCTGGGGTTGAGATGGTAAGGGTCTTCTGCTTATCCCCATACCCAGCCCCTGCCCTGGATGAGTCACACATGTGGATCTCATCAGAGGAGACACCATTTGGGGCCAACTCTCTGCAGCCAAGGTGATCTCTGAAAGGCTGCCCACTAATGCTTCTGTCCTCGGGCCATCCAATCCTTCAATGAGGGAAGTCTGGCCAGTGCATCATAATATCCATGAGTGCTCCCCACCCACACATATTCTACATGAGCTTCATGACCCAGTCTCTTCCCCTGTGACCACTACCATGTTCGCACCCATGATGGAGAACACGGTGAGGATAATTTCTCCAGGTCTTTGGCTTTGGATGTTCTAGGAGGGTGAGAAGGAATGGCTAGTGAGAAGGAACCTAACATTTAGGACGCAGCAAGTTGTGTAGGGCACCGAGGTAGGTGGTTTCTATCCTCCATTTGATGCAATTTCCACCACTTTTCCTTAGAAAGCACAATGTGGCTAACTGACATTTTATAAAGAATCGGGGGCTCAGTGAGTGAGGAGCAAGTACAATAAATTTTTTGTCTCAAGTTTCTTTCACTTTAAAATCTGTGTCTAGAGCTGTGGTTCTAAGTACAAGCACATGATGGCAGGGACCCAGCCATGTGCAGCTGACATTAGCTTCCGGGGTCCATGAACCTGCATCCTCCCTGGCCCTCCGAGCCACTGTAGCTGCTCCCAGATCTGGAGCTAGACTTACCTCTTCCCCCATCTTTTCATTTCTCGCCTGATAGCATGCCATTCTCTAGCTTCTGCCTTACAAAAGATGCTCAGTAGTGTGCAGTGAATCTTGGGTGTAGCCCAGGCCTCACAGCTGTACACCCCACCTGTATTAACCACATTCCCTGCTAGAAGAATGTTAGAGAAGGACACTTGGGAGATGACAAGGGACAGACCAGATGGCTGACAGATTGAAGACAAGTGTACAAGAAAGTGCTTTCCCAATCACATGTTTGTATTACACAGTGCACACTCACACGCATAGAGGGATGGCTTCCATTTTATACATGGTATCTCAATCCACACAGAAAACACAGATTTCCCCTCATTTCAGAAATGAGGAGACTGAGTCATGGAGAGATTAAGGAGGGCACCCAAGTTAGGTGGTGCAGCTCGGCTTCAGGTCTCGCTCTTCCAGACTCTGGGTCTCAGCTTTGAACGTGGCCGGGCAGACGCTGAGCACCAGCTGTCACACCCCATCTTACCAGCCTTGCTGGGGAGGTCCATTGAGGCGAGATGCGTATTCCATTTTAGTCTCTGCTTTAGGACACATGAGAAAATGTAATCTTAGAGTTCATGGATATGTACACATAAATACAAACCCAGTGCAGAGTGTGTCTGTACAGAATAGTGTGCATATGTTAGTTTTATCGGGGAGCACCTGTCTTGATCTAGAGACCTATGAACAGCTGATCGGTAGATCCTGTTCACATCGCAACAAATAAACACACACTCACACTCTGTCACATACACAGACACTCACACACACTCATGATCTTCCCTCCTGGGCATGTTTGTTCAGAGGCTGCTCTTGTCTGCTTCCTTAGAGCGGGGGTGGGGAGCCCTTGCACAGGTGTGAGTGTGGGTGGAATTTATTTTCTAAACAAGTGAGAAAATGACAAAATGAATATAAAAACCACAAAAGCAGTGATGGTTGTTGATCTTGATTTTTTAAAAATGCAGACCAGAGATGGAGGGAAGGAAGTGACAGGGTGCTTGAAGCACTAGGTGAGGAGAGGGGAATAGAATGGAGGACAACAGAGAAAATGGGAGAAAAGTAACTTTGTCATCCTCCCATCTTAGGACAAATGAGCCCAGCGGCTGCATGCTTTTGAGCCTGTCGTATGAATAGCACGTATCAGTGGACAGGAGAGACACCCCAAGGAGGTGTGAAGAGTGGTTTTGATATTGTCAGAGTGCTGCTGGCTCTACTCAAACCAGGTCCAGAGGCTAGAAGCACAGAGCTTGTGTGTGAACACCTAGCCTCTTGGCTGCTTTAACTCCGTGACTCAGAGCACAATGGCAATTCTTCTGGCTTCCGTACTTCATTGCCGTGAGATGCATGATTAAAAATCCGATTTGCTTTTTGCGCGTCAAACCTTAATCAGCTACCCTGCTGGGCTGCAGTGAGAGCCTCAGTAATCAGCTGGCTTTGTAGGGAAGGCAGGGGTCGAAATGGGACACAGGAACACTGCTTTCTTAGGGCTTTCCTTCAGTTCAGAAAGCGTCTTCTTCCTGCAAAATCGCAGTCACAATTTCTAATCCATTAGCTAACTAGCTCCCCCTCTTGAAAGTTTTTTTCAGATAAAAATGGATTAATGCTCTAAAGAGGTGATTGAACATCAGACTCATCTTTGTTTATGGCTGTGGCTGGAGTCAGTTGTGTCAGGAGGAAAAGAAAAAAACCAACCACGTGGTTGTGTTAAAATCTGTCCGAAGCAAAAGGTGCAGCTGTGTCATTGTTTTAATTAAAGTCTAACAGCTCTCAAGTCATCTTTTTTTTTTTTTTTTTTTTTAACCTAAAGTGTTTTGACATGGCCTGAAATGAAAGGGAATCAGAAACACTTACCTGCAGGATTAGCTGAGAGCTGCCAGGGGCTTCAGGAGTTAAGGTGGCAAAAATATTTGTCACCAAAAAATATGATTTGTGTTACCTTCAGATATTTAGACTCTGACAAAATGCCAGTGTCATGCCTTACTTGTTTTTGTATTGTTCCTATTTGATTTTGATTTTGAGCCAGGCATTTTCTTTTCATCTTGCATTGAAAATAAGAAAAAGTTTTGACTATCTCTAGAATTCAAGCAATGAATCTATTATGTGCTTTACAGAATATGAATTTTGGAGCAAGTCATGGGGCCACCGTGTGACACACGCATTTTTGCATTTCAGAGGGTAAGACTCTTGGCAGAGAGATGCAGGGAGCAGGGCGGTGCTCAGTGTCGCGAACTTGTATTTCTCTAAACCAGCTCTTCTCAGGCTTGGCTGCATATGTATCTGAGTTCTGTGAGGAGCTAACTCATTATGTATGTATGCCTAGGTCTCACCCTCCAGAGATGCTGATTTCACTGGTCTGGGGTGTGACCTGGGTGTCAGGGGTTTAAAAAGTTTTCCAGGTGATTCAAATATGTAGCCTCAGCTGGGGGCCCTGCTTTAAGCAAACTGTGCCAACTGCCCACGGTTTTATCAAGGAATAATTGATGAGTGTAATTGTGTATCACTTGTGATCATAAAGGCAGCCAGCCACCCAGGACCTTCTCATCCATCCGGGTCCCAGTTTTGCTCTGATGCCTCTCTCCACACCGCACAGACCATCTCCTGACGTGAGTCTGGGGCTGCTTCTCGGTCCTAACCCAACCTGCTCTTGGACATGCCAGCCGTTGTACTGGTCACCAGTGCATTAGTTTGCAAGGGCTTCTGTGATAACCTGCCACACACAGGGTGGGCTGAACATCAGAAATGTATCTCCTCAGTTCCGGAGGCTGAAGTCTGAGACCAGCCATTGGCCAGGTTGGGTTCTCTGAGGCCTCTGTCCGTGGCTTGCAGATGGCCGCCTTCTCCCTGTGTCCTCATGTGGTCTCCCCTCTGTCTGTGTCCTAATTTCTTCTTATAAGGACATCTGTCATACTGGATTACGGCCTACCTCCATGACCTCGTTTGGCCGTAATTCTGTCTTTAAAGGGCCTGTCTCCAGCTGCACTCATATTCTCAGGTACTGGACGTCAAAGCTTCAGTTTATGAGCTGAGCTGGGGAGTGGGGAAGGGTTTCATCTCATAACGGTTAGCCAAAAGTGGGGGTTGCGCTGCTAACATGAATGCCTTTGTCATAGCGCTCCAGGAACTGTGACTGGGAAAAACTTCAGAGAAACTAGGATGCATCAATGTTTCTAAGTCTGAGCTCCCTTTCTCAGTCAGACCGGCACCAAGGTAGCAGCCAGCAGGGGGCTCTGTGGCCATGTCAAAGGGCAGAATGAGCCTGGGGAATGGAATGGAAAATCCATCTTCTACCCCAACGGCCATCCAAAGGACCTGAGTGTCATTTCCAGGGTCCTGGGAAATGGGGAGTCCCCACCTCCCAGCCCCCAGTGGGTTGAAGGAGGTTGGGCTGTATTTCCTCTGCTACTGTTGGTTCAAGGCAGCTCGGCACCCTAGTCCCCAAACTCAGGTACCTGGCTGTCACCATGACCATGATGACTTGGCCCCCGGAGGCCATGAGATGGCTGGAAAGACTGTGTTGGTTCTCTTCATTGCCAGCAGAGCTTTACTTACTGTCTTTCAGTGATGGGGTCTTTGGACGTTTAGCTTATTCTTGGTCTTCCTTAAGATTGAGCCTCATGCACTCCTTGGCATTTTTGGTTTGGAGTTACTCTTTCTACTATTTCTGTTCCCTACATCTTAAGGTTGGAAAAACTTCCACTTTCTTTCCTGTCAGAGAAGGTTCAGGTGGGCTCCGTTCTCAAACGTCCAAATATAAGTTCTCTGACTCTTTCACCCCCTTTGAGGCCCCCTTCCCCCACGGCCAAGCCCACGTGGCCTCTTGGTGTAGAACTCTGTGTTCACTTTGTATCGCACTGTGTTCTAGAGATTTCTGTAAGCAGTGATGGAGTCCTCTAATTAGTGCCTCAGCAGAGTTACAGTATTTCAGGTCCCCTTCTTTGACTTTACCAACACTTTTAAAAAACCACGCAGGGTCAACACTAAATAACAAAAGTAAATGAATAAAGTGTTACTTTGAGCTCCCAGAGAGCATGGGCCATATACCCCTGAGTTTCTGACACTGTGTAGGTACACACTTGAAATCAAGTGAATTGAATTGAGTCAGACTTAATTTAATTAGGCGGATCATTTTCTGCCTAAGCTGGAAGGGACCCGTGACTCTGTCTTCAACGATGAGTAAGCTCCGGACCAGGGTGCCGGTCTCAGGCCGCACAGCGAGCCGGGTCAGACCCGGGATTAGCTCTCCATCGCTCGGTGCCTTTGCTTTAGGAAGACATCAGAACAGGACACTATTTCATTGTCTTCTGTTTAGCACATCTGCAAAAATACGTTTTAAAAATGAACTGAGGTGTGGATGTGAGTTAGACGCTGAAAAGCGCCCATTCTATTCAAAACACACAGTCTCATAGACAAGACCATGTGGCTTGCGGCCCGCAGGGACAAGGTCACCCGTAATAAAAGAGGGGGATTGAGTTTGCTGCTGGCCAGTCCCGCTCAGCTACTAACAACCATCTGGATTGTCGACATGGAGGCCAGATTGCTTGTTATGTCCACCAAGTGAGTTGTCTTGCCCTGGAACAACAAAATACAAAACATCAACAAAAGAAACCTGTCGTCTCCCTGTCTGCCTCCATGGCAATGAGCTTTCTTCCAACTTGAGCTGGTGGCACAGCCACGGAGCTCAGCTCTGCCAATCGGGAGGGTGACAGCTGCCGGAGGGGCATTGGGGCAGGAATCCGATGGCCAGGCGGAGAGTTCTGGATGAGGAAGCCACAAGAAGGCATTTGCTGTGTTGTTTCCTTGTACAGAAAACAAGAGTCCAAGAACGCAATACCTATTTATTAGCTGAATGACCATCCTTTCCCTCGCTCACTTGGCTAAACAGAAAATGAAGTTCGGGGCCGTTTGTCCCACAGAGCTCTCTCACTCTGCGGCTCCTTTTCCCTTGTTTCTGTGAATAAGCAAATCACCCAAAGGCTGAAAATCTCTCCTTTACAGAAGAAAAAATGAGCTGGCCTGACCTGGCATTTCATTAAGGCTTTTTGTCTGTGTTTTGGATTAGTGCATCTTCTGCTTAAAGGTGGTGGTTCGGACTTCGCTTTCATGTTTCTTCTTAAGTTGTATTAATTTTGCTGCGAATTGTTTTGAGATGCTGACCCAGAGGAGGAGAGCACGTGGCTTCCCAGAAGAGCATTCTGCTATCAGTAGAGCACAGCAATGCAGATATTTCCCCAAGTAAAATGCCAGCCATTTATCAAATCAATTGTAGCAATTTCATTTCGCAGTCCTGTGAATTTTGTACCTCTTCCTAAAATGTCTGTCTGAACAAGCACACACAGAGTACATTTTGCAATCTGCTGCACAGGGGAAGCACCTACCCAATCATTTTATTTGCTGTACAAATTGTTAATTTGTTATTGTGATAACACATCTTATACTTACACTGACCGTGGCACTACAGCTGGTGGGGGGGGAGCATATAATCAGGAATTCAGATCAAACGGTAATCCGAAATCCTACACCACCTTTAGCATTTACCTTGAAATTTGCGGGTAGAGTATGGAATGCCATGCTATTTCACTGAAACAGGAAAATACTTGTGGATAGTTTGGATAAAATATTCTTATGACAATCAATATCTAATGGACTTAGATAAGAAAGAATCAGATTTGCTCTGTTTCCTCAATCAAAAATTTCAGAGGTTTGCTCAAGGTGTCTGCATGAAGAGAGCAAAAGCTCATTCACAGAATGTATGCTAGGTTCAGGACGCCTGGGGGGGGCACTGTTGGGTGAGTGTCCCACCCTTCATTTCGGCTCAGGTCATGATCTCAGGGTTGTTGAGATCGAGCCCCACGGCAGGCTCCTACGTGAGCGGTGAGTCTGTTCGGGCTTCTCTCTCTCTTCCTCTCCCTCTGTCCCTGCTGTTCATGCTCTCTCTCAGTTTCTTTTTCTTTCTTTAAAATAAATACATAGATCTTTAAAAAAATGTATGTTAAGTTCCACAACCTGTGCATCTGGAGTAAGAGGCAGGGCTGAGGGAGGTGTGGGAATAAAAGCAGGAAGACCCAGGCTTTTATTAAGGAGGTGCTGAGAGCAGTCACTGTACCAGGACACACACACACACACACACACACACACACACACACACACCACATATGCATGCATACACATGCATGTAATAAATCTGAACTACATACAGTTGATACATGTTTGCTTCTGCTTTTGTGCCTCAGCAAAAGATTTCTTTCTCTACCTGCAGTGACTCCTCATACATGCAGCCTACCCCACCTCCAGTTTTTTTGCTAATTCCTTTTCTGTCTTAAAAATGTTAGCCAGATAGAACCTCTTCCAGGAAGTCTTCCAAGACTATGCTCTGCCTCCATCATCTGTTTGTGCTCCATAAAGTCCTCAGGCATTCCCTCCTAGAAGTTTGTTTGTTTTTTATGATATATTTTGATGACACTTGGGTTAATCTACAAAGGTAGATCTGCCAGGAGTCTTATTAAACCTAGTCTGAATCTTCATCTGATTTGGTCTCCATCATCAGTGCTCCTCTTGGCTCCCAGGCTCCACCAGAATGGATAAATCTGTGGTACTTGGGGGACCTCCGACCTGCAACTGTCAGTGTCACTGCCAAGGATCGAGCAACCCTTTAAAGACTGCGAGCTCTGTCTCTGGGTGATAGTTGGCCTTGGGAAGTTCTTGATAGTGCTAGGAAATGTGGTGCACAGGGCCCAGATGGCTGAGGTGTTGAACAGAGACAGGGGACATTACAAAAAGCAAAAGCCAGATGGTCAAGTTCAGGGAGCTGAAAGACATGTCTGGGGAGTGGTGGGTTTTCTGTTTGGCTGGGGAGGCAAAATCACGGGGGATGAGGTTTGCAAAGCTGCACACAGTAAAATGGAAGTGGTACTTGAATATGAAAGCTTGGAATTTTTAAAAAAGATTTTGTCTATTTATTTGAGAGAGAAACACTCCTGAGACACAGCACAAGAAGGGGAAAGGATGGAGGCGGAAAGAGAGGCAGACTCCTCACTGAGCAGGGAGCCCAACCCAGGGCTCGATCCCAGGACCCTGAGATCATGACCTGACCTGAAGGCAGACACTTAACCGACTAAGCCACCCTGACTAAGCTAGAGATTTTTTTAATTGGGCAAGTATAGCACAGTTACTACAGGTATAAATTCTAGAGTAAGATTGTGTTAGTGACTCTAAATGTATTTATTCACAAGTCATATGAACCTGAGACCATTTCCTAACCCTCAATTTCCTCCTCTGTAAAATGGGGCTAAATTATTATCGACATCATAGGGCGGTTATAAAGATAAAATGAGTTGAAATATATCAAGCATGGACAACAATGCTTGGGACGTAGCATACATTACATTATGTACTCTTCAGTCCTGAAGGAAACGGGAAGCAAATGGAGTTTTGGGAAGCATTACAATGAAAACGTTCAATGCATTTCCCAAAGTATTTATCTATTTACTATTTTATTAACCTCTCGCTCTCTGAGACCTTGCATGAAGCGAATAAGGCAAGGTGCTGGATTCTTTATCTCAGCGGCACACTGCTTCCAGCAAAAGCACGTGGTGTGTTAAAACCCGGGTCCAGCGATGATACAAATAAACATGCATTTGGTTTTTGTTTTGTTCTGTTTTAAAGTAAATTTGATGTTTTGCTACCATTTATTGGGATTGGTAATATGTACATAAGAGGCTTGGGAACATGGCTAGTAATAAATGTTACTGGCATAGATTTAATATGCAAAAAGCCACAAAAGGATTACTTAGTATGTGGAAAGCCAGTGATATCATCAGTTACAGATTTTTACTCTTAAGTTCCCAGTAAGGTACATACTCCTTAAATACGTAAAAGTAAAACAAAACAAAACCAAAAAACATGTTTTACTCTGGTAAAACATACCAAAATAAAATAGCCCCATTAATAGCTGAAAGGATGGTGAGCTATTGACATTTGTTTGACGGCTAGCACCGCATACAGCACGGCTGAGTGACCCGTAGGACGGGTAGGGGGGCCGGGTCTCGTTTGGGGTAAGCATGTGGCTTCAGGGCCCTGAGCGGGACCTGGAGTTTTCACATAAAGCTTGCAACCTAAAAATGATGATTTAGCAGATATCTCAACATAGTTTTCTCTCAGCCTTTGCAGTGTTATGGCCGAGAAGACAGGCTTATAGAGTCAGGTTTTGAGATGGCTTGTCTTGGGAGAGATTTTTACAAAACTTTCATATTCTCTCTTAATATGTACCAAGAAACTGGTGAAAGCAGATTCTTCCCTTAGGGAAATACGTTTTTGAACTACATTTTTTTTTAACATTACTTAAATAGTATTGAAATAGTATTTAAATACTGTGGGAAATATAGTATAAACCTTCAAGTATATTTTTAAAAGGAGAGAAGACTACAACCACTGCAATATCACAGAACTAGGTTCATTTTGACACCTTTATCCAGTCCTTCCACATGAAGAAACAATTTGAGATTGTAGTATTTATATCTTGCATACTATTTATTAGCTCTTTTGAAATAATTATGACACAACTTAAAATAATGTGAGATATTTACAAAACCAGTGCGGAGAGATCTCCTACACCCTTTCCCCTGACTCCTTCCAATAGAAGCAACTGCTCCAATTATAGCTCACTATCAAAACCAGGAGACAGATACTCATACAATCTACAGACCTTATTCAGACGTTACTAGATGTCACAAACACTTGTGTGCGCATGTGAATGTTTGTGTGTTCGTGTATCACTCAAATTAGTTTGTATTTTCTTTCTACTGAAGAGTCTTTAATGTTTTATGGGTCAATATATGATTCATAATTTCCATGCTTTTCAACATAAAAACTATATAATCTCCTTACAGAAGAAAATAGATAATATTTTTTAAGCCCTTCCAGCTGTGAGTTCACTGTTTTGAAGTATTGGCATTAAATCATGAGTTTCCATACAGTTAGAGGAAGAATTTGTATTTATTATTACTTTTCAAGTTGAGTCGTTGACCAAAGTTACTTCTTTAATGTCTGCTACTCCAGAGGACAGGACCCTCTGTGAGCCGAAGGCATGCTTCCCTTTATTTGCCAGTTTATGCTCGCTCTATCTGATATTTTTCACTAGCACTTTATTTGGTATCCCTACTCTTTCTATGTGGTGTTTTACAGATATTTTTGAGTTAAGTAATTAGTGAGTAAACATAAAATATGTACCATCAACTTTTTAATGTGGCAAAAATGCTAAATATACTGTTTAGTATATGTGAGGTCAACAACAACAATAACAAAATGGTCTATCACCCCCCTAGGTGTACTTGAGAGGTGGAAATTAAAGTCCTCTTTCTGGCTATGAAAATCCCATGTCTTCTCTAACATATCTACATCTCAGTGATACTCAGTAGAGTGTGATTATGTTGAGGTTAGATACCATTTTGATACTTTAAGAAAGACCTAGAAACAAATTCTTGCTTTTTGGCAGAATGTAGACTGGTCATTCATTAAAACAGTGATTCGGCAAGCATCTATAGAGAGACTTGAGTGTGTCAGGAGTTTGACAGGCTAAAAGACCTAGGTTTTATGATTTACTTGGAAAGAGACAGGAAAAGCCCTAATTATAGAAAGAAGGATAGTTGCTAGAGAGAAGCAAGCACAAGAAATGTCAGGAAGACTTCTGGTGCTGGAGAGTAATGCTGAGAAGCCTACAATGTGCGGTTCCTCAGGAATATATGGTATTCTAAACCTGCACATGAGCGGCTCTGTTTCACCTGTCAATGCTACTGGAGCACCTGGCCCACTGTCATTGGAGAGGGGACCTTTAGAGCCTTTAAAGACTTCGGTGTACTTCTGAGGAGGGGAAACATAAATCTCAAAGCACTGATTGAGAGCTTTTCCCTGGCAAATCTGGTTTGTCTACAAAACTAATTACATGCCCCAAATACCTACACTCTTCCAAAAATAAAAATATGTTTCTTGTTTTTTTAAGATTTTATTTATTTATTTGACAGTGAGAAACACAGCTAGAGAGGGAACACAAGCAGGGGGAGTGAGAGAAGGAGAAGCAGGCTTCCCACGGAGCAGGGAGCCCAATGTGGGGCTCGATCCCTGGACTCCGGGATCATAACGCGAGCCGAAGACAGTCGCTTAACCAACTGAGCCACCCAGGCACCCCAAAATATGTTTATTTTCTATGGACAGCTGGTATCTCATTAAATGGTTAGGTCAATACTAGTCTCTTTAAAATGCAAATAGGAGAGAAGTAAGGTTAAGGTCTTCTACTCATTTGTTTTTATTAGTGAATTACTATACTTATTTTTCCTCCCACTGCTTAGCAGAATAAAGTGGGGCTTCAGAGTAGTCTTAGAAAATGTTTAGTGGGGAATGAGTTGAGATGGCGATTTTATTACCTAGAACTTCATGGGAAATGAGGCCTATTTAAACAGCAATTAGTGGAGCATGGAACCACAGAAAAAGGGCTTCATAGAAGCATACCATGCTCAGGAACATTTGGGGAAACTCATATGCTCCCTCTCTCCTTTCCTTCTGCGAGAATTCAGATCTTATACCAACAAGTTCATCATGGGTCAGTAGCATTCAGTGGACTGGTCAGAGTTATAAAGGATAGCTGAGGTTCTCAGACCAGTCCACTGAATGCTAGCAAATGTGGCCTAGCTTCTCAGTCTCCCAAATGTCAATTTGGTTTTTGGGCCAAAGTGTAGAAAGAGAGACTCCTTACCACACTCTCAAATGTGTAAAAGCATACTGCTCTTAGAACAGCCTGGGATGGAAGAGCCATAAGTAACCTTGTGGTCATGTCATCACTAACCTTTAATGGGAAAAAAAAAAAAAAAAACTAACAGAGAAGGTAAGTGACTTGTAAGGCATACTGCTAGTTAATGAGTAGAGAACCTCTTCTTTAGCCAGTGCCCTTCACTTTTGTCTCCTTTAACGTACAGCACTTTTTGTCTGTAATAACCAGGGTCCTCCAGGAAAGAGCCAGCAGGAGAGAGGGAAAGAGAGAGGTTAATTATCAGGAATCGGCTCACATGATTACAGAGATTGACAAACCCCAAGATCTGCAGTCAGCAGCCGGGAGACCCAGGAGAGCCAGCGTAGTCACAGCTCAAGTCCAAAGGTAGGAACCAGGCTAGCTGATGGTCCAAAGGCTTGAGACACAGGAGAAGTGACAGTATAATTCCCATTTGACTCTATGGGCCTGAGGACTAGGAAAGCCAATGATATAGGTTTTAGTTCAAAGGCAGGAGAAGATCAGTGTCTTCTCAGTCAACCTTTTTTATTCTATTTAGGTCATCAGTTAATTAGATGACCTAAATAGATTAGGTTGCCCCCACCAGAAAGGGCTATCATTTTTACTCAGTCAACTGATTCAAATGTCAGTCTCATCCAGAAATACCCTAAAGATACACCCAGTATGTTTAGCCAAATGGGCACCTCAAGACTCAGTCAAGCTGACAAGATAACCTTCTCACTGTCCTCCTTTTCTGCCTCAAGTACTATCTCCATTGCCATCCCCACCCCTACCTCCATATCTTCTCTCTATATACTTGTTCCTGATCCAAATGGAAGCAACTCTCAGCTCTCCCTAGTTCTCCTCATCTCTTCTTAGTTGAGACATGTTGACTTTAATAAGGTAAAGAGCCTTCAGCGTTATCCAGAGTGGAAATGAGATGCCAGTGGAAGGCTTCAAGCAGTGATTCCTAGGTCTGCCTTGCTTCAGAGAGACTTTGAGGAGAAGGGCAGTCAAGGGGCTTATAGATTCACTACTTAGAAAAGCATTATGATGAAGGATATGTATCTGTGATAGACCCACAGAGCATATAGGAATCTTAAGAAATGGCATTAGGTTTTAGAAAAATCAGATTTGTCCTTGACTGGAAAATTGAAGTGGTAATAGTCATTAAGAAAGAATTCTCCATTCAGCTATGAATATATATCCCTACTGTAATAAATTGAAAACAGCTTGCATTGGGGAATTTTTAGAACAATATGTATCCCTAAGTAGTGAGTGATGTGCTTAATTAGGCATGCCTTGACTTCTCTGTGCCCTGCCATTTTTCTGGAGTTGGAAGATACATTGATTTGAGGATGGCTGGGCCATGGCAGCACCAGAGCCTGATCTCAAGTGGTCAATGCAGATGAATGTCCAGACTGGAGTCCACAATTGAAGCGAGGAGACCTTTAAACTTTGGGGGACATAAATAGGCTGATGATGAAAAATCCAGGCAGGCAAAGTGGAAAACATTAGGAGCAGCTATAGTATACTGAGGAAAGCATGGGGTTCAAGTCAAGCTATTGTGGATTTGAATCTTGGCTTCACACCAAGACTTTGACAGGACTTGTCTTTATTTCTAAAAAGTTGGATAGTAACAACTCCCTCTACATAATGTACTTGGCGCTAAAAACTAACACATGGGGAAATAACACAATATCTAGCATGGAGTAGGTGATTAATAAATGCTAACTACATGTGAAAATTAAAGAGGTATGCACATAGCAGAGCTCAGCAGCTGAAGATGCCAGGTTACTTGGGCGTTATGTTGATGTGGGAAGAACAGCCAAGACTTAATGGTCTGAAGCATGGAAAGGACGATGACTCTGGGTAAGGGCACCCTGCATTCACCTTATATAAATTGTCATGGAAGCACCAGAAATAGGACTTTTTGCCTCATAACAACTATAATTGAGAAACTAAGACTCCTAAGAGCTTTCCCAAGGACACACAGTTTGTTAGGCAGAGTGGAAGAACTCAAGACCATTTGTCCCCAGAGCCTAGATCTTTCCACAACACCTCCTTCTTTTAAACTGAAACTCTGGGGTTAAAGTTCTGGGTGGGATGGAGCAGGCTGACTCCATCCTGTCTCTTCCTGTTGACTGCAGCATAGAGGCAAACTATAGCACTAAATACCTGACATAGAAGAAAGCAAGACTGCAAGTCACTAATCTAAGCTTCCATCTTAAGAACCTAGAAACAAAAGAGTAAAATAAACATGAAGCAAGCAGAATAAATGAAATAGTAAAGAGCATATATATAAGGAAATTAAAAAAAGAAAAGCAATAGGGAAAATCAGTGATACCAAAAGCTAGTTCTTTGAAAAGGCCAATAAAATTGATATATTTCTAGTGAGAATGAATAAGAGTAAAGAAATGACATACTCTGCAGACATTAAGTGGAAAATTAGGAAATTCCATGAGCGATCACTGAGATCTTGGGAAAAATGACATAACCTTAATTATTATACCTATAAAATGAAAATGGTATTGCCACAAATAATCATGAGAAGATTGTTGCAAGGATTAAATTAACATCGAGAGCTTGCTAGCTAGAGCTAAATGAGGCACCTGGTGTCTGAGAGGTGTTCCACAAATATTTCCACAATTGACAACTGCTTGGTATATGGTGCTGACCGTGCCAGTGAGGTCCGCGGAGGCCAGGGCACTCCCTGGACAAGGGAGATGAGAGAAACATGGATGCACGGATTCTTCATAGAATAACTGGGACCTGGCATGAAGCTTACAAACCATGACGACACAAATGAGAGGCAGAAGGGGACAGGTGAAGGGCTGGGACTGGCCCGCAGGATAGGTAGGAGGTGAGCGTCCCCAGTGGAGAGGATCAGAAGTGCAGAGAGGCCAGGGCCTAGAAGAAGGTTCAGGGGTGCCGGGACGGCACCTGGGGCCATTTTTACATGTCTTGAATCCCTGCGTAAGGACTCTGCACCTGACCCCATCAGCAGTGGGAGGACAAGGTACACAACCACGGAGAAGGGTGCATTTCCCAGCTCATCGGGAGTCTCTGCGCTTTGGGCTTGGAATCCCATACCTATGGCATGCAGTTTCAAGATTACTTTCGTGTTTACCTTTTCCTCCACATTTCACAGATATCCTTTATTTTTTGTTGGTGGATAAATACCTTCAGGTCTTCACACCTGTTTCTCTTTCAGGGGAATGCAAATATAAAAAAAATAATCAGTTTCTTTACTGACAGGTGGATGTTTAGTGAAGTTTCATGGTAATTAAAACCATATTCTAAATATTTAAATAAGCAACATAAAATATGAAAATAAGTTTATATTCAATAATTTGGTGCACATTACTCAAAACTATCAAGTGTTTCTTTAGAGCCTTTTGTTTGATTAGAGAATTCCTGAGCCTTCGAAGCCCTGACTTAGCAATTGACGAATTTACAGTTCGCGCTGCTCCGAGGGAACCTGCATCGGCATCAGACTGCAGTCAGCAAGAAAAACGCTCTGATGGAGGAAGGAATTGACAAGTTTCTAGGAGACTGGTTTTCTAGTAGCATTACAAAAACCATCCCTAAAAAAATATGAATAGTAGGATCATGTCAACTACTTGTAATGTGTGGAGAGCATGATTTTTGAGAATTCATATGGCTAATAATTTATATATAAGCAGTTCTGTTTATGTGGCCATTTCTATTCCAGAGCAGACCAGGAGATAAATGAGAGAGGAATATAGAGAGCTGAGATAAAGGATCGGGTGGCGCCATCCCCGTAGGGAAACCGCGCTCACCTCTGTGATTGCCGGTACTGCCTCGAGCTCTAAGTCGCCTAGTGTTCGCCTCCCTAGTTCTGCTGCAGAGATGGGGAAGGTCTGCTTGTCCCAATCCAGGATACAGGGCGCAATTCAGGCTTCCAGGGTTTGAGATCGCCTTTTCTTTCTCCTCTGGATGTGAAAATCCGATGTCACCTTTACCACTCGGAGCACGGAATAATGCCTATTTCTCTCTCCCGCATTAGCAGTGTATACCATACACCAGCTCCAACTATCTTCTTCCTCTCTCTCTCTATATATATACATACATATGTACCTGGGGCCCCACCCTCAATATATTATGTATATAATATATATATACACACATATATTACGTATATAATATCACTAAACGCGTCACCTCTTCTAAGTTGCTATGAGCACTGAGTTCCACTTACATACGATGTGGAACAGAGATTCCCCGGGAAGAGGGCGGGCGGTACCTCACACTACCCAGACTCCCGAGTGTGGACACTATGGAGCGAGGCGGTAATTGCCGTTGACAGACTCTGGCCACACCATTCTTGACACTGGGCAAATGAGCCCGGCCTGGAGCAAATCAAAAGCAGAAACAGGTGTGAAATCACCTTCCTGCCTCCCGGGATGAATGCGGTGTACACTGGAGGCAACGCACCTGCACTATTGTTTCAGAGGAAAAAATAGCTGCTAAGAGCAAATACTCGTGAGCCTTGATAGAGACAAGCGACTCCTGTGTAATTTGAGTATAAATGGGTCCTTTTTTTTTCCCTTTTATGATGGTTTATACTATGTTAACGCTTTGAGGAAATGGCTCTAAAGTTCAGTTTAAACATTTAACTCCTGCTTGCTTTAAATAGTGAGGGGAGAGGAGACTGGGGAGAGATCTAATTTCCAGAATGGCCGCAGGGGACCCCACACTGCTGTCTGTCCCCATTTCTTTGTGATCATGAGGTTCTTGGCTCATTTCTGTGCTCACTGAGCTCTCCTTGCTGCTCTGGAGTGACCTCCATCCACAAAAACCAGAGCCCACCCCTCACAGGATCTGTGGACGATACTACGGTGAACACCTGGGGCCCCACCCTCAATATGTAATTCAGACTGGAAATGTTAAAGGCGTTGGCAGGAAATCACAGGAATTCCTGCTTTTTCCTATGCTGACTACTTTAGTGCCTTTTAACACATTTTTATAGGTTGTACTTTTATTCCTGGTAGGTTTGTTTTTTGTTTTTGTTTTATTTTGGTTTTGTTTTGTTTTTTGTTTGTTTTTTTGCTACAAACATAAAAGCTTCATGCCCACGGGGTCATGGGGAGCTATCCCGCTCCTAGACCTCCCACTCCTGTGCAGGCCTGAAGACTCCACAGTGAGGCCCCCTAGCTCCCATTGCCCCCCGCCCCTTGGCTCTGCCCTGCTCTGAGTTGAAACCAGGAGGATAGCAAGGCAAGGATGATGGAACCATAAATTCACATTTATTAAATCAGACTAGTTCCACAAGACATAATGGTCTAAAATTGCTCTGGAAATCCTCTTACCTGCCTCAATTGCAGGATCTAAGTTCGTGCCTGCGGCAAGTTGCTTTGTTCTCTCTTTCTTCCTAAGCCAACGTCCTGCGCTCCTTTGGTAAATTCCTAATCTGGAAACTGGAAATTTGTTCTTGAAAAGTCCCAGCTTTTGGAGGGAAATGGGAGCTACTGTTTCTGTTGGCCCCAGCTTCTGAGTGTGACCTTCCCCATGGGGTCTGCTTTCCAACAGACATTACAATATGAATTCCTGGACTCTCATTGCTAACTGCTCACCTAAACTTCTGTTGTTGTTGCTGCGTCCTTTGAACATGTATTGTGTTTGTCGGAATGAACTCTCCCTTGGCTATGACAGGTACCTTCAGTACCTGCCCAGGTGGGCATATTCAGCACATGTTCACAGTCTGCCCATATCTGCCCTGGGAACCCAGGTGTAGCCTGACCAGGATTTAAGTGACATTCTAGCTAGACGCTCTTTGCCAATACTTTCGTAGCCAATGTCTAATTTTCTCTAAACCCAGTTACTGTGATAAACGGATTATAAATTAGGTCACACACTGTTCCTGATACTCCCAGATCAATCACACACACCCCTGGGTCTCTACTGTCTGCTAGGTGTGGCATTAGACATTTGAGATGGACAAAGGAGCAGTAGTTGCCTTATCCTTGAGGATCTTACAAAGTATGATCTGCCTAGCCCAGATTCCAGATCTGTTAGCTCCTCCTGTGGGTCTTCTGGGCATACTTTACATGATCATCATCTTTGTTTTCCTATTTGTGAAAAAGACATAATAATTTTTACCTCTGGGGGTCGTTGAGAGAACAAAATCCAATAGCATGCCTCGTGCCATGATGGTTCTCCTACAGTGTCTTTCTGGGCCTGCCTCATCTACTGCAAAGATTTTTTTTTTCTTTTTTGTAAAATGAATTGTTGGACTCCATATGGACTAAAGTCTTTTACACTTAAAAACTTTATGATTCTAAGGGCCAATACACTTAATTTACTTTCAAAAAATGAGTACGTGAGCATTTAACACAGCACAATCCAATAGAACTTTCTACATTGAGGGAAATGTTCAATATCTCCTGCCCAATATGGCAGTCGCTCTCCACATGTGACGATTGAGCACTTGAAATACGGCTAGTGTAACTGAAGAACCGTACTCTGATTCTGTCCATTTTAATTAATTGACAGCTAGGTAGACTAGCCAAGGAACAGACTTAATTTATTCTCCTGTGTTATGAACCAAAATGGAGCGGGAGAGTCTTAGCATAAGTCATTTTGGATGTCTTTCCTTTCAGAAGTCAAAGTGGCACCCTCCACTAAAAATATGCATCCCTCCTTTTGTTCATGCTGCTAGGGAAATGAGAGAAAATTGAATAAAGATACACAGGGCAGTTTCCATACTTCTGTAATTTCCCCTGAATTGCTCACAAAGTGACGATTATTCTCCCGTTAAACATGGGGCCATCTGGGGCATAGATATGCAGGAAGATGAAAATGTGACTGCACGGAACCTATTCTTTAAGCATAGATTTGTTCTTTTGTGTTGTGTGGAGGACAGAGGATTTTCTGAACTTCTATGGGAGCGTCCCGGCATCTTTATCTCTTTCACATCTGCCGCTGCGTGGAATTGATGGTAATCGGGGTTATTATTATGGTGTCTTCCTCCACTTAATACAAGGCCATCTGGGGTTTGTGTGCTAGGGGATGGATTAGCATTTTTTTTTCAAGTGCTCTTCTTCTTTAGTAAAAATATTTTACGGAAATTATTTCAGAGAAAGGATTATGAGAATAATGATGATAATACTAATAATAGGGTTATTATGTGAGATCGCCTTTTTAAAAAGCCTCTAGTAAGCATAATCCAGAGCAGGCAAGGCCAGGAGTTGAACACCTGGCCTGGCCTCTGGAAGCAGCCATGAGCGGCTCGTGCGGCCTCCCAGCTTCTCAGCGAACCATGATTAGGGCTCTGAATTGAAAACAGGGCGACGAGGTTGGTGGGAAGACCATGACACAGAGTCAGATGGATGCTGTGGACTCGAGGTCTGTCCCCTCCCGCCTGCGGGTCCTCGGGCATGCTTAAAAATAATCATCATCTTTGCTTTCCTCTTTGTGAAAGAGGGATCACAGTACTCACTTTTGGGGGTCGTTGAGAGAACGAAACCAAATACAGTGGGCGAGAACACTTTGCACCATGCTTGCTCTGTGGTCTTAATAAATTTTTGAGTAAAAACAAAACAAAAAAAATTAGAATGCAAATGCCCAACTGAAGTGGCTTTTCAGTTTCCTTATTTCTTGACAGATTATCCCAAGAGCAGTTAATATTAGAAGCAATGTAGCATTTCTACTTTGTGTTGTATAATTAGCTTAAGTTAAATGCCAAGAGGTTGGGTGAATCTAAAACCTTATTTAAATTGGTTCCTAATGTATGCCTCTAACATAGTGATGTACGGTGATAGGAACAGAATTTGGAGTCGTACAAAAATGTCTTTGAATTATTGGCAGAGCGCCCTTGAAGAAGCCACTTGTGTCTCTGAGCTCAGTGTTATTTACAGTACTAGTCGCACGCGGAAGGTATGTCACATGTTTATGAAGAAATTATTCAAGTTACATCATTTAATGTAAAATCTATTATGCATAGGCACATAGTTAGTGCTGGTGTGAATATCTATGTGTATGATAAATGATATATGAGCTCTATGATCTATGTGCATTTGGGTAGGTGATAAGCTGTGTATATGTATATATGCAGTGTGTGTGCGTGTGTGTGTGATTTGGTTCTCTTTCCTGCCGCTCCGGTACAGCTTTGTCTTTTTGTCCTGTGGAAATTATGTGAATCTGACTGGCTTGATGTTCTGATGGCTTGACTTCTCCATATATAACCTTTCATTTCATCTTACCTATACTGCTTTCCATTTACGGGCTGTGGCCTCCTTCACCGTGTTCTGTGTTACATTGGCTGCCTGTCTGAAAGGCTCTTTCTTTCCTGAGATCCCGCCCACCTCTGTCATGCCATCTTTGACAGGTGGATGTAGAATGGTTGCATACATGGGAAACCAGACTTTGTTTGGAAGACACTGAACTAAATAAAGGTACATTGTTTCCTAATAACATATGTTAGTCTATATATTAACTTGATGAGAAAATTTCCTTGTAAGATTAGAAACCCAAATCTGTTTCCTTACACAAATATTTATTTTACTCCATTGTGTAGGCACACGCCTCTGATATTATAGCACTGTCTAGAATAGCATATTTGCATCTGTTTGGCAAATTAAAAAAAAAAAAGAGTCTGGAATCCTGTATTCTTGGTCTTTCTTCCAAGATGAAAGGCACTTCTCCTACTGAAACCATGTGCCGTGCTCTGAATCATGGGTCTGACCACGGCCTGCTCAGAGACTTTGAGATGTTAGAACCAGAGGGAGTCAGATTTCTGGGGGTCGTGAGATTCTCCTTGCAGATTCATTCCTTTCTCTTCCCTTTCTGCTCTGAATCCCAGAAGGTGACCTCCGTGGGCTGACTTTCCCAGGCCCCCAGTGCCAGTAGTGTTCAGCTCAGTCTGGTCAATGGGAAATGGACAGTTGGGATGAAGGGAGGAGCCAGCTCTCGTTGTCTCTTTCTCTCTGCGGTGGTGGCCCCCACAGTGGTCCAATCTTCCACTCTCCAGATGGTCCATCGGCCGACTCTTCCCTGGGTGGCTCTGGCCCCGGTGCTCCTACAGTGCCACCTTGTTATTGTACTCCTCCACCTTAGGCCACGTGGTGGCTCTTAGCCATCAGGCCTGTGTTGGATTTGCAGCTCTCCCATTACCTAAGTGATTGAGCTGCCAATCCAATGGGTCTTGCCTGTTTCTGTGTCTATGACTTCTAAGGTGGAGCATATGTAACCTCTAATCTTATTCTCTGCAAAGGTGTTTTGTTTGCTAAAAATATGACAGAATGAAAAAATTAGTCAGCTAGTTGATCAGTGGGGAAGGACATTGCATCAGTGGTGGTGAGGTTTGCTTCTGTACCGGGAGGGATAAAAAAATACATGGAGAACAAGCATCGCATGAATGAATGAGCGAATGAGCGAGAAATCAACACAGGAGGAAAGAACACCATACCGTATGTTCTTCACAGCCGTGGGTTCGGGGCACAAGTTGCCACCAGTGGTAGCTGTGGATTTTTGTGTACACTCTGGTATCGATTTGCAAAGTTCCTTTGGGAAAGTTTTTCCTTCCACGTGGACCTACCAGTCTTCTCACGTATAAAATGTGAAGTTTCTACCAGGCACACCACCTTTATCATGATTGTGAAATGTGACGAGGTAGAGTGGCTACATGTTTTTCTCTAATGAGACGGATGCCGAATGAGCCTGTGAGCTTCAGGGCCCAAGAGCACTGTGTTCCTGTTAGTGGTGCCGGCGATGGGGACACTCGCCGCATGTCTGCCTGGGAGTGCTGTTCAGGGCAGACCTGGTCTGGAGTCTCATCTGACTCATTACAACAGCCTTGTCTCCATCTTCCTCTGCACGTGGAGGCAGTGGGAAGTTACTGCTGCTCAGGATCAAAGAATGTGATCGTTGCTGGATTATGAAAGCAGCTGGATCATGAAAGCAGTAGTCTCTCTGCCTGCCTGTCTTCTACAGTGAGGTGAGAGTGCTCTGGGGACCAGGTATTTTGTTTGCTCTGTTGGAGCCTCAGTAAGAGACACGGGTTGTAGCATAGACTAAATAGGAGAATTGTTGGCTGAGTTTGATTATATGTGACCTATGGGATTCATCAGCAGATGAGCCAGGGTCCCAGATATAAATATAATTATAAAATGTGAAGGTCAATATAGGATGGCCTCTCTGTCTTAGCCAGCAGACTCTCAAAGCAGAGCTTCAGACAGGGCATGGATGCAGGGAGTTTTTTTTAAGAAGTGGAATCAGGAAAGAGTGAAAACAAGAAGGAGTGGGAGCTCCTTACTGATGGGGACAACAGGGGACCACAGAGGAAGCTGAACCGTGTAGGGGTGGAGGAGGCCGTAGCTATGGACTATCTTCCATCCATCGTCTGATATTGGAGGGTTGCTGCGTGGCTCTCAAATCCCTCAGATCTCTGGGCTTGAGCAGGTATGGGAAAGCTCAGCAGTGGCCTTGGTAGGGACAGAGATGCCCAGGACAGAAAGCAGGATGTGGCAGAAAGTACCCGTACATACACCGAGTTTCAGCGGCCATGCTGAAGAAACAAGATGGGCAGAGAGGAGGAGAGGAGTCGTGGGATGGGGCAGATGTAAAAGCTGAAGACGCCTCCTTTCTTTAGCTCCTTGGAGGTGACCTGAGGGGGCAGAGACGCCCATGTCCATCTCGGCTCTGCATTTGCCAACAGCAGAGCCGCCCCACCCCGGCGGCAGGGCGGGAGGACCGCCGCACACAGGCCTCTCTTGTGCCCTTCACCTTCGGCCAGCAGCTTACGTGGACTTGAACTAGGCCAGCCCAGGACCAGTTTTTGTAGAACTTGGGTAGGGCTTAGTGCGCACAGGATTGTACTGACTCCTTCCCTACAATTCATAGGGACTCAACTCTCCAGGATTGGAGGCTGCCTCAGTTGGACCAGTCAACACTTTCCAAGTGCTCCCGTCACAAGGCGGCCACTCAGCCACTCCCCGGATCTGTGGGGATGCTTGCACCGTGGGCGAGGAGGCAGAAGAGAGTGGGCGGACGGCGTCAAGGCTGTGATGGGCTTCCACAGGACGGGCACACAGATCTATAACATTAACATAAAAATGTAAAATAATATCTTCTCTGTGATGAAGAGAAGCTCAGGACTTTTAACAACATCCAAGACATTAAATACGAGGCAAGAATTGATAAAGATTCGGTTACCTCAAAATTAAAGTTTTCTGTTCCAAAGATGAATGGGGGAAAAGTGATTTTTGATGTTGAAACAGGAGAGAGATTAACATCCAAACTGGGGAAGGGATACCTAACAGTCACACGGAGAGATTTTCCAGTCGTTGGTGTCCAGAGAAATAAGAAATACAGAGAGCTGTTACTACAAACCTGTTAGCTTCCCTCCCCCACGTAAAAAAGGTCCTAGCAGAGGATGGATGCCAAAGGTTGACAGGCACTGGGGGATATAGGGACGTGCTTCCTCGTGGGGATGAGGACTGGCGCAGCCGTTCTGAAGACCAGTGTGATCCCAGTCAATCAACTGGAGTGGAGATCCATTCTGTGAGGGCAGCAGTCCTCTCCTGGGGGCTGTCCCGGCGAAGAGGTTCTCTCACATATCCATAAGAAGCCAGAGGCAAAGATGCCCTTCGGTCACTGGTCCTCATGGAAAGGACCGGAAGCCACCTGTATCCTCCCGGGGGAGGGTGCTAGCACAGCGGCAGACGCACATCGTGGCGTAGTAGTGACAGGGCGTGGTCTGGGTGCCTGGCTGTACACCCGTACCAGACACACAGCCTAAAAATAGAATGCTCGGTGGAAATGCAGCAAAAGGAGTGGAGGTACCACACGGGACAGTCACAGTCGTGTCGCAAACACCTGTCTTGAAAAATCTCAAAATAACAGAAATTCACTCACTACATAATACTAAGATGGCTCTGTGGGGGGGGGGGTCGGAATGTGTTAAGATAATAAAAGATAATAAATGATAAAACAAAAGAAACTCACACGAACCCATGCTGATGATGCACAGTGAACCGAAGAGTGTGTTCAGCTCTGTCCTCTGCATTTCTGTGATCGAGGTTAAAAATCAGTATAATGCTCTATGTTACCCTGTGTTACTCCTTATTCTAATCTGATGAAGGAATAATAGAGGAAAATCCTGAAGTTGGCAGGTACGCATAGCCCCACACAGAGCAGCTTGGCTCCTACACCTGCATGTGAGGACTGACAGTCGTGGTCCCCCAGATGGCACCGGCAGCGTCGTCGGAATCTTAGGGTTTTTAAGACATGTGACTAGCAATTGGTAAAGGTCCCATTAAGACAAAATATAGTCTCCCCTTGGCTTACAAAGTAGGTGTGTTCTTGGGAAGTTCAGTGCATAAGAAAGCTGCACAAAGAGAGCGCTGTGTTTCCATTTGGAAAATGAAATTAGATTCTAGATTCAAATAAGTTTTTTTTATATATATTTTATTTATTTGTTTGACAGAAACACAGCCAGAGAGGGAGAAAAAGCAGGGGGAGTGAGAGAGGGAGAAGCAGGCTTCCCGCCTAGCAGGGAGCCTGACACAGGGCTCAATCCCAGAACTCCGAGATCATGACCTGAGCCGAAGGCAGACACTTAACGACTGAGCCACCCAGGTGCCCGCAGATTCAAATAAGTTTTAAAAAGGTTTTCACCTGCATGAATTTCAGGTGAGAGTTTTGAAAGTCTCACAATATAAAGGTAAGGGTTTTTATTTGTTCTGTTTTGTAAATCTCTAAATCATTGTTCCGTGGATTAAAAGGCATCCAGCATCCCTGGTCCTTGCCTACCAAATGCCAATAACCCCCTCCCCTCACCCCAAACACTGTGACAATAGGGGCACCCAAATTCCAGGATTCTGCCTAGGGGGAATGCTGCCCCACTGAGGCATGGAATTCGGAATGACTATAATGGAGGCCCAACTTCTTTTTCTCCATGTTGGAAGACTTGGATAGCTTTTGATCTAAGAATTTGACTTTATATGACATCTTGAAAGTGAAGGCTTGAAAAGATGGCCGCATCTCCTCTGAACAGGTCTATAGGAGACAAGAACTTTGTTCAGATTTGCCTTGGTCGGGCAGGTCTTGGTGATAACTTTCACGCTTAATCATCAATCTGATGAATAACAATAGGAGCAATGGGCAAGTGGTTATTTCCCAGGGAAAATCCAAAATCCTGGTTCGCTTTGAAATAACTCATGCAGCTTGGGAAAAGCTGAAAATAATCAATGATTAACCAGAACATGAATTCTGGGAAACTATGAAAACTTACAGTATAAGCAATTTCTGCTTTTAGAAGCAGAATTAGTATGGTATTGGCCTACTTTAATGTTTTTCAAACTTTAAAAAAAGAAAATATCATTTTCAAATAAGCTATTAGGTAGATCCTTAAATAGAAAGCAAGTGAAATTGGTATTTCCTTACTACAAATATATTTTATAAGCTCAAATTTATAATACTTCATTATTATATCAAGCAATTACAAAGTGAAGCTGTTTTATGGCATAAATGCTTGGAACTAAGGGTAATGATGGCAGCCTAGTGTCATCTTATCATCTACTTTATTCTGGCATTTTCTTATGGCTGTGCAGAATTTAAATATCTTAGTTCGTACAGATAAGACCATGCACATAGTGAATTTTTTAGAAGTTTACATTGTACTCTCAGAACTTAATCTATAAATCTGTTGTAAAAGCTTAAAATGTAAATGAGAAAAATTTTGTTTGAAACTCGAATGAATATCTAACTTCGCTTATAACCAAACCATAATAGCTAACTATTCTCATAGTCAAATCATAAATTTAAAGCTAGACGAATAGCAAACCAAGCCAAACTAAAGCAAATAAAACAAAAAGAAATCACTTAAGCCCGTGAACTGTCCATAGTAAGACATAATCCCCCAGGGACCCATCATATGTTCTCCTATTAGTGCACAGATGGTAACAAGACTGGGATGGGAGTGTGAACCTCGCAGGGGCACCTGACCCTTACCTCGCATCTATTGAGCAAAGTGTGTTAGGCTACAGTAGTGCACAGTACACATTTGGACTTGAGATGAGCACAAATCCTTGCAGAGGTCTGAATCTTCTGAGGGCCTAAGTAGAGCTATGGTCTTCCTCTTTAATGATCTATCCGACATGAATTTAAATATACTCAGAGGATACAAGCAGAATATATTCAGAGATATGCCAAAAGAGATTAGACTGATAATACAGATGAATATGTGGGTCATCTCCCGTGTGTTAACATTTAGTCAAGAACCACACCATTTTAAAAGTGATAATATATATATATATATAATTAATATATAAAATTAATATATACATATAATTATATAATTATATATGATATGTAATATATATTAAAAAAGAAATTCTGTACTACCATTTATATGACTGGAAAAAAGTTATTTATAAGACCTGTTCTACTTGGAATTAACCCCGCATTTTTAGGCAGAAACTTAGACATATATTCTTAGCACCTGAGCACAGAGGAAGCAGGGAGAAAGCAGACCTCATGTCAAGGTCTGCATGAACCTACCTCTCCGTGACTACCAGCCCTGGGATTCTCCTGAGCTTCCTGAATCTTCTTATGCCCTATTCAAATATTAATCATTGTCTTATATACTGAACAAGGTGGCTTTGAGAATTAAATAATTGAGTTTTATGAGGATGCTTTGAACATTCAAGTTCTTTATGAATATTGAAGACAAGATCTAAGGCTCTCCATGCTTGTTAAGAGGGGTAGGTGACTTCCTAACACAGACTCTTTAGTTCAAAAAGAAGTTTAATTATAAGGTAATCACTGGTAAGAAACTTTGAGTTATTAAAAATGTTATTATTTATTCCACTATGAAATTATAAATATGAAAAAAATATAAAGAGAAATGAGAAGAGAAAAAACACTCTTACCACCATTGCTGGAAGACAACCAATGCAGACGACTTGATTCACTTCCTTCCTGTCTTTTATTTCTTATTTATACTTTTATATTTTAGCATGGCCATGTTTGCATACAATTTTTATTTTACTATTTTGTCTTAATGTTAAAACAAATATTTCCTCATGTCAAACTGTAGATTTTTATAACTGCAACTTCAAGAGTACACAGCAAGCTGTTTTATTTTCCCCGGAGGCAACGTATCTGACTTCCATTTCTACCTTTGCCCTTGGCCAACTGTCTCGATCTGTTCACATAAATTTTTTTAAGTTCATAAATAAGGAATGGTAACTTTTGGGGAAAAAAAAAACAATTTTAAGATCAGCCGGTAGGTACTTAATACTATTGATAGTATAGCGTGAGAATTTATAGGGGGCATTAAGCTTCACTGATAAATTTAACATGCATCAATATGGTGTCTGTCACACCATCTCAACCACAGGGGCAAGACCCTGGAAGAAGAAGAACATAAAAACAATGCACCAAGACTATAACTGGAGAAAGTAAAACTGGAGCGAGGTGGTTTGGTACAGTGGTTGTTGCAGGCTGACTTGTGTTACCCCAGAATTCCAGTGTTGAAGTCCTAATCCCTGGTACCTCAGAATGTGACTGTATTTGGAAACAGGGTCTTTAAAGAGGTAACTAAGGTCAAATGGGGTGGGGATTGGGGTGGGCTTAGTCCAACATGGCTGGTGTCCTTATAAGAAGAGGAGATTAGGATATAGACACACACAGAAGGAAGACCCTGCAACACAGGGAGTGAAGACGTAAGGAGAAAAAAGCCATCTGTAAGTCAAGGAGAGAGGTTTCAGAAAGAACCAGTCCTGCTAACACCCTGATTTTAGACTTTTAGCCTCCAGAACACTATGAAATCAATGTCTGTTGGTTAAGCCCCCCTGCCTGGTGCTTGCTCATGGCATCCCTAGCAACCTAATCCAGTGCTGAAGCACTGGGGAGGCAGACTGCCCCGGATGAGATCCCAGCTCTGTCCTTACTAACTGTTCCTGATTCATCCGACTCATGCCTTCCATCGCTCTGGTTCCTCACCTGTGAATTAGTGGTAATGGCACCTGCTTCTACCCACTGCACAGAGTTACAGAAACATGGAGTTAAGGTATCTAAACCATACCTGACATACAGGCAAGTCTGTGTTTGTGTTAGTTTTTGTTATTTTATTAATATAAATATAATATAAAGAGCATGGACACAGGCTCAGATGGACCATTGGTTAAATTCTAACTCTGCTACTAACTAGCTACATCTCTACAGGCAAGCTCCTTGGAGGGACTCTTCTCATTTGAAAAAATGGGGAAATCGTAGCTCATGTGGATGCTGCTTGAGTGCAAGCTATTATATAGGACCTGGGGACTGGGACTTGGAAAACATTGTTCCCTATAGCTAGTCCTAGGTCCCAGCCTCTACCAGGCAAGGGTGAAAGGCAAAAATTCTGCAGTTATCAGAGTCATTTTTGAAGGATGTACATCAGAAAAGGAAATTGAAGGGGAAATGGTGTCTAGTCAAAGTGATCCAAGGAATACCCCATTTAAAGAATGAATGAAAGTCACAACCACCAAGATTTTCCATTTTATTTTTCACCTCATTCATCTCAGGGATGCACTAGTTTTCCTACACAAGGTTAGGATTATTCCTCAGGCCTCATGGTCACTCTACATATTAGCTGATTGTCCAGGTGAACCACGGGACTCATTTGAACTCTGCTGTTCAAGATTTTTTTCCGACAATGTTATGATTTGGGGAGAAGGGTTATTTGTCTAGATCATGACACAGCCCCATCTTTAGATATAATTTGTGATGAGTACACACTTCTCTCTTTGTGGCCCAGAAGAAAGGGACTGAATTACACGCAGGAGCCCTGCTTCCTAGTTGTCTTTGCCTTACTAGGCAATTATTCTTATTCAGAAATATTTGTTGAGCCCCTCGTAAGTGCAAAGCTCACTCCAGCACTTTCATGTGCTCTACTTCATTGAATTATCACAACTCATTAGGGCACCGCCATGGTGCACATATATTATGATACAGAGACCGATGCCCAAAGAGTTAATTTACTTTCCTGGGGCCTCAGAACTGGTAAGCCCATAGTTGCAGGGTACAAACCCAGACCTGCTAACTCTGGCTGCCTTATATGTGGATGTCACACTCCTTCTCTGATTCCTATCTTGGTTTACCTGTCCACTTGGCCTGACCTAAAATACCCAATGGAATTCATATGAAAAGGATTCACAAGGAAGTAATTTACACTCAGGACTTAATTGCACCAAAGTCTTTGAAAAAAGATGCTATAACCACATGTTTTGCTTTAGTGGATCTGATTGACTTTCAGTTCTCTGTTTTCTTCCTAACCTGCAAGCTTGGCTCTCATCATTTTCCTCCATTGTATCATTTTCAGGCATTTTTGCCCAAAGCCTCTCTTGCTGGCTTCTGCTTCTCCCTCCTCAGTCTTTCTCCCTTCCCAGGATATAGTCACTTCCTCTTAAAGGAACTTTTTTGCCAGGTGAAATGCCTTGCCTAGTGATTGATGTGTAGGTGTGGTCATTAGTTTGTTGTTTTGTTCAGGGAAAGGAGATTCCTGATGGAGTCATCCAGGAGAGACTGTTTCCAGGAACTGGTCAGGGACCTTTCCTGTCAGTCTGACCTGGGACTTTCTTACACAGAAGCAAACATCGTATATTTAGAAGGTTCTTCATTTGGCCCCGGAGCTTCATGCAAGTTCTGCTTCCTCCTGGCTTTGTGGCCAAGAGCTCTTTAGTTACTTTGAGCCTCAGGACCTCACTTCCAGAACAGCAGTACCTTCTGTTATAGACACACTGACACCCTCACAAAATTCATATGTTGGAGTTGAAGCCCCAGGTCCCCTAGAATGTGACCTATTTTGGAGCTAGGGCCTTTACAGAGGGGATCAAGTCAAAATGAAGTCATTAGGGTGGGCCCTAAATTTCTATGACTGGTATCCTTATAAGAAGGAGAAATTTTGACACCCATGCACAAAGGGAAGAGGAGATAAAGACTCAGGGAGAAGATGGGCATTCACAAGCCAAGGAAATAGGCCTAGAACCATCCCTCTTATCCCTCCAAAGGAACACACCCAGGGATACCCTGACCTTGGACTTCTGATCTCTGGAACTATGAAGTAATAGGTTTCTGTTGTCATTCAGTAGGTGGTGCTTTGCTACAGCAGCCCTAACAAACTAACACACAGCCTTGTAATTTTTTGTAGGATAAATGAAATCATATACATAAAGCGTTCATCAGTTATACAATAAACTCTCAAAACTGCATTATCATAATTATCGTATTCATCTTATCATCGATGACATGACATCGTTGATATTGGAAAGAGAAGTTGTGCCCTAGGGGAAAGCCCATGCCAGGACCTTCCTCTGTCTTCATGTAAGAGCAGGATGTCTGTGTGTATGTATGTGTGCATGTGTGTGTGTGTGAGACAGAGAGACAGAGAATGCATGTTTCTATTTCATAGTTTTGCCTGGAGCAAATAGTGATTCTTTATCTTTTGTACCTATATAGTTACTTTACTCATAACATGAGGATTTGGGACTTTACATCTAGAAAGCTGTGAAGGTCTCTTCTGGTTCTAGCATCAGCATGGCCATGATATGACTGAGCAGTATTGTCCTGCATTATTGAACTGTGAGGCGTGTAGGGGCACTGAATTCGGAGTGGGTTCTGGTTCTCTCAGTATTTGGGGGCCTTTGGACAAGTTACTTGCCCTCTCTTGACCACCTGCCAAGACAGGGGCAGAGCAGAACCTCAGCAATCAAGAAGGCCTCTCAGAACCCATGACTCGCATTCTGATACAATTTAGGTAATACCATTCCTTCCATCTGTGGGCAGCCCAAGCTCCATGAACAATGCAGCAGCGCTTCACCGAAAGAGTGTTGTGGTTTATTCTTTTTTTTTTATTTTAATGTAGTTTAATCATCCTACTGCCATACGATTAGCATTTTCAAGTGGATCTGAGTTAGTTGAAGCAGATGGTTTATCTTCTCTTATAGTGTTTCGACTTGGACATTATATCATTTCTACATCTAACTCCGTCCTTGCAGTGCTCAAGGAATCATTCCAAATTTTGCGCACTGTGTTTTGACTTATTTAATGCAGACGTACTTTACCCGCGGTAAACATGATTACCAAAATACTTTAACTTGAGAGCTTCTGCTTTCCTCTCTGGTGTAATTAGTCACACTGCACTCTCTCTGCATTTAGGGGAAAGGGAGGGAAGGAAGGCACCACACGCAGCATCTTGCAAATGTGTCTTTATTCTCTCCAGCTGCTTGCCTCACTCTTTTGAGTTTTCAGAGTGTCAAACTCTTGAAACAAGGGCAGAAAAGTGGAAAGTCCCCGGAATTGTTCCCTAATCACACACCTTCAAAGACAAGGGATGAGAGACCCCATCAAGGGGAAAGCTTTGGAAACTGAAAAGATGTGACCCACACGGTTGGCCTTCGCTGCCTTTGTGGCTATCCCGTTTCTCAACATTGGGGTGAAGGTTTTCCTCTTCCTGATCAGGAATCAGCCAGGTCCCTGTGGGTACTAAGAGTAATATAGAGCTGTAGAACACCTTGTTGAGTTATAACACACCCTTAAATCTGATCTCCCCAGATTTTATACAGAAGGAAATAACCATTCTAATAATGCCCATGAACTGTGCAAGTAGGCGGATTTTGGCCAAGTCAAACTTTCCTCATGGACTCTTGTGAAGTTCAGAGCTGATATTTGTTCAGCTACTAAGAAACAGTCTGACACAAGGCGAGTTTTCAATTAATAGTGTCCATTTCACTTTTCAGATGAGGAGACTAAGGCTCAGAGAGACTGCATGACTTATGTGCATCATATAATAACAAATAGATCCAGAATTAAATCTTAGCTTTTTATTTTTGATTGAGGAATAAAGTACAAATAGTGAGATGCACGGATTTCTAGTATGTATTTGATCTCTAACCTGTCTGGCAGCAGCAAATTCCATTCCTCATATGCCTGGAGCCACAAAGACTGCAAGTGTGTGTGTGAGTCGTGGCACCAATGGTGGGCACCCTGGGGGTGTCCTGGGCAGGACACAGTCTTCTAGGGTAGGGGCTAAAGGAGCAATGACTATGCCTTCTACATAAGAGTCTCACCAAGAGTGCTGCCTTCCTTTCAAGGGATAAGACCCTCCACTTCTCCCTACTTTGCTTTACTCTTCAGTGCCTGCAAAGATCTAGTTATATCTGTGAATATATGTACATCCATGAATCTATGTACCCCCTCAAGCCTCTTAGTTTGATAACAACCTTTTCCCCAATGGCCACATCACCGAAACCCAATCTAATTCTGTTCATGTGTTTTTCTTCTCTAAATGTTCTTTCCACTAACACCAGACCATTTTTCCAAAGAGTTACAAAATTTAAAGAAATATGCCCACACGGCATCTGCAGATAGACATATAAATATATACATACACACTGCTTGGGTTATATGGAAACATTTTAGCTATCCCCAACCATAACCATATAATTTCTTATCTCTTAATTTCCTTCTTTTCTTTTGAGAAATATGACATTCAAAAAGGAAGAAGAAGGTACTAGGAACGCTTATGAAAGCCAGGCTAAGCAAGGGAAAAAGAGAACATATAGAACATGTTTTATGTGAATTTAGCATTCAGGGAATGAAACCAATATAAAAATTGAAATAAGCCATTCTTTAAGGAATAGAGAACATTGAAGATGGGGTACAGGTGAGCAGAACTGGACAGGGTTTTCTTTTCTTTTTATTTATAAATTTTAAAGAGAAGGAAAAGTTGAGTTTTGGCTTTATCATTTGAGAAGTGAGTCAGTGAGTCTTGATCAAAGCCGGAGGTAGTTGACAACTTTGATCATTTGGAAGCACAGGGGAAAATAAGTGGTGTTCCTCAGCCAATAAGACACCAGCTTTGCTGTGATCTTCCTCTTCCTTACCCTACTAGAGCCACCTTACCCTGTCTCCATCCACAGTTTCAGACCCCCACTGACTGCAGTGATTTCAGATGCTTGAATTCAGTGCCGGGTTGGTCTAGACTAAGGCCTGCTCGCCTCCATTGGGGCTGGGCCTGGGGTGAAGATAAGATCGGGAAGAGCTCCATCTGTGGCCCTCTAAGAGCCCCAGGCAGTAGGACAGGCCTGTAATACCAATCCTACCTTCATTAAACATTTTGATATTTTGTTCATCATGGACTTTTTTTTTTTGCATTGATTTTTATTTTATACCTATTGCATTAAAATAGTGTTTTTCTTGACTACTGAGAGTTTTTGGTGCCCCATGAATTTGCACTCACAGGGCAAGCCTCATCCTTCCCCGGGAGCTGCCTTCCATTTCCCATCAGATCAGTATCCTAGTGAGTAACTGGGCTGAAATCTTGTTCCCCGAACTAGTCCCTATTCTGTTTCCTGGTTCTGAGCCCTGAGTCCTTGCCTTAGGATTATAATTTGGCCAGTTCTCCTAAGATGAAAGTCCTAGTGCTCCAAGTATGAGTTTCTGATGTTGGGTTTCTGTACAGTACAGCACCTTCTCACAAACTATACAATTATCAGTCTCTGTCTTAAATTTCTGAATATATCTAACTTTCCTCCCCTGTTTGATAGACATGGTAAGGCCTTGTGTAATTTTATCTATCTATCTATCTATCTATTTATTTATTTTAAGAATTTTATTTATTCATTTGACAGAAACACCGCTAGAGAGGGAACACAAGCAGAGGGAGTGAGAGAGGGGGAAGCAGGTTTCCCGCTGAGCAGGGAGCCCAATGTGGGGCTCAGTCCCGGGACTGCGGGATCATGACCTGAGCTGAAGACAGAGGCTTAACCACTGAGCCACCCCGGTGCCCTGCTTTGTGTAATTTTAGCTGTAATATTACATCAGAGAAGATAAAGCCTTAAAGCAAACACGTTGACCTTTCAGTACTTTCCGTCACAGTTGATTCTCGGTGAATGTTGCTACTTCATTGAATATGAGTTAATATTTAATATTATTTTATATAAGAGCAAATAATAATCTCTTTATTACTATTTCCTCTTGAAAGATACCTGCTATGCATTATGATGCAAAATATCCACTATGTTTGGATATAATTTTTATGACTTTAAAATTATATTTATCTTCCCCACCTCCACCCTTGCTGCCAATTGATGAAAAAAAAATGTTTAACTCTCTTTTGGGGGAAGAAGCATAGAAGTTAACATATCTGTCATCAGTTAGCTCAGCCACCTCATCTTATAAACCAAGTAAGCATTCAGAATAGTGCCCATCAATTAGTTGACCTTCAATGTTTGTTGAATGCGTGAGTGAGTGAATTAACAAATGAATGAGAGTGATGATCTCAAAGTAAAGATGGACTAACGTTCCCAACTAAAAAGGTACCCAAAATGAAATTTTGAAAAACTCTTTGAATTTAGAAATTTAGGAAGACAAATGGTGATACTGAGGATAATCAAATTCCTTCTTTTCTTTTTCTCTTTTCTTTCTTTCTTTTTTTAAATTCCTTCCATTTTTCTTTCTCTTGGCCGTGGATCCTTTAAGTCTTCACAGAATTAACAAATCTGATAACAAAATGTTTTATGAAGGAGAGATGTGCTAAGCTTAAGTACAAAGGACAGGTAAGATGCTTCCAAAATGGTGATAGGGTGCAGGTGAAGGTCAGAACAAGGGATTCTGGAGCCCAATTTTAGCAGCTCTGAATTCTTATTAAAGCCTTCTGTCCAACTTAGTAAGTTGCATGACCATGTTTTGCTCTCCATTTAAGTGTTAATGCCAAATCAGCTCAGAAGCATATGTGCAGGTAGTTGAAGAAGTCAGAATGGTTCTAGAAAGACCGTATTGCAAATACTTGCTCATATTTAGTGTCTAGTGTCTTTAAGTTCAAGATGCTTTAGATGTTTCCAAGTTGAAGATGGAAATGTGCATTTGCTTCTACTCCATCTCAGTGAATATAGGGGGAGGAAAAATGAACGCCTCTCATCTGATAGTATTAGAATAGTGGCATCAGTCCTTTGACTCTTGTGTTGATAAGTAATTATCTGAGTTCTTTGATTTAGATGAAAGGGAGGCAGAGGGAAAAAAGAAAATTTATGAAATGTTTACTGTTTGCCAGATGGTGTCCTAGGCACTAGGTATTAGGTTAGATTAGATTAGATACACGCATATATATGATTTGTATATAATTTACATATAATTTAACTGAGATTTCATATATGCTGTAAGATGCTTATCAGTACAACAACAAAAGCAAAAACAAAACACCAAAAAATGGAGACCCAGAGACATGGAGTATTTTGTCCAAAGTCAGTGCCAGAGCCAGATATAAAGCAAGTATCTCTAACTCCAAAATCTATGCTCTTTCTATGATGATCTGTTGAAATATCATCAGCACACCTTAAACTTTGGAGTATTTCCATCTCCTGCTTGCAAAAGACTTATCTGTTGATTCTCAGACCAGCCCAGAAGGATCAGGTAATTTGCATTTTCAATGCATCTGTCCTGCTGGGCACTTCTACTCCCTGTGGAGGGACTAGATAGGTAGGAATTTTGAGGAGAGACTACTAAAGGTGCAGATTACCTAACCACTTCCAGAGACTGATTGCACAGGTCCAGAAAAGATGCTAAGATTGTGACCTTTGCAGGTGATCCAAACAACTCAATTAAGAAATACTGTCCTAGGGTCCTATGGGTGGCTCAGTCTTAAGCATCTGCCTTTGGCTCAGGTTATGATCCCAGGGTCGGTCTCTCTTTCAAATAAATAAAATCTTAAAAAAGAAAGAAAGAAAGAAAGAGAGAGAGAGAGAGAGAGAGAGAGAGAGAGAAAGAAAGAAAGAGAGAGAGAAAGAGAGAGAGAAAGAGAGAGAGAAAGGAAGGAAGGAAGGAAGGAAGGAAGGAAGGAAGGAAGAAAGGGGGAGGCAGGGAAGGAGGGAGGGAGGAAGGAAGGAAAGAAGGAAGGAAGGAAGAAAGAAAGAAAAAAAATACTGTCGTAACAAACTCATCAAGAGCAGACAATCAAAACTTCTTCCTTATTGCTAATCTAATTAAGTCATGTATTGGCTCTTACAAGACAACAACAACAAAAAAACATTCTTTGGTTTGAAGGTATTCCCATTCAAAAATGAAGTAAGTAAGGCTGTGCTATCCCAGCTGAGACTGAGAAGGGGAGATGTCAGGACAGTGATCAGCCAGAGAAGTAGATGAATGAGGGAGACTGTAAACCATGCGTCAATCCAGCAGGGCATGTTTAGTGTTTATTTACTGTAACATCAATGCCATTGTGTATTAAACACTGCAATACAAACGACAATTATAGAGAAAGACAAGATAAAGCCTCTGTCCACCAGGAGTCCGCAGCCCAGTTAGACAGAAGTGAGAACATGAGGTTCGTACCCAGCAGGGTAGAAGTGTATGACAGGAGACACAGAGGCCATGGGAAACCAGAGGTGGGGGAGTGGCAAAGTCTCCAGTGAAGCAAAGAGCTAACCCGAATCACATGGGAAGAATTGGAATTCTATGACAGTGTGACCCTAGTTGTCCTCTGAGAAGATGCGAATTTGAGAGAACAAGGAGTGATGAGACAAGCCAGGAAGAGTCAGGAGGATCACATCAAGGGCTTCGTAGTCATGCCAAGACCGTTGGTTGTATCCTGTGGTAGAAAGTGAACCCAAGAATGCCATGTGTGTGGGTGTCTGGAGGACACTTCTCATTCTGGAAAGTCACGGAAGACTTCTGAGAGGATTCTGTGTTTAAGACCTGACAGATGTTTGGGGTCTTGTGAGAGGATGTGGACCAAAAAATATGTTAGCCAAATATCATAGTACATGTGAGGCCTTGTGTTGGAAAAAAAATTATGACACATTGGAAAAAGAAAGGCAAAAAAACTGAAGCAAGAGGAGGGGGGATTCGTAAGAGGTAAGATTCTTCCAGTTCTTACATCTCACTTAATCCTTATGAAAATTCAATGAGGTAAATTAATTTTATGTATCGGTTAACTGAGGAGATGCTCAGATGGCTGGTAAACATTATTTCTGGGCCTATGAAGGTGTCTCCAGAAGAGACTCATATTTGAATCAATAGATTGAATTTAAAAAATGACCTTGCCATTGTGGGTGGGCATCATTTAATGCACTGAAGAGTTCTGTGGAATGGAAAGGCTGAGAAGGGTGAATTCGCCCTCTCTCTGCTTGAGCTGGGACATACGTCTTTTCTTTTAAACTCAAAATGAGACTTATACCATTAGCCTCCAGATTCTCAGGCCTTGGGCTCAGACTGAATTACGCTATTGACTTTCTTGGTTCTCCACCTTGCAAATGGCAGGTGGTGGGACTTTTTGGCCTCCGCCATTGTGTGAGCCAGTTCCTATGATAAAGCTTCAGTTCTATATATCGGTATCTATATCTGTAGATACATATACACACTCTGCTGGTTGTGTTTCTCGAAGAACCCTGACTAATATGGGTAGGTATTTTTATTTCTATTTGGCCAGTAAGCAAATTAGGACTCAAAAGAATAAATAACTTGGGCATTGTTGAGATGGAATTTGAACATGAATGCCGTTGTCCCCAAAGTCTGGGACTCTTTCTTTGATGCTGTGAGGTTTACAATGTCTGGGAGGATCTATGTGTCTTTGCTCGTACTGTGACATCAAAAACTTGCTGAGCTTTTCTTTCTCTTTGAACACGATGGTTTAGATAACATTGAAAGAACATGTTACATCCATCCTCTCTGAAAAAGGAAAGAGGTAAATGATCTTGACATGAATCCAAGAAAGGAAGAAAGCAAAAGGAAGAAAAGAGAAAAACAGGTAGGGTTCCAGTTTCCATGACAAATTCTCCATTAGGCTACTGGAACCCCTTACTCCACAAGAAATTGTCCAGCAAATCTCCATGAGAAAGGAAGCTCAGGACAGCCTGGCCTGGATGGGAGAGCTCACATTTTCCCACTTCCCTCTCCAAGCTCAAGGCAGGAAACTTATCAAAGCCAACAGGAATGGCAGCACTTGACCTTTTGCAGTGAAAGACACACTTTGAAATTTACAAGGAACCAGGAAAGAGCTCAGCCCGTTTCCAGGACCTAAATGACAGGATGAGTTCAGTAGCCAGAACTGGCCATCTTGGCCCACAGAAGAGTGGTGTGGGAGCTGATTCGTTCCAGGGAGAGACAGGCCACCTGGCACATCTACCGCAAAGCCACCTTATGGTTCCTGGGTTCATGTTGGAAAACCAGATGCCTTTAGTGTTTCTGCCACCTACCTGTCTGTCATTCTGGTAAAGTCTGGGTTTTTGTTTAAATAATTGTCTTTAAATACCTGTCTTAGGAAAACCATCTCTAAAAAATCCTCTTCGGCATCAGAATTTCGTAGGTTTAATAGAAGAAAAGGGAATCAAGGAAGTAGATTGTGTAGGGCTGCTGCTTCCAAGGGCAAACAATGGAAGTTCCAGGGTGAATGGAGGGGTCCAGGGACAGTGTCTTCTGGTTGACATCTTCAGACACCAGTTCATTGTCCCTCTCTGGAACTTTCTTTCCTGGAGTCTGCATCTAAACAAGATTCTCTTTAAAGAACAAACTAAGAGGATGGAATGGTTAGAGTTGAGACATTCCAAGGGGCAAAGAACAGAGAGGACAAGAGGAGAAGGCAAGCCAAGGAAGGCTGAACTCCAGCTCCTGACCCCAGCCTTATAGGTCCAGGCGCCCAAGGACATAGAGATAGTCTTCCCTGCATGGTTCATAGCCTCATTTTCAATCTGCCAGTGCCAGGATGGCCATCTGGTAGCCCGAACCTGCGAGTCAGTCTAGGCCCCTCCCTGGCCTGCACATCTGATAGGAGTGCCAAGGTCAGTCAGCCTTGCCTTCTAAACAGCTCTTGAATCTGCCTTCATCCAGACTGTTCCTCCATGGCCTCAACTTGCGAAGTCCCGCTCGGCCTGTGCAGCCGTAGTGCCCAGAACTGTCCCTCTCCTCCTGCAACATGAGCGATCTCTCCAGAATGTTTATCTGCTTCTGTCAGGTGGCCTCTCCTCCCCTGCTTCCAATTCTCCATCAGGACTCCAGG
This sequence comes from Spilogale gracilis, assembly GCA_004023965.1. Classification (NCBI taxonomy): domain Eukaryota; kingdom Metazoa; phylum Chordata; class Mammalia; order Carnivora; family Mephitidae; genus Spilogale; species Spilogale gracilis. The sequence continues at coordinate 298,576 of PITA01000134.1, forward strand.
TTGTCAGGGTAAAATTCAAAGCCACCAGCTTATTTTTCAGGGTCTGATGCTTTGTAATCCTTCTAAACTTATCTCTGGCCCCCCTTTCCATGTGGAATAGTCACTCCACCACTTCCATAAACATGTCTTTCTGCTTTAATATCTCTTCGCCTATTGCTCCTTCTGTTTGGAATGTCTCCCACACCACTTCCCCCAAGAGCAGCCTCCTCTGCCTGGCTAGTTCATCCACATCTTGAGGTATCACGTGGATGTCCATCATCCATACCCCTGCCTCCCCAGCACCTCCCTTTCTGGGTGCCCTGATGACACCCTGGACTGGGCCCTGGTGCTCCAGCTGCCTCCCCCTGCCTTCTCCCTTCCCTGTCTGCTGTCCCTGTGTCCGTGCGCTGTGTGTGTGGCTCCCCCTGCATTCTCCCTTCCTTGTCTGCTGTTCCTGTGTCTGTCTGCTGTTCCACACACACAGCGCAGCCAGCAATGCATGAGAGGGTGGCCAGCAGCAGCACCGTGGAATAAAGACAGGGGTGGGAAGGAATGAAACAGAAGTGGGAGAAAGAAAACGGAATGAAAGCCCACTGTTGAGAAGGAAAGCAAAGGAGTTTGTGCCATCTTGGGAAGGTTTTTTTTTTAAAGATTTTATTTATTTATGATAGAGATAATGAGAGATGAAAACACAACCACAGGGGAGCTGGAGAGGGAGAAGCAGGCTCCCGGCTCAGCCGGGAGCCTGATATGGGGCTCGATCCCGGGATGCTGGGATCATGACTTGAGCCAAAGGCAGATGCTTAATGATGGAGCCACCCAGGTGTCCTATCTTGGGAAGGTTTTTAAATACGAGTTGTAGAGTGTCATAAAGAGAGGGAGCAGAAGGCTACCAGACCAATCTCCTTGGCCACCTGGGAACGGTTAACCTCAGCCCCGAGAGGAGGTGGATCTTCCTGGACCAGCCTGCTCTGCCGTGGCCATGAAGTCTCTTGCCCACACCCTGGGTGCTGCGTTGGCTTCCTCTGTTCCCTGCCTGCCCACTCATATGTGATTTGGCCTCTTTCTCATCAGGGAAGCTATTTTCTCCCACAGCATATGCTTATTTTTTTTCCTACCCATCCTTCTGAAATGCTCACATCTTTCTTTGACATTTGTCAAATGGCTTCACCTCATGAGGATTTTGCAAATTCACTTATTGAGAGGCTTCCTGCGAGTGAACTGCTCTTGCAATTTGGGGATTCAGCCACCAGGTGGCAAGACAGTGTTCAAACCCAGTGGTACTGGCTTTCCTGGCATTCCCGCCAGTGCCCTGGGGATAGTCATTCAATTCAAGAACCCCCTCTGTCACTCCTCCAGGGTCAGCCTGCAGCCTCTGCTTGGGCGTTTCCAAGGAGGGGGGACTCTGTTCAGGTGACTCTCAGCAGTAGAGGCGCTAAGCAACAGTTCAACACTATTTCCTGGGCAGATACTAGGCATCCCGCGTTTTTGTAAGAGCTGGAGATACACAGGGCTCTGCTCTTAGGAGTGCACATCACCTCGTAAGTTTCCCTTTCACAAAACTCAGCTCTTGCCTTGAAAATCCTGCAGACCCCTGACTGGCTCTCAACACTGCCATGTGTCACTAATCCACACTCCTCAGCCCCCAGAGGCCCTCTGCTGTGCTCTCCTTGTCCCCTTGTCCCCATAGGAGCGTGCCAGAAGAAACCAAGAGAAAACAAGTAGGCCATGGTGGCTCAGTTCCTTGGGCTGTTCCCGTCTTTCCCTCCCCATCAGGGCAAGATTCAAATGTCCCTCCACCAGGGTCCCCTTGGTGTGCCTGAGCTGATTCACTCACCAGCTGCTCAGGCTGTCCTGCCCTTGGGTGAGACTGGGCGGTTCCCCACTCTCCCGAGCCGCCACTGGGCCTGGCCTCATTAGAAGCCACGTGGCCTAAAGCTGGCACCAGGGCTGTCCCTGGAGTCAGCCCGGATTATATCAGCTTCCTCCCATGGCCAGAAGCAGATTTCACTCGTTTTCATCTTTCAAATCTGTGCTGTCTTTTTTGCTGCCTTCGGATTTTGCTTTCTGTCTCCGAGACACATCTTCAGTTCCTACCTCGTTTTCAGGTGGGGGTGTTGTCGTGCTTTTGAAGGGTGCCGTCTCATTTCCCTTCTAAGCTCCAGGTCCCTGACCAAGATCCACTGGGGTTACAGTTCTGAGGAATGGTTGTCCAAAATACTATCTTTCTATTTTAAGGTTGCCCAAACATCTTGAGCAGACGGTACGAACGATAGAATTTTTGGCAAACTTAAGAGCATGATCCTTCCTGGCAGATGCTTAGGAGAGCAGCGAGAGCTCCCGCAGGATGGCTTTGCGTTCTGGAGGCTTATTAGCATTCCACGGGCCTGACCCACACTCGGGTGAGAGGATGCAGAGGAGGTTTTGAGAGAACTAACCAGACTAAAAAAGATCTTATTTTGATCTTCTGATTTCATTAGTTGGTATCGTTCAGAAGCAGGTTGAATTTGGGCAAGAAAACCAGCACATACCGAGCACTTGCCATATATGTGTCAACCATTCTATAAGTATGCTGCTATAGGCCCCCAGGGACTTCGTAAGACTCCTAGTATTATCCCTTTTAAAAAGCAGGAAATCTGAGGTCCAAGGGTATGTATGTGTAACCGTTGCACAGATAATAGAGACTCAAATCAGCAAACAGTTCTAAGTCTGCTCTCCTAGAAAGTAGTATATTTCTTTTCTAAATTAACGTTGATTTCTTTTTCTGGTTATATAAGCAAAGCAAGCTTAATGTAGACAATTTGAAAAACATAAACAAAGTCCCCTTAATCACCCTTAATCCATTGTTTAGTAGTAACAGCCACTCTTTGCATTTTGGTATATTTTTCTTCCTCTGATGATTTCCCTGCATGATCAGTTTGTTCGTTAGCTAGAGACAGGCAGATGGACAGATCGATGGTAACACATTTAATTACTTTTCTTCTAGAAATTTAGGGGCTCATTTTCTTCCACAATGAACGATTCTTAGATTAGAGTTGGAAACTCAGGACCTGGAAATACGAGCTCAGAGTGTGAGTTTATCTATGGTTCTCAACGCCGATGTCAGATGCATTTCTAGAAACAAATTAATAGCAATTCCCAGCAGTGTGTATCTCTCTCATGTTGGAAGAAGCAACGATATAGTGGCTTCTGTGGCCTTTGCTTATTTTTTTTAGAAGAAAGTGGCATCTCATTGTTTTAATTACATTACTAAAAGATCAAATTATTTTCCATTTTGATTACTTTTGGTCATTTTTCCAAAGTTTAGTGTTCTATGGATTATATTTTCCATTCATTTTCTCTATTAGAAGTTTAGATATTTCTATTTTATGATAAAAAAAATCTATATTTTTCCCCTATAGATCTGTAATTTCTTCCTTCCCATTATCGGAAATGAAAGAGTGGCTGCCCCTTTCATGGTCGCCCCTGGCCAAATCCTCTCTTTTGGAGCAGAGTGGTTAATTAGGAAATTCCCTCAAGTGCTAAATATCCCCAAGTCACAGTAAAGCATTGGCCTATCATTGCATACCTGCTCTTTGCCTTTCTACTCTGGAGATCAAATTTAGACTTTCCACATATTGATAAAATCTTGCAAGCAAATTTTGGTTTATGGATGAATTTTTACTGCTGTTACTTCTCATGGAAGCTTCAAAGATATTATATATATAAAGAAAACCCTTTTTTCCCCTTTAGATACAATAATTTTGGGGTGCTGTTTTAGGTAAACTTGTAATTTAAATAATGTAATTAATTTTTGAGGTTTATTTTGGGTCCTTCTAATTGCTTAGAAGACGAAACCTTCTTTAGAATGGTTTTGTGTTGAGCATCTGGGGGGCTCAGTTGGTTAAGCGTCTGACCCGATCTCAGCTCAGGTCTTGATCCCAGGGGTCGAGAGTCAAGCCCCATGTTGGGCTCCATGCTGGGCTCCTGTTTAAAAAAATAATGATTTTGTGTCTTTTGAGGGTTGTTAATAATACAAAATATAATATTTGTGGTGACTAGTAATCCCTCACTAAGTATGGCTTGGATCAGTGCTGAAATAGACAATCCTCATCTCCATCAATCCAAATCTAAACTGTTTCCTAAGCTCAAGCCAAGCCCCTTACCTGCCCTGACCAGACCACATGGAAAGGTCTTGCCCTCCCTAAGTTTTATTTTCCTGTTCAGTCTCCCTTGGCACAAAGCAAAAACCAGCCAAATGTCATTAAACTTCCCATGTGTTTGCATTTTATCTTTTCAAATAGCTTCATTAAGTGTGCATCCATTCAATTCAATTTATTCAATGAGTTATTAAGCTCCTCCTAAGTAAGACTTAGAAAATTTATGTAATTTTACACATGTGTAAACACACACACTTGTAATATGATACTATTCCAGGGAAAGAGGAAGGAAGCCCAGAGCCTGAACCACAAAGCAGCATGTTTGAGCTGACTCCTCACTAGCCTTCAGGAGGTTATTGCTAAATCCTGGGGACTATTGTAACTTAGCTATTAAACATGGCCACTATTAAAAAATCAAGCATGCTTATTGTATATCTCTCCCCAAATTTGCATTCAGTGACATCATTTTGATAGCTTGATATTGGAAACTTGAAAACACCATAAATCAAAGTTCGATTATTGCTTTGTTGATTATATAGGCTTAAGGAAATGATGGAGACAATGTTAATAATGCAGATTAAACTTAAAAATGTGCTGTGCGTGTAGTCACTACCTTGTGAAGATCACAGAAAATTTGAAGAAATATTCTTCCAGTGTTTGAATTCTGTCCTCCAGTGTGAGAGAACCCACTCATGTCATTGAACAATGAGTGCCCTTCTGACAAACGCAGTGAATACGGTTTCAGTGACAGTGAGAAACAGTTTAACAATAGGCCACATATCAGACTTAATGAAGGTAAACTTAGTGGGAAAAGAACTTTCAGGAAGGGATACAATTCAGTATTCACATTATGGTTGAATTACAACTGTAGATTGGCTACAGATACAAGAGTTTGGCAAAAATCGGTGAAGGCATTCCTTAAGAATGAGTTGCTTATGTAGAATGTACGGTGAAGGGCACTGTAATTCTTATCATTATGTGTAAATCATGTCCTACACATCCTTTATGTGAGTAAAATTTATAATGAAGCTATATACATGTGTATATATACCAGTATTATTATTATGATTATGATTATTATTATTATTACTATTATTTAGTGTGCTTGTTAAACATTTATCTGCACGCCACTGCGTATATTCTTCATTGCAAGGTGCAATCATTGTGAATTTAGAACAAGAAATTGAAGGACTCTGACTGCACTCCTGGCATCATCTACATACCCATCCTGGAGATGCATCATTTCCTCTAGTTAAATATGGAATTTATGAAATATTTATGGTATAGGTTTTTTTCAAGGGCCCCCTTCAGAATAATCTCAATTCTGTTCTGCTTGTAAAATACCTAAACATGATTTCTTTTTCTTCTAAACATGAAAAGCACATACATCAAATTTTAAAAAGGAACCTGGAAAGAAGACTTGAGCTTCTAGGTATCACTAGGGAGCCTCTAGAGAGCATGTTGTGACCTGCCCTATGACACGCTGCCCTCTAGCTCAGGGGCTGTCCTCCCTCCCGCACTCACTCTGGCGGCTCTCCTCCCCAGGAGAAATCCCAAAGGGTGGAGCCTCACTCCAGAACAAGAGATACCTAACAAAAATAAATTCACATTTTGTGAGAAAGAAAGAAATCCTTCATGGCCCATGAAAGCTGCCTCGCAGCCTTACACGCCGAACACATTGCTCGTTTGCCCTCCCAGTGTGCTAAGGATGGTGTTCTCAGGAAGAGGGCTTTCTTCAGCTTGAAGCTCTTTTGCCTATGTGTGGGGTATTCAATGTCGGTTTCTCTGGATCAAATCATAGAGAGTAAGGCCTGCTGAGAAAGACACAGTGCTGGGCTTGCATTAAAAACGCTGGGTCCCGGGCTCCTCTCCCTTTCTCTACTCTTTAAACCTGAACCCTAACTTTATCCTATAAGCCTGAGAAGATACCCATTTTTGATTCCTAAAAGGTTTTCTACAAAGAGTAGAACAATTTGACTTGAAGAATAAAGAATGACTTCTGAGACCCATCTATCTGCATTTAGGGTGTTTGACTCCCAGGAAAGATGGAGGTACTCATGTTTGGTTACGTATGTGTGGATGAGATAATCACGGTTTAATGGAAACCTTCAGTTATTAGCTAATCAGTTCAGCTTGGTGACTATTGGTCTGTTATGGCAGGACAAGAATAATTAAGTGACACTTAAAGGTATGGGAAGAACGTTAGTCAGAAATTGATGTGCCTACAGAAGGCTCCAAATGGCCGACGTTTAATGGTCCTCTCTATGTTGCCATGGCAACTCACTTGGGTAACTCACATATCCTCAGCGTAAGAAAACAAGGGGCAGAGTGTTCTTAGGAAGGTGCAACCCCCTTTAAGCAGATCTATAAGCATCGCAGATGAACAGAACTTTAAACATTCCGCCATGAATATTCATGAAGTAAGTTGTTTTTTGTTGCCTGCCTAGTCAGCAGTCACAAAACACATGGTGTGTGTTGGCAGCATCTTGCCTAGGTAGAGGGCTATGGACTGAGGCAATGGCAGGAACCAGGACCTGTGAGGCTGACTGACATTTCCATCTGTAGCGAAGGCTGGTAATTAACAGGAAGGAGTATGCCTGCAGCACTGCACCATCTGCTAGGGAAACGGCTCAATAAGAAAGGAGCTGGATAGCATCTCAGCGGTGGCGCGATCTGGTTCCGACATGAGGCCGGGCATCTGTTAGCTGAGGAGACGGACTATTAGGGAATTCGACTGGGAATGAACAACATGGAAAGAGCACTCTGACCTAGCCCATAAAAGCAACTCTTTAGAAATGGTGTCTTTTTATCTTACTTACCCAAGCCTTCTGAAAATGGTTTGCTGAGGGACCATTACAGATCTGTTTGAAGTAACACAATGGTTTAAAAAACGCTGTTTTATTCCAACATGAAATTCTTGAAATCAGGATACAGCTGTCATCTTTTGACAATAGAGCTAATTTCAGAGCGAGGATATGAGGTTAAATTCCTTCTTTTGTTGTTTAGATTGGGGAGCAGTGGGGGTGGGGAAACAAAATGGTCCTTTGAATGCTATGCTATTCAAAATCAAGGAGACAAAAAAACTCTGTGATGCCCTGGCAGAAAGTGAGCAGATCAGAAATCACCCCAAAGTTCTTGCAATGTCTTCATATTCTGTTTTGTTTGTTCGCACTGTTTCCAAAGGCAAATCTTTCTCATCATGAAAAACCAGACTTCAGGACTTGGGACATTACAGTACTTGACTAGCCTCAGGACCTTAGTTGAGGAGGAGGTTGGTGTTTTAGGCACCAAATCTGGAAGTGGGAGCCCAGTTCACGGTAGGAGTCAGTGTGTATTTGGGGCAGGATGCGTGGCCAGAACATCTCTGACACCCTCACCCCCCTATTCGTAGGAGGTACATAAAGTTCTTCTGTAGGCGACCTCATCTTTGACAGGAGTCCGCACACAGAAACCTGGGTCACCCTATCATCTTATAGGTTAATGCCACTTTTAAGTGTATAAATGTGGCATTGATCTTTCAACCATCAGGGAAAAACTATTCTACTCCAAGCAGCTCAGGCAGGTTGGAGCTAAGAATCTACTAACACCATTCCTGTGACTGGGACTACTGACTCATGTACAAAGTCCCCCAGATGGCAGATGACTTGAATTTGTGTGCGTGTTACTGTTACTAAATCAGAGCCATTGAATGATATTTACTGAGACCTCATGGTACCATATGGAATCAAAAAATATATAGACCTTGGAATTTAAATTCATCTGAGAAAAGTGGACACGGGATTCTTATTTAGAGCATTTTTTCCTCCCTCCCTCTCTTGTGAATGCTGATTATTTTGCTAATCTATGGGAATGCTGGTGTCTGAAAGGGCCAGTATGAAACAAATAGAAAAATCTCATCTTTACTTGATATGAGAAAAATAAAAATGACACTGACTGTGAAAAATAATGCACATTTTATCCAGTTGTGTGCCAATAAAGTTTAATAACAGTCTCTTGGGAGAGGGGGTAGAGAGGCCCTGATTTGTAGCTTTTGCCAAATTCCATGGTGTAAATATTCCTACCATGGCTGATTTCAAATTAGCCACATTGAGACTTGAGCAAAGATTCATATCAGCTTTTGGAAGCCAATGGGGATCGGTTCCAACACACCACTGATTTTATCCCTATATGCCTCATGGATAAAGAATTGGTAACAAGAGTTTTGATTCTGCTGGTGAAAGTGGTCTGTTTGATTCAATACAGTCACTCTCTTCACATATGGAAAGCAGAGTAACTCCTATTTGCATAATATATTAGAGCCTATAAAATCAATTCATCTTCCTTAATTCACTCGACCTCCTTCATAACCCCACTGTCTGGGCAGAAGTTGAGGCTGGGTGGCATGCCATAGGCTTACCATTTAGTACCTGGGAGAGCTGAACTCTTAAGTATCACTCTGAGAGTTTGCTTCTAAGTAGATACCTGCTTATCCAGGACATGGAACTGATGAACTTATTGTACCAAATACATTTCTTTGTTTCTCCATTTCTGTTTTATGCTGTCTTACTTTGCTGCATTTTGGCCTCAGTCTTCCCTGTTACTTCATCACCGAGGTAGTAGGTGAAGTTGCCTTCAAATATCCGTAGCTGTGCCTTGGAGTATGTTCATACTTCTTACCCACCACAGCTGCTCCAAATGTGGCACCCACTTCTGCCTCCCGGGTCCAGTCCAGCGGGCTTGGTTTATATGGAAGATCACCATTCCAGGAACCTGGATCTCAGGCTGTGTTCCAGGAGCTCATTCAGTATTACTCATGGCTCGTAGGTTATACCAATAAAGCAATTTAAAGAGTCATTAAAAAGAAATCTGGAGTACGACAGCAGAGGAGGAAGGAGGAAGCTGGAGAGCATAGCAACACTGCGTATCTGAGAGACCAGCCTCATGGCTAGAACCTTCAGTAGTCATTCAGTCATTTAACAGAGTAGCCAGTGTTATTGAGTGGAATCCTGTGTGGCAAGTACTTTGATGCACATGGGGAATGCAGAAATTAATTAAGGATCTCATTCTAAATGTTACTTTTCTGGAGGAAATAATTCTGGCTGTGAGGTCTGCAAATTCTCTATAAACAGTCATACTACTTAAAGTCACATAATAAATCAATAAGACCATAACTTCTCTGGGGAGAGTCAGTTACAGGTTACTTGTTGGAAAGTGAAGGACTCAAATTAGACGTGAAGATACCCATGATTTGAAGATCTGTATCTTGGGACAGTATAGTTGGTGAGATGAAAGACTCAAGATTAGAAAGAGCCTTTTCAGGTTTGGGGCTGCTGATCCCCTATGGCCACCCCACCCCAGGTATGGAGATGACAGGTCTGACCTAGTAAGACCAGAATTTAAATTATTTTGATGGTTGACTTTTGTTGGTCACTCATACTTCTCCACATTTCCCCACTGATCACTTGAACCTCCCGCAAACACTCCAGTGTGGATATGGGAAGCAGAGAGTGGCTTTCACTTAGAAGGTGTTGGGAATGGCACGTCCTGGAGTTCTGCACAAAACAGGGAGAGGCCCTGGGTCTACAGTACGCAGAACAGATCTAGACTAGCCTTTAATGGGGCAATGCCAAATGAGATTACACTTATATAGCACTGGCTTAGTGAACACAGTGCTTTAAGTTACCTGGTAAGCTGCTCCATAGTAGTCAAAAGAGATTCTACCTCATCAGGGATGGGGTTGGAATGCTTCATGGTTTCCACTTCTCCATGCCTTTCTCCACACCATCAAGGTGAACCTAAAATAATATGGGTGTTAGTATATATACCTCACTTTACCATTGAGGGCATCACAATTATTCATTAATTCAACCAAAGTTGGCATAAGTGCCTATCACCTGGAACCCACTCTTATAGTCACCTGAGCTATAACAAAGCCAAAACAAAGCCTTGTCGTGAATATACGTGTGCACGCGTGCGCGTGTGCACACACACATGCACACACATCAGATGACGTGTCTGGGGTGGGTTGCAGCTCTTTTAGGCAGAGTGCTCAGGGAGGGTCTCTCTAATAAGAAATACTTTATCTGAGACCTGTGTTGAGAGGTTACAGGAGCCAGAGACAGAAGATCAGGAAAAAGAAGGGTAGTCCAGGCAGAAGGATCCAAACACTCATTCCCTCAAAGTCGGAAGGACCTTAACGGATCCTTGGAAAGAGAAACTACCATCCTAAAACTGTCTTTCTCAATATATAGATGACAGCTGGTGAATTTTTATCTTGATATATTCTGAAGCTATTAAGCAGAGAAAATGGCACAAGGGCTCGGAGATGTCTCTACAGTGTCACCTTAGGAAAACCGATACTGTCAGGGAAATTGGTATCCCATCCTTGATATCTTTGGTCCGCATTCTGCTTCCCAGGCTTTCAGTCCTTGGAGAACAGAACTGGCTTCTTCTCCTCTGTTCCCATGCAGTGCCTGGCAGGCAGTGGTGATGCGGCTTCTCTCTACGAAATTATATTGAATTCATACCAGGCCTTCTTCTTTATTAAAATTTTTCATTCCTTTTGTATTACATGAGTAATTTTGTGTTCATTTTAGAATAGTTCAAATTTTATTTGACAGAGGGAAACACAGCTAGAGAGGGAACACAAGCAGGGGGAGTGAGAGAGGGAGAAGCAGGCTTCCCGCCTAGCTGGGAGCCCGATGTGGGGCTAGATCCCGGGTCTCCGGGATCATGACCTGAGCCGAAGGCAGTTGCTCAACCAACTGAGCCACCCAGGTGCCCTAAATAGTTCAAGTTTTAAATGAGAATAAATTAGAAAATAAAAACACTTCTTGTCTAATTAAAAAAAAAAACTGTTAATATGTTTTAAATGTTTGCCATACTTCCCCGATCCTGTGTATATTTTAACTACCTAAAGTGGGTCCTACTGCATATTCAATTTAGAGATTCGTTTTACTTTTCTCATCACATATTTTAAATGTCTTTCATGTGGATAAATTCTCTTTTATGCAGATAAAACACCACTTTTCCCATCTATATAGTGTTGCTCTGTATAGTTAATGGAAGTTTATTTAACCAAGGTTTTATTACTAAGCATTCTGGTTGTTTAAATTTTTTCCTTGTTATGAAAAATGTTGTGTCAAACATAATTAATTATAAACACTTTAAAAATTAGCTAGCATTTCTTATGATCTATTTCTCAAAGTAGAATCAATAGGTCAAAAGGCTTTGACCCAGTAATAAACCCCCTCCATTCTTCAAGATCCTTCAGTGATGTAGCGAGATATATGTAAGCATGGGTTTGGTCCCCTCTCCTCAAAACTGGAAAACGCTCCCCGTACCTCTCCCTGATACAGTAATTTCTCAGCATCTCCAATATGTGTCCCCTCCCAATAGTGCCTTCATGGTGTCAAAGGATTTGTTATGCTCTGGGCTGTGATTGATGCCCTACTTGCTTCTCGTGACCCTGTTATATGAGTCCATGGAAATGAGGGCAATTGTCAGGTAGGTAGCCAGGAGTTCCAGTGAGGAGTGAAAGTTGAGTCATCTTAGGCAAAAATGATCTCTTGCTCAGATCACAGTCGAGGCTCCCACAACTTAAATCCAAAACATTCCTCAGAAATATATCCTCTCTGGGCATTGATAACCAGTGAGCAAGGGAACTTAGGAAGGGGACTCCATAGAAGAGTCACATTTAAACCACTGGCCGCACAGCTAGTGGGAAGGAAGCGAAAGCTTCGCTGTTTGCTGGTAGTGAGCCAGGTCCCCCACAGGGATAAATAATGAAATAGCTGCTAGTGGTTCTGAGAATATAACCAAATTACATCTTTGGAGGTCATTGGATTATAAAGCCCCAGAGCCTGGTTCCAAAGGCTGTAAACGTGTCTCCTCTTCCAGCCCCAGCCTTCTAGGGCCTTTAGACAAAGTGGCAAGAATGGGACGGGAAGCAGACCCATCATACAGGCATTTTCAGAAGGGCTGTGCAGGATCTCAGCTTGGGACAATCCTAAAGCAAAATGTGGCAAGATCCCCAGAGATTCCTAGGATTAGGTTTCTGGTACCCAACACAAAATCTCACTCTAAATGATGTTTGCAGTGGGTTGACAGATAGAACTTTCTCTACAGCCGTGGGAGGGATTGGCAAACCTCTTTTCCTTGCTCCTTCCACTCTCTTCACCCCTCGCTTCCTCCTATCTATATATTTTTTTCTGCCAGCATATTTCCTTCAGCATTTAATCAAGGGCGTTGTGTCCTCAATCAACATTTTCCTGTTTGATGTGACACTGTCCTTTAAAGCTTTCTGCAGCTGGTTGGCAACTGCATGCTTCCAGTATGCTCTGAGAGCGTCCCTGTCATGTGCACATCGGCCCCCTTCCCAGAGCTCCCCCAGTGCCCTGGAGGCAACTGGACTTGATGTGTGTCTGGGTCTGCTTACCAGGCCCTGGCGGGGCTCAGGGTTGCCAGCTGTGGGGAGCCCAGACCTTGGGTGGTGAGCGGGGCCTAGGGAGGCCTCTCGTAAGCAGGACACAGATGTCGTTATCAAACAGGGAGCCTTCTGCACAAAGAGGACAGAAACCTGATGTTTAATTTGGGGAATGGTAAGTATGTCATTAAAACAACAGAAAAGCATTCTGATGGAGGAATGGAGCTGGACAGGAATCAGAGACCTCATGTTCCTGGCGCGGCAATAACTTACTCATTCTCAAGTCAACCTAGTTTACAAAGCGTTTTAGAACAGGAAGATACTGGACTAGTTGTCTCCACTCGTACTTGCTGCCCTGATATTCCAAAGTCTCTGGCTCTGGCTCAGGAGCTGCCCCAAGGATGAAGCATGAAGGGGCTGCTGTCCGAGAGGTTCAGAGTGGACAAAGCCCTAAACGACGAGTGGTTGACTACCGTGTCTGGGAAGTTCTTCTCGCAACTCTCCGGGGGAAGGACTCTTAAAGTCCTCTTCCTGCTTGAATGTCCAGAGAGCTCCTTGGGGAAATTAGTGCCGAGAGGAGCCGGTCCCCAGGCACCTGTGTGTTTTATCTGTGGAATGATGACTCTGCAGGAGCGTCCAGGATCTTCCAGCTGTGTGCTTTCTCGGGCACTGACTCCTGTCAGCCGTCACACTGAGTGAGCTGCACCATTTCTCACCCCGCCTAAGTTTCCAGTGTCTGCCTCATGTTTGAAGACGAGGGCCGTGCATCAGGGCTCTTCAGACCCAGGTTCAAGCCTCAGCTAGACACTGACTATTTTTGTGATCTTGGAAAGTTGTGCACCATCTCCAGGCCTCACTAAACACTCAGAGAAAGAGAGGCATGGTCTTTTCCATCTCAAAAACTTGCAGCAGAGGCTTAGTAAATATTTTCTGTCTCTCCTAGGGTGTTTCAGAGGTGTCTCACATTTTGTATGGCAGAAGTCTCCTCCCAAAGCCCAGCTCTTGACCTTAACTTTCCCCTCCTCATCATCTCTCCTTGTCCCAGTATCTGATCTAGCCCCATGTCAGTAAATGCCACAAACATCCAACAGGCCAAACACAACTCTAAAAGAAATCAATTCCACCCCCCCCCCCGCAATCTATCAGTAAGGTCTACTTATTAAAGAAAAGTATTTTCCTAGTCCAACCACCTCTCTTTCTGCATCCCTACCACCTTGATCCAAGACCCCATCACGGCTTGCTCAAATTAGTGATACAACATTCAGGTCTTTCTGCATCCACATGTGCCCCTCCATGATCTAGACTCTGTCCTGCCTGCAACCTGGCATTTTTAATCACCCATGATATTTTGCACATACTTCCCACTTCAAAGCATTTCAAGGCTTACTATTAAAATAAATTCTCAGTTCCTGACCATCGCCAAAGGAGTCTGCATAGACTGTGACTGTTTCTCTGCCCTCTGTGCTATTCTAGTGGTTGTTTCCTGGATTCCAGCCCAACTGAAGACCACGGTTTTCCTCACTGTCACCAGTCTCAGGGGACCCATCATTGGGTTTCAACACGTGCCATTCCATACTTCCTTGTCCTCAGGTCTTTGCATAGCTGACTCCCTTGTGTCCTTTTGGTCCCAGCTTAAATGTCACTCACTAGCTAGCCTGTCTCCTTGCTTTATTTGAGCAGGTATCACCACCTGAAAATCTTATTTCTTTATTTTTTTCCATCTCTCCTTCACTAAAATATAAGCTACACTAGAGCAGAAGTCTAAGCAACCTTAGTGCTCTGGATTACCACATGTTAAAGTAGAGTATAAAAATATTGTTAGAGGGCTAAAAAAACGGAGCTATTGTACAAACACAAACAATGCAGTCTTTTAAATGTGTATGTGAAATAAACAAAAGCTTCAGAGTCAGCTGACCTTAGGGTCGAATCTACCCCATGACTGCTGCCTGTGCAACCTTGAAAAAATTACTGAATGTCTCAAGCTTAGTTTTGTCATCCGTAGAAGGGACATAAAATCATTATCTTCCTCATAAATTTGAGTAGAGATTCAATGATAAATATGTGTACAACTTCTAGCAAAGTTCCCAGTACATTATAAATGGCTGAATTTCAGCCACCTGTACTTTTTCTTCTTGTTCAATCAGCTTATTTTTGCGTGTGGTACTAAAAGAGCAGAATTGGGTGGATGCTTCTGATATGTTTGTTGTTTACTAAGATTTCTTTAGAAACCTCTGTGTTGGGGTGCATGGGGGGCTCAGTCATTAAGCATCTGCCTTCTGATCAGGTCTTGATCCTAGGGTCCTCGGACCCTGTATCCGGCTCCCTGCTCATTGGGAAGCCTGCTTCTCCCTCTCCCACTCCCCCTGCTGTGTCCCCTCACTCCCTGTCTCTCTCTCTATCAAATAAGTAAGTAAAATCTTAAAAGAAAAAGAAAAAGATAGAAGAAAGAAAGAAAAGAAAGAAAGAGAGAAAGAAAGAAAGAAAGAAAGAAAGAAAGAAAGAAAGAAAGAAAGAAAGAAAGAAAGAAAGAACTCTGTGCTGTATTGTGGTACACAAATCTGAGGAAAATGTAATCCAAATATAGTGTCATCATATCTAGATATTGCATCATTGGTCTCCCACTTTTTAAACATTTAACCCTCGTCTGTAAAATGAAAATAATATGAACTGCCACGTAAGTCTGGCAGATGAGTTAGTTTAATGCGTATAAAGCACTTGACCACTCATGGATGTCAACGTTCATCTCTTCTCTAGCCATGCTTCCAATCCACTCTCACATGTGTAAAATTCATTTGAAGTGAAGGACCAATAATTTGAAGGGGCTGCAAATAACTGATTGCATCCAAAGTCATCAATAATGTACTGAAACAATAGTATTTCAAGAAGCTTCTATATCTTTGGTGCTGGTCGAGTAGGTAGATTACCAGGTAGTACAAGAACACAAAGTGCCCCATTTAAGAGACCATCAGGCCAAGTTTGACTGTATCAGGGAGTTTCCAGACGTGACAACCTGGAAACTAGAACTCTGTTTCAGAAAATCCTATGCTCAGTGTCAGCTTCTTGTCATTTGTGACCTCCTGCCTTGCTCCATGGAATAGATTGAAATAATCTGAATTTGGTGTTGATAGAAATAACCCTGAATTTAGGGCCAGAAGGTCCAACTTAGTAGCTGCGAAAACTGGAACCTTTCTTTAACTCTTGAATCTCCAGGTTCTCCATCCATAAATGGGGCAAATAATACTAAGCTTTCTTTCTGTCTTTAATGAAGATCAATTGTCCCAACAGTTAAAAAGGTTGTAGAAGTTATTTTTAAATGGTAGAATCTAAGTAATAATGTTAGAGATTAGATTTATCTATTTTAAAGTCAGAGAATAAAATTGGGACATAGAGATGTATGAAGGATAAGTTCCATTCATCATAAGGAAAAACTTAATGACAAGGTTAGCTGCTTAATAGTAAAATCAGCACAGTGAGTTCTCTGTAACTGACAGCATTAAATATAATTAAGATAACTATTTAGGGACAGTTGATTTGATCTTTCTATGTATCACTGAACCATATAAAAGCCTACTGAATAAATAGGTGTGTAACAGTAGCAATGCAGACACATTACAAAGTTTACAAATGAGATATAGAGATAAGAACTATTAATTGGGATCTAAATAAGTGGAGATACATACCAGACTTAATCTTGTGGAAATGTCATTATCTCCAAATTGTTTGATCCCAAACAATTGAAGATCCCAAACACGTTTTCATGGCACTTGAGCTAACATGACTCTAAATTTTATATAGAAAAGTGAAGAAGGGTCATGAGCAGAAGAACATTCTGGGGAGTTTAATAGGTCCGGGAGAGGTACCTGGCTGGCTCAGTCGCTTAAGTTCAGGTCATGATCTCGGGGTCCGGGGATCAAGCCCCACATCAGAATCCCCACTCAGTGGGAGCCTTATTCTCCCTCTCTTATTGCCTGCTGCTTCCCCTGGTTGTGCTCTCTCTCTCTGTCAAATAAATAAATAAAATCTTTTTTTTTAAAGGTTTGATTTATTTGACAGAGAGAAGCACAGCCAGAGGGGGAACACAAGCAGGAGGAGTGAAAGAGGGAGAAGCAGGCTTCCCGCCGAGCAGGGAGCCCGATGTGGGGCTTGATCCCAGGACCCCGGGATCATGACCTGAGCCGAACACTTAACGACTGAGCCACCCAGGTGCCCCTAATAAATAAAATCTTAAAAAAAAAAGAGATCCTTAGAAACAACTGTCCCACTGCACGGACTTTGTGAAGCAAGCGATATCGTTTCCAAGCACTAAATAACGGAAGCATCGTGGCTCCACATTCATTGGGTGCTTTGCCTGGGACCCGGTCCCTCTGTGCAGTGTGGGCCGTGGATCCTGCAGGAGCCGTGGTCTCACCGCGTTGGAACAGGTGTCGGAGCCCCAAGGTGCCAAAGTGCCTTGAATTTGTGGACTGGGAGACCCAAGGGGACGGAGATGCCATGTGTGGGAATGCGCGCCGGGTGTTGCCCGCAGACTGCGCGCAGGGCCTGGTCGGGGTATTTTTATGTGCCTCTTCTCCCCCAGGAAATAATCCCACTGTCCCCACCATGGCTCCTTGGCAGGACAAGCTCTTCCTCTATCTTTTGTTTCTGCCAAAATGCCATCCTCAGAGAGGCCGACCCTGCTGATCCTCTCTCAGCAGCCTCCATTTCCTGTTGCTGGCTCTCATGTTGCCTGTTGGATTCCTACAAAGTATTTCCGACACACAATCCTATTAATTGTTTCCTGCTCCTCTGCCCCCTCTTGATTTGCATCCCCCTGAGGGCAGAGTGATCTGTGTTCCTCATTCTGTCCTGTGGTCCCTGCCGGTAGATCTCAACATGCACAGTGTAGGGCCCTGTTTTAAGTATTCGATTACCCTCCAGGGAATACCCCAAAGAGCATGTCAGCAGGTTTGAAGAAAAAAAATTGTCTGACACCAGTTCGATGACTGTGGTCATCTGTAACCTGACTAGAAGGGCTCTTCTTGATTTCTATTAGTGAGAAGAGTACATCCGAGTTGCCATGCCTTGCCCTCTTGACTTTGCTCTCAGGAATTTTTATGAGAGCAAAGAAATGGAAATTCACAAGAAAAACCATGGTTTCCAGTCTGCTGTCATAGCAATATTTCTTTCTTAAGCTTCTATTTGTGTAGTGATTGTTTAAAACAGTATTTGGGTTACAGTTCATCTGTATGTAGCTGGTAGATTCTGAATTTGGGGTTGATTTTCATTGCCAAAAAAAAAATACATTCAGAAATTATTGAAGTTTTTCTGGTATTTATTTTAATGGAGCAGAGATCACATTTCTCCTTGTCTTTGAACTTATGAAGGACTATCTTCATTCTTCAGGAAACTTAAGGAAATGTGGTTTCACTGAGTAATCGTGGCTTCTCCTTATCCTCATGGCTCTGATCTCTGTCCCATTCTTGCCTCCCTGACCACACATAGTCCCAATCTTGCCTGCATTCTCAGGGCATAATTTCAGCAGGGATGATGCGAACTCAGCTATGCTGATTGCATTATTCTTCCTGGCGATACACATTGTATTGATTTCTCTGAGAGCTTGTTTATTTGCTTAGCTCTTGGGTAAGCATTGTTAGATCAAGTTCTAGAGTTGATTCCAAGGACAACATTCAAACTACAATGAGGAAATCAAGTTTGCCTGGCTTACTGCTGTATCACCAACAACTTGCACAAAGCCCAGCTTTTAGTGGGAGATGCTAAGAATGCCTACCTGAGGATGAAGACAATTTTTCCTGCTCACCCTTGAGAGGTGAGAATGCAGATGAAATCCCCCAAAGTAGGACTTGGGTGCTTAGTCTTTATCAGAGCTCAACCAGGTATGGACCTCAGATTGGTGGTTGGGACATCGAACCAAGAAAGAATGGGATTCCATCTGTGACCTACATTTCAATGTTTTAGTTTTCTTGGCAAACACATCTGACGAGTAACGACAACTTGCCTATTTTCTTCCTTGGTCGATGTCTCTGAGAGCTGCCATCTGAGGACTGTTATTGAGTCCTGCACTTAAGGTTTCAAATCTGAAAGTCACAAGCTCATTATAGACATATTTATTCCCTACAAGTGTTTTTTGGACCTAAACAGATGGTTTGGACACCACCCAGGCTAGTTGAGTCTGATCTTTTTTATATCGAAACAATATTTTATTATCATGATGAAATTGTACAGCCCAACAAATAATGTAAATGCTGGGTTTTGGCACTAAGAAAATTTCCATTTTAAAAACTCACCAGAATAAACTCTTCCACATAGCAAGTGATTGTCAACTGCTTTTTTGTTTGTCTCAGCAAATATAAAACTGAATACCTTACTGAAATACATGAAAGATCATGCCTTTCTATTCACTGATGACATCAGTAATATCATTCTTTTATTTATTCAGCCTAAAATAATTATTGAATGTCCATTATGTAAAAGGCACAGCATTACACATGCTAGAGACACAGACATATAATGGGCACAACACACAGTCCTCCCATCAAAGAGCACTAAGTAGAGTAGAAAAGAGAAGACCTAATCACAACGGCTCCTACTCCCGTACAGACAGTTGAAGAGCTCTCAGATCTCACTCTGAATAAACCATATCATCAAAGGTTAATACTAATGGAAAGATGTAAATAAGTAACTGTACACAATACAGAGCATCTATTCAAACCTTTAACGTTTTCTTCTCCCAAATATTGAAGTTTAATTTGATTCCAAGTCATAGGATAAGACAATTTTCCGAGATGTTTTTGAAAGCATATGCTTTCCAACTGAAGATGGAGAATATTTTAAGTCAAAAATGCCATATTTTGGGGCGCCTGGGTGGCTCAGTTGGTTAAGCAACTGCCTTCGGCTCAGGTCATGATCCTGGAGACCTGGGATCAAGCCCCACATCGGGCTCCCTGCTCTGCGGGAAGCCTGCTTCTCCCTTTTTCACTCCCTCCGTTGTGTTCCCTCTCTAGCTGTGTTTCTCTCTGTCAAATAAATAAATAAATAATTTCTTAAAAATGTATTTCATTCCCCCTCCTTCGTTCAACTCAATATGAAGTTTTCAGGGGTGTAGCAATTTTTTTTTCCCAGAGGAGAAAGGAACCCTAGAGGTTACCATGGCGATGTGGGTCCCCCAACATTGATCATCAGGGGATGTCGACTTTTGCATCAAGAGAACACAACACCTTCAGGAATGAGAGCAAAATCAGCACAGGCTTCATTTAAAGTAAACATTTTTCTAGTCTTCAAAATGTTAAGAAGGAATTGACTGAACTGTTTGCAGAAAGTTGCCTTAGTGAATGTCAAACGTCACTCTCTCTCCCTGCCTGGATCTTGATAAGGCTGCCGTCCTGTGGTCCGTGTGCCGCGTATGGATGTCTTCCCGCGCTCCATTGCATTTCACATATTTAGCCCCTGTATCATTGCAGCTTCTCCTCACTCTGGCTGTTATCTCAGTGTGTGGAGACAGTCTGTCTGAAAACACACGAGTTCAGCTGCCACCCGCTTCATGAATGGTGCCACTTTCACTGGATCTCCCCAGGCCTTATTTGGAGTGTTTCTTCCTACTGATGTATCTCTGGATATGTGCATGGCTGGAAGGACTCTTCTCTTTGCCCTTTCAAGAGAGACCTCCCCCGAAACCAAACAAAATCAGAAATGAGCAAAAGCTTCATTTCTCTGCAGGCCTACTCCTTAATTTCCTGTCTACTGTATTTTCATTAAAACTATTTATGAACCTGGGGAAATATTTCTCTTCATGACACCCACAAGTGTGGGATTCAGAATAAAAAGACAGTATTCAAATTCTGTAATATTTCTTAGATTTGCATACTTCCGTTTGAGGGGAATAAAATAAAATTGACACATTTCTTCTTTTTTTTAATATTCATTTATTTGTTTGAGAAAGAGAGAGAATGTGCATGTGCAAGTTGGAGGCAGGGCAGAGGGAGAGAGAGAAACTCCAAGCAGACTCCCCACTGAGCACAGAGCCCAGACACAGGGCTCAGTCTGAGATCATGACCTGAGCTGAAATCAAGAGTCAGAGGTGTAACTGGCTGAGCCACCCAGGTGCCCCATATGCACTTCTTCTTTTTAAAAGTCATCTTTAAGATCGTTAGTTCAGCCATTTGGTGCCTTCCTCTATGATGTTACACATCTCATTTATTTTTAAAGATCACTGTAAAATAGATTATAAGAATTCATTTTGAAATGTAAACTTGAAAAAAGCTAGATTGGGGTGTCACCAACCCATGAAATGCACTGCCTCATGAAGAGAGAAAGAGATGTACATCTTTATGGCACATTTTTCCTTCTTCAAACAAAGTGCAAGGGGAAAAAAAAAAGACTGATTAGCAAGAATGGCTTGATTTTCAATGATTTCAAGATCTCTTTCCTAAGAAAAACCTCTTAGTTCTATGAAATTGGCACCTTTCTGTAGCTGTTAAATAAAAAAAAAAAAAATTAATAGGAGTATGTCAGTAGCCCAATTTATCTTCCGAGGATGTGCACATTAATCTACTCCTGAGGACTGCCCTTGATGAGATTATGTTATTTCAAGGGCATTAATAGTAAAAGAAAAATGACTTGACCTCTGTATTTCCCAGTATTTCCTTGAAATGGAGCATCAATGATAGTACTACCACAAAGTTAAGCACTTGATTATACACTCAGTATTTTCTTCTGTTTTTTTTCTGTAGCATGTCTTCCTCCCCCCAACTCCCCTTGAAGAAGCGTAATTATAAAGTCCTTAATGGGAGCAGCCAGTATTTGACCCTGCTCTTGGCATGAAAGGCAGTGGCTAGAACACATAACTTTTCTGGCTTTCTCAGCCTCAATAAAAGGCTCTTTTATCAGGCAAGATATCCCAAAGGCTTCAAAGTATTTCCTAGGCACTGGTCAGGGTCAGTCCTGAAGATCTTTGCTATGTGCAGGATTTGCACAGTTAGATATTGGATTCTTTAAATTCTCTTCTCTAGATACAAATTCTGGCTTTCAAGAGAAAAAAATATAAACCAAAAAATCAACTCCAAGTCCGGAGAAACCACATCTCTTTCAGATCAACATCGGTTTGCTCTATTTGGCTTGATGGTGGAAATGATAGCAAAGCAAAGTTGGATGTGATGTTATGGTTAAAGATGCAACAAAACCACGGGGCGCCTGGGTGGCTCAGTTGGTTGAGCGATCACCTTCAGCTCAGGTCATGATCCCCAAGGCCTGGGATTGAGCCCTGCATCAGGCTCCCTGCTTGGCAGAAAGCCCGCTTCTCCCTCTCTCACTTCCCCTGCTTGTGTTCCCTCTCTATCTGTGTTTCTGTCTGTCAAATAAATGAATTAAAATCTTAAAAATACGGGTAATATTGAATGGCGCTTCTACCTTCCTAATTGTGACATTTGGAGCAAATACTGAAGTTCTCTGATCTTCTCTAATCTATGAAATAAATCCATTAAGACTGCCTTGAGAATTAAGTAAAAACACTGTTTTCAGCTCTTGGAAGATTAAATTCTCCAAAAAGTATTGATATTATGAGGGCAACATGATTGGTAAGAAGAGAAAGACTGAGAAGAGAATAGGTTAAGAACATTTCAGTGTATTACACATCCTTTCCCATCGTGGTGTGTGTAGAAACTGATCATCTTTATACAGCATGCTGGAGGAAGGAGAGCCTGTAGGTGCAGTTGGACAGATGGCCTGGACTTGTGTCTTCTCTAGGCCCCAGCCCTGCCACACCTTCCCTGGCCTACTGGAGAGGAGAGGGAATCTGTCTCTGACCTCTCCATGACCAGTCATAGCAAAGGCAGTGAGAAGTTCTGTCTAATGTTACCTTCAGACACATTGGGCCTGAATGGTGACCATACTCCATAGTAACAACAGAGCTGACAGTTGGGGAAGTAAAGGGAGACCCCACCATCGGCACGAACAACCTATTTGACTTGGTGACTTTCAGCCATCGTGTTGTCCAGGACATGCCAGGCCTCCTCGCTGGCACCGCCTCGTTCCCACAGAGCACACACAAGAGGGTGTAGCAAGGCAAACAAATGGCCCACACATGGTGGGAATGGATGGATAGATGGATGGACCTACTTAGAAAGTGGGATGAAAGATGAGGGAGTAGATATTTTATTTCCAATTTTCTTCTGAAAATTGCTGCTAGCAATTTGTAAAAACCCAGCATGAGATAGTTAACTTTTGTTAAAATTTGTCTCTCTGTTATTGTTGTTTTTAATGAGGGAGTTAAGCTATATTAGTAAGTCTCAGCTCCAGCCACACAGCAGAATCACCTGCAAAGCTTACAGCAGGACAACAAACAACAACACAATGAGGTCAGGGCCCAGCTGTACCCCCAGAGATCCTGATGTGACTGATGGGGACTGGCCTGCAGAGAAATACGTCACCAGGGGGTCTGATGCCCAGCCACCGAGCTAAGGGGTTTTCCATCAATTATGATAAATGATACCAAAGAAAGAATAAAATAGAAAGTAAACACTAACCCTTGCATAAAGGACATTGGGTGATTTTCTCCATTCTGAGGACAAATCCTTTACAATTTTGGGACCTGGTCACAGGAAGGAGGAGTTCCTAGAAGAAGAGGTATGTGTGCTTTATAGTCGTCGTAAAGATTTCGTAATCTGGCTAAGGAGAATCTGCCCATAAAAAGAGCCATGTCAATAGGGTGACCAGGGATCTGTGTGCCTGGGACTTGCCTGGTTTTATCATGGAAAGTCTCACATTCCAAGGAACCTCTTGGAAAACCACCATGGCCAATCATCCTATACATGAAATGTTACTGAGTATCGCTCTTGGCTCAACTGCTGTGTGCTTAGAAGCAATGAGAATCATCCTTATACCCGATGCCCTTTGGTTCACAAGACTTCATGGCTATTTGAAAACTAACCAACTAATTCCTTAAACATAAATAAATGCATAGATAAATAAACAAGAAAGAATGCATGCTGTTGTGTAGCACATATTTAAAGTCTGAATTGACTATGGCCTCTAACCTGGAGGTGAATTAGTGCCAATATTTTCCCGGAGAGTACCTGACCCTTTAGGAAAGCGGTCACATACTTATTTATCCTTAAGAGCATGCCTATGCCTCTTTTACAAGGAGGCTAAGAGAAATTTGTTTTCTCAGTTAATCCTTTTATGCCTTGTGTTCTCTCCTATATGATCTAACAATCCTTGTCCCTTGTTTTCCAGTCTTTTTTTTTTTTTTTTTTAATTTGCTGCCAGTGCCTGACCCTCTGTTTGTATAGCGTCCTGGGCCAATGAGAACTTCCGCTGTATTTTGAGGGTACCAGTACGGAGCCAGCCCCGGGGTTGGCTGTGTTAACAGAAGTAACCGATAGGTCCGTGGCTGGCCGGAAAGTAAATAATGACTTCATGCTCACATCGCGCAGCGACATTTGCCGCTTGCCTGCAGTGCTGCTCTGTACCTCTTCTTGTCAGGGACCCAGGCCCAAAGAGCAGTCTCTCGGGGACCATGCCATCCCTTGGCAGAGAGAAAGGACAAGGAAACTGGGGAGAAGGCAAAATTGGTTTAAACAGCCCTCTGTCCGTCAGGCAGAGGAGGTCATGTGGCCCTGTGCAACATCAGGGGGGCAGCCGTGGGTCCTCCCCACACAGGAGGCCCTGCCGGTCACGTGACAATGAGTGGGGCCCAAAAGTCCTCCCATAGGAGGGGCAAGTGAACAGCCAGAAATGACGGTCCCATCTATCCCAGAAGGCTGTTTAACCTCCTTCAGCCTGGGTCTTCTGCTCCTAAAAGATGAAGCATAAATCTCACTTTATATGTCTGTTGGGAGAATTGACTTACATAATGCATGCATGGCGTCTCGGAGCATGTGGGCTCCTTCCAATGGTGTTCCAACTGTGTTTTCTCTCTCTTCCAGCAGATCTTAGGAAATATTTAAGGACCCATACGTTTTAATGAATGTTGAGAAGCATCTAGTTGGCAGGACAATTCAACCGTGGTGAGCTAAATACCAATGACACAAAAGAGGGCCAAGTGAATGTGGGCAGAGGGGGTCCTCCTAGCCCCAAGACTGAGGGCAGGCGGGATTGGCACTACCCTAGAAATTCAGTTAGAGTGATTCCCGCCGACCGCCTGCAACACTGCATTGGAGCCTAAGGGATCTCCTAGAGTTCTGCCTCATCCTCGCTTGGGCATGGTGTTGAAGAGAGCTGAGCTTCAGTTTCTTCAGCCGTAAAAGGGGAGTAGCTGTGCCCACCTTTAGAGTGATAAGGAAGATCAGAGGTAAAAAGACCACCACCTACCATAGCGTAGTAGGCAACAAATAATTGTTATAAACAAGAACCAGGTCTGAGAGCTAATGATCACTTTATTCTCACTGTTTCTAATGTCTGAGACAAAAACCTGTGCCCAGAGTTTATATTGGAAAACCTTTTGGCCAATTTCTGGATGGTTCTCAGAAATCCTGCTTAGCATTCTAGAACCCTAGAGCTCTAAAAGATTCCAAATAACTGTATCTCTAACCCACTCATTTTGCAGAATAAGAAAATTAGACTAAACCAACTGGGGAGTCATTTTCCAAAGTTCATGTGGCTACAGAGTGAAATATTTGAAAAAAAAACCCTGAAATATCTGCATTGTTACCTGAGGATTTTCTGCTTTCTTGTGGTTCTTCAGGGGATTTATGTTTTCCCTTCACACTATTCTAAGGGTGCTTGGGATCTAGGAAGTAGTAGAGAAGTCTGTCAAATGAATTTAAGATGTCAAAGTGGTCTTCATTGAAGGTGTACATAGACATCATAGTAAAGCATTTGAAAAAAAATTGTATTTTGCTTCTCACTAATGTAAGGTTTCTGGAGACATAAAACCTACATCCCTAGGGACTGTTGACTATGCTTGTGTGGGCAAAAGAAGCAAAGCAAGAGAATATGGTTTAGAAAGGGTGTAATGATGACTCCCAACATTTAGGGTACACTAAAGTCAGTATGAATTCCAATTTTCTTCTATAGAATGAAAAAGAGGGATTTCTTTTTTTCCTTTTTCTTTCTTTCATTTTTTTTTTTTTTTTGCTTGCCTCAGTCATACCACTAATTATTTAGTGGTCTTTCAAACCTTTTGTAATCTCTACTCGAGAAAGCCCTGAAAGATATTAATTCTTAGCCATGTGCCTCATAAATGAAGGCCATTCTGCTATACTTAATGACAAGGCTGAGGCAGCAAGATGTCATTTGCTTTTTTCTCGGTTTTTAAATTGCTTTCTAAATGAACTACAGCTGTGAGGGCCAGGTGCTGTGATCCCTTTAGAAAGATCAGGAAATGATGAAATCCAAAATTTCAAAGTGTGATGGATGTCAGCTCCCGATTTGGTGTGTGTGAGGTCACCCCGTGCACCTGGTACCATCTCCACAACAGAATTACTTTTCTGTGGAAGGAAAAAAAAAGAGAGAGAGAGAGAGAGAGAGGGAAAGGGATGCACATGTCTAATACGGGTGCAACAATAAGAGAAACAGTTTATAATTATCTCTTTGTTTGCTCCTCATCTAGATGGAAATGGTGAAATGTACAGTGTCTCCCCACCCCCACCCCCTTCCCGTTGTAGGTGTCGCTGCTGTATTAAGCCCAAGATTTTTGTGAATCTCAGACTTGGTGTGGTGAGGACTCAAAGCCACTATGAATCAAAGGGCACCATTAGAGGGATAGGAGGCGGGAGGGAAGAGGAGAAAGTGGGGGGGGGGAGTTCATTAAGACTCCTTTTCCCTTAATAAATGAACACACGAGTACCTTTAATACTCGGAGCACTGCTTGCTCCGGGAGCTGGCAGGCAAATCTGGGACTGAGTCGGGGCTGTCTTTGAAGGTGGTGAGTGGAGGGCAGACACTGTCCACCCCTGCCCTGAGGAGCGTGCATACCATCGTCCTGGGCACACCCCTGCAGGCATTACCAGTCATTGCCAGGGCTTGGGGCTCTAAGCGAACTGTGTTTAGGAGACCTTGTTCTTACGATCATCCAGCAGAGGAAATAAAGAGTGATTGTGCTTTTTATCTCCAACACCAATCCCCCAGGGATATGTATTTGTTAGAGCTGGCTAGCTGCCAGGGTCAACCCCATTTTCTCTGGGATGTCTGCCCAGTCTACCCCTTGGAGGAGTGGGGATCCTCAGACTCTGCAGCCCTTCCACTTGGAACCACTCCCTGGAGCACTGAACTTGACCTACTCAGGGACAAGTGCTACAGGCTAAGTGTGAGGCAGGGCTGGACCTGAATCTTGACCCCAAACCTACAATAAGCCTTTGGAAGAACTGCTTTTATCTCTTGACTCTTAATTCCCCACATCTGTAAAATGGGGTTAGAATACCTTGTTTTGGTGAGGACTGACTGATTCTGCAGAGCTCAAGTGTCCAGGAGAGTTTTTTGCACAAAGCTGGTAATATAAAAATATTAACCTTGCCAACATTGTTGTCCCTTATACTGAGTACATTAGACTACGAAGTGGAAGAAAAATGGCCAGAGAGTGAGACCCCGGAGGACATGCGGCATCCAAGTTCAGTGCTTCCTAGAAATCTGGCTTTACTTAATTACCTTGGCTTCTCTGAGCCTTAGCTTCCTCATCCATTCAATGGGGATATTGATGAGGAGAATATTCTCACTAGGGACAATATTCTATCTCACTGGTTCTTAGAAGGATAAAGTGTGATGCTACATGTCAAAGCTCTTTGTATGATCTCAGGAGGGGAATGAGGGGCTGAAGGGAGCTGGTGTCACCCCCCGCACACCTAAATGGGGGCTCTTCCTTCTGTGTCCCAGCACACTGCTGACTTCCAGATCTGCTTCTCCATCAGCACTCACCATCACCTCATGCGTAGTTATGGAACTACGGCAGGTGCAACGTGAGTCCTGGGGTGAGTGATGGCCAAGAGAATGAAGGAGAGGATGCTGAGCTTATATCCATCAAAGACCCGAAACATAGCATGACCCCAGCTGAAAGGAAAGACTCTCCAAACCCAAATAGAAGAACCCAATAGCAGCCCCACATTTGAGTAGTTTTAGAGAGAAATAAAAAACGTCACATAACCAAAGCCCAAATGAGAGGAAACTGAAGTCTAAGAGAATAGCAGAGGTCTAAATGGCTTAATAGCCAGTTGCTGCTTTGGAAGACTTTGCCTTCAACAGCCGTAAATCTGGGGTTGTGTCCTGTTCCATAACTAGAGGTATCCTTGTGGGATTCTGGAAGGGATGTCTAGTGACACTGCCGGCTGGCCGAGCCTGGGGACCCAGGGGAGCCCCACAGGAGAGCCAGGAGGGTCTTTGGCTTCAAGTAGAATGGAAATCAGTAAGAAGAGAGTATATTGAAGACAGAAAGGGCAGATGCAGACAGAGCCTTTTGGGAGACCCAGAAAGGAGATGGAGAATGAGCCTCAGCTTTTCTTGCGATCTGGGTTTGTTTGTTTTTTGTTTTGTTTTGTTTTGTTTTAAGATTTTATTTATTTATTTGACAGAGAAAAACACAGCCAGAGAGGGAACACAAGAAGGGGGAGAGAGAGAGGGAGAAGCAAGAGAGCCCGATGCAGGGATCTAGCCCGAGACTTCAGGATCATGACCTGAGCCGAAGGCAGACACTTAATGACTGAGCCACCCAAGTGCTCCAGCAGTCTGGGTTGTTTTCTGTTTTTTGTTTTTGTTTTTGTTTTTGTTTGTTTGTTGTTGTTTTTTTACCAACAACTGTGGTCTGGTACATGTGTCATCAGGAATCTAGGAATTGGTTAAACAAAGACAGGGCCCAGGTCTCCATCATAAGTCACTTATTCCCTAGAGCCAGAGGGTCTTGGCATCAGGATGTCTAAAGCCAGTGTCTGGAATATGTACATGACGGCCTCGCTGGGTCATTCCTTGAATATTCTCTATTATGCTGGAAAACTGCAAAGAAATCATTCACTCCTTATCCTTTACAAGGGGGACATACATGAAGGTGTGTATAGGACAGGGTGCAGGTCCTAGTAAGAACAGAAACAGGAAAGGGAGCAAAAAGCAGATTTTTATGGCATCCTTTGGTTTCCCTATCTCAACACCACAGTCCCCTCTATCCCCAGAAGGATGATTTAACGTGGTTGTTACCAATTATGCCATCAGGAAAATGGGTTAGAGACAGGGCTAATTTGGGAGTAAGCTGGTGCTAAGGAGACTAGCTGTACTGCCCACCATTCACTCCAAAGTTTGAACCAGGATGTGTGAAGTATCAAAAGAAATGAATCCACCAGTGGGCAGCAGGGCCTGTGTCCTGATCTCTGCCCTGCATCTCCACCTGGGCATTTCCCCCTTCCTCCTGGACGCCCTCCTCTCCAGATCTGTCCAGGTCACTTTTGCTTCTGGTCATTCTCTACTTGAACAGGTGCCTCCCCGTCCTCTCCAAGCCTCAGTTTCTGTGGAAGGCTGATCTTCCAGTTTGTCCATATTAAAATCCACCTGTTACTCCTTTCCTTCATAGGCTTGATCATCAGACAAGATTTTTTTTTTTACTTTAAATTTATTTTATTTTTTCAGTGTTCCAAAATTCATTGCCCATGCCCCACATCCAGTGCTCCATGCAATAGGTGCCCTCAGTACCCACCACCAGGCTCTCCCATCCCCCCACCCCCTCCCTCCAAGTCCCTCAGTTTGTTTCTGTGTCTAAAGTCTCTCATGTTTTGTTTCTTTCCCTGAATTACCCTACTTCCCATTTCCTTTCCTTCTCCTACTGTCCTCTATATTACCCCTTATGTACCACAAATAAGTGAAACCATGGGATACTTGACTTTCTCTGCTTGGCTTATATCACTCAGCATAATCTCTTCCAATCCAGTCCATGTTGCTACAAAAGTTGGATATTCATCCTTTCTGATGGAGGCATAGTATTCCACAGTATTCCATAGTATTACCACATTCTTCTATATCCATTCATCTGTTGATGGGCACCTTGTCTCTTTCCACAGTTTGGCGATTGTGGCCATGGCTGCTATGAACATTGGGGTACATATGGCCTTTCTTTTCACTACATCTGTATCTTTGGGGTAAATGCCCAGCAGTGCAATTGCAGGGTCATAGGGTATTTCTATTTTTAATTGTTTAAGGAATCTCCACACTGTTTTCCAAAGTGGCTGCACCAACTTGCATTCCCACCAACAGTGTAAGAGAGTTCCCCTTTCTCCT
>PITA01000134.1:328378-363788 GCA_004023965.1 Spilogale gracilis
GCCATTCTGACTGGTGTAAGGTGGTATCTCAGTGTGGTTTTGATTTGAATTTCCCTGATAGCTAGTGACGCTGAACATTTTTTCATGTGTCTGTTAGCCATTTGTATATCTTCTATGGAGAAGTGCCTCTTCATGTCTCTTGCCCATTTTTTGATGTGTTCATCTTCTTTTTGGATGTTGAGTTTGAGTAGTTCTTTATGGATCTTGGATACCAGCCCTTTGTCTGTAGTGTCCTTTGCAAATATCCTCTCCCATTCTGTGGGTTGCCTCTTTGTTTTGTTGACTTTCTTCTGCTGTACAGAAGCTTTTTATTTTGATGAAGTCCTAAAAGTTCATTTTCACTTTTGTCTCCTTTGCCTTTGGAGCCATGTCTTGAAAAAAGTTGCTGTGGCTGATGTCAAAGAGGTTACTGCCTATGTTCTCTTCCAGGATTTTGATGGATTCCTGCCTCATGTTGAGGTCTTTCATCCATTTTGAGTTTGCCTTTGTATGTGGTGTAAGAGAATGGTCTAGTTTCATTCTTCTATATGTAGCCGTCCAATTTTCCCAGCACCATTTATTGAAGAGACTGTCTTTTTTCCACTGGATATTTTTTCCTGCTTTGTCGAAGATGATTTGAGCATAGATTTGTGGGTCCATATCTGGACTCTCTACTCAGTTCCACTGGTCTATTTCTCTGTTTTTATGCCAGTACCATGCTGTCTTGGTAATCACAGCTTTGTAATAAAGCCTGAAGTCAGGTAACGAGATGCCCCCAGCTTTGTTTTTCTTCTTGAGCAATTCCTTAGCGATTTGGGGTCTTTTTTGGTTCCATATAAATTTTAGGATTGTTTGTTCCAACACTTTGAAGAATGTTGGTGGAATTTTGATCGGAATGGCATTGAAAGTATAGATTGCTCTGGGCAGTATAGACATTTTAACAATGTTTATTCTTCCGATCCCTGAGCATGGAATGCTCTTCCATCTTTTTATGTCTTCTTCAATTTCTTTCATGAGTGTTCTGTAGTTCCTCGAGTACAGATCCTTGACTTCTTTGGTTAGGTTTATTCCTAAGTATCTTATGGTTTTTGGTGCTATAGTAATGGAATCGATTCTCTGATTTCCCTTTCTATATTTTCATTATTAGTGTATAAGAACGCAACTGATTTCTGTGCATTGATTTTGTATCCTGCCACATTACCAAATTGGTGTGTGAGTTCTAGTAGTTTGGGGGTAGAGTCTTTTGGGTTTTCCACCTAGAGTATCATGTCATCTGCAAAGAGAGAGAGTTTGACTTCTTCTTTGCCAAGATGAAGAGCTTTTATTTCTTTCTGTTGTCTGATTGCTCTTGCTAGGACTTCTAACACTATGTTGAACAGAAGTGGTGAGAGTGGGCATCCTTGTTTTGTTCCTGATCTCAGAGGGAAGGCTGTCAGTTTTTCCCCGTTGAGAATGATATTCGCTGTGGGTTTTTTGTAGATAGATTTTATGAGGTTGAGAAATGTTCCCTCTATCCCTATACTTTGAAGAGTTTTGATCAGGAACAGATGTATTTTGTCAAATGCCTTTTCTGCATCAATTGAGAGTACCATGTGGTTCTTCTCCTCTTATTGATTTGTTCTATCACGTTGATTGATTTGTGAGTGTTGAACCACCCTTGTATCCCTGGGATAAATCCTACCTGGTCATAGTGGATAATCTTTTTAATGTATTGTTGGATCCTGTTAGCAAGGATCTTGTTGAGAATCTTGGCATCCGTATTCATCAGAGATATTAGTCTGAAGTTCTCCTTTTTGATGGGGTCTTTGTCTGGTTTGGGGATTAGAGTGATGCTGGCTTCATAGAAAGAGTCTGGAAGTTTTCCTTCTGTTTCTATTTTTTGAAAGAGCTTCAGGAGAATAGGTGTTATTTCTTCTTTGAATTTTTGGTAGAATTCCCCAGGGAATCCGTCTGATCCTGGACTCTTGTTTTTTGGGAGTTTTTTGATCACTGCTTCAATCTCGTTACTAGATATAGGTCTATTCAAATTGTCAATGTCTCCTGTTTCAGTCTTGGGAGTTTATAGGTTTCCAGGAATGTATCCATATCTTCTAGGTTGTTAAGCTTATTGGCATATAATTGTTGAGAATAATTTCTGATGATTGTTTCTATTTCCTGGTGTGAGCCGTCATCTCTCCCCTTTCATTCATAGTTTTATTAATAAAATATTATAAATATTAAATATTAATAAAATAAAGACAGACCAAGATCTTAAGTGGGGAGCGGAGCCTGGTGCTGTAACACACAGAGGCATGGCCGCTAGGTCACTTGCTTGCAGAGAGCTGAGTTTGCCAAGTGTGTGACCACACTCATTCTTCCACAAGGTGACCCTTGCTGAGAATGGACTTCAGGGTTTTTGAACCCTAGATGAAAGACAGAGTGAAACTCTTTTAAAGTTCAAGTGTTCTGTGCTTCCTACCAGGTGGAGGCCAGTATTTACCTTTGATGTAGAGTGTTCTTTTCTTCTGGGAAAACCGCCCCAAGGACCTTTTAGATATGCAAATGTAGATCAAAGATCTTCTTCTGGAATGGATTTAAACTGCTCTGAATAACAATGTGGAAGGTTCTGTTTTGGGGTACAGAGCTACATTTCAGAAGGTTAACTTCTTTTTAAAATAAGACTTCTTTCCTAAAGTCAGGTTAAGACAACAGACATTAGATTGAAAATTATTGTTAATTTTTAGAGAAGTCAGTGTGTGTGTGTGTTTGTATTCGTGTGTGTATGTGTGTAGAGAGAGACAGAGAGAGTGCTTTTGTGTGTGTTCATGTTCAAACATTTGCCCTTAGAAAATCAAGAGTAGTGACCCCCCAAAAATTGCTTAAAAGATAAAACACAGTTGAAGGGAACAACTTGGAATGAGACTGAGCACTGATAGGCACTCCTCAGTCTAGACTTGGAGACAGCCTACAGTGTTCAGGCAACTTCTGAGCCTACAGTTCTCTGGGCTGAATATCTTCCCCATCCCTCCCTTCATGCACTTGGTTTCAGGTTTATATTAGACTTCTCACTGTGTGCTCCTGTTGGCCAAAAATCTTTTAAATTGGGATGCCCAGAAGTGAGCGGGCACCCCGGCCAATACAAAGTAGAACCTAGCTGTGGCCCCTTTAATATTTTTAGAAATCATACCTTTCCTAATGTAGCTAAAGAATACATTATCTTTCTTGGGTACTGCATTTCAATGTTGAATCACACTCAACTGATTAAATTTATAACAGAGGAAACTTTTTTTCTTTTAAGAGAGAGAGCACAGGAGAGTGGGATGGGGAGGGGCAAATGGAGAGAGAAAATATTAAGCAGTCTCCATGTTTAGCCCTGAGACCAACACAGGGCTCCATCTCATGACCCTGAGATCATGACCTGACCTGAAATCAAGAGTTGGATGCTTAACCGACTGAGCCATCCAGATGTCCCACAGCGAAAACCCTTAAATATAATCTTTACCTTCCTGCAATTAAAGTGCTTTTGGAGAATCAAGCATAAGACACCCCTCCAATTAAGCTTAAATTTTTTTTATATTTACTTCCATCTATTTCAATCTTTTAATGACCCAGAGCAGAGCATGAAGACACACAGCCCTCTCATTAAACAACTTTAGGTGGACATTGACTTTTTTCTTTTTTTAAGATTTATTTATTTATTTATTTATTTATTTATTTATTTATTTATTTGACAGAGAGAAACACAGCTAGAGAGGGAACACAAGCAGGGGGAGTGAGAGAGGGAGAAGCAGGCCTCCCACAGAGCAGGGAACCCAATGCGGGGCTGGATCCCGGGACTCCAGGATCATGACCTGAGCTGAAGGCAATCGCTTAACCAACTGAGCCACCCAGGTGCCCCGACATTGACTTCTTAATCTGCATCTTTGGGGGCAAAGCCTCTCATTCGGTGATAAATCTTTTTAAGATTTACCATCACCCAGATGAGTCACCTGTATCTGGACCAAAATAACACTAGAGATCTTGCAAAATGCCTTGCTGGAGTTCTGATCTATGCCTTTTTTTATGAAGTTCCTTTTTTCCTGTCTAAAACTCTGGCAAAATTAGAAATACAGTCATTGTGCACATATGTAAACCACAGTCTCTGTGTGTTCCGTTTACTCTGTTAAGTTGCCTACCCACATATGACCTTACCTAGAATTCATAGCAAAGCCCTAAAGACAAAGAATGCGCCCTGTCTTGCCCTTAACAAATGAGAAAGTTGAGAGTCATGGACCTCAGTCATGACCACGGTCAGAACTGAGCTCTGCAGGCAGGTGGGCTCTATCTCACCGCATCTCGAAATTCCTTCTTGGACCCACTGCCTGCCGCTCCCGCCTGCAACTTCCACCGAAGTCTAGTTATCACTTGGGCTTGCTCCCAACAGTCCCAATAGAACATCTGGAATCCTAGAGGAGGGATCCCGAGGATTCACCTGACACAGGGACCCCCACACTCCAGATCCTCCCCACTGCCAGTCACCGCCAACAGGGCAGCCCCCTGCATCTACACCGCGTGGTGGCGGCTCCTGCTCTCACAAGGCTGCCCATTTCATGGCAAATTGGTGGTTCTCTATAGGGCAATGGAAAGCTGCCTCTTCAACCTTCTCTAGGGCTCTAGATCATTCCCGGGTACTGCCCAGATTTTTCTAATTTAGATATTTGAAAAATTGCCTCTGCCCTCCTTCTCTAGACAGTGCTTCCCCACATATTTGCCACTCACCTGTGGCCCGGTTCTCAAACCACCTCAAGGGTCCTCCTCCTCTCTGCGCTCTAGTTTTTCAACATCTTAAAATGTGACACCCATAATTAAACAGAATGTTCCAGATGCAGTTTGATTGGCACAAAATTATTTCCTCTTTTGTTCTGGACTATGTTGTTTCCTAATGTTGTTTACTGCTTTTTCTGTAATCGTTATTTCTTACTGGAGATATTTCTGATCCTGAAATTCCCTAAAGCCAGGGACCTTTCTCCCCACATGGAGTGAACAGCCTTTTTTCCTCTCTCTGGATCCCTGTACTACAGATTGCTTGGACTTAAGTGTGGGATTTCAAATTTGTCCTTGTTAGATTTCATTTCTAGTTTTGCTCCTTGATTCAATCTATTGAACCCTCTGACCTTCTGCAAATACTATTTAGTACTTACATAAATACTGTTTAATATTTGTATGCCTGATGCACATGTCTTCCATATTTTTAACAAAATTCTGCATAAAAGTACTAAATAACATGCAGAAATGAGTCCTTCAGGCTATATTAACTTACGCATTACCTCATTTTCATACTTTAACCTATCGCAATACCTTTTGATGCAAGATATAAATGAGATGTGTACCAGTTAGCTGTTCAAGACAACATGGAAATATAGAAACACATGAAGAGCTTAGCTGCTAAGTGATGAATCAAGTCTAGCACAACAACTGGAAGTGACCCATTGAGGAAAAGAGATGTTAGGTAAAATATTGATTTAAATATTAGGCATCAAACATTTTAAGAATTTAGGGGATCTAAAGATTAAGGAATTTCATGAGCCGGGGGATTTCTTTCTTTCTTTTTTTTTTTTAAGTATGTAGCATTCGAATCTGGAGTTGCCTGTAATTACAATACAGTTATTAAAAGAAAATGGCATCCCGAGTATTGCTACCGCACAGTTGGGAATGTACCTGCAGGACAGAGGGTGAAAGTTAAAAGATGAGGCTCAGTGTACAGGAATTTGGGAGGGGGCACAGGTAAGAAGCAGGAGCCAGGCAGAGGAGGAAGAGCATTGGAGTCCTAATGATTTACCTTCATACATTTACCCTTTTGTCCACTTAAAAACTGGTTTTGGAGTTGATGCTCTATGCCAGGCACTGTTTTAGGGTGTATAGTGAAGAAACAGATAGCTCTCCCTGCCCTAGCAAATCCAACAGGAATGTCCCTAGAGGGGTAGTCAGAAATGTGTTTCACAGGACAGGGGAAGTGCTATAGGAACAGTGAAGCAGGGAAGGGGAGGAGGCAAGGCTCCCATAGGAGGCTGCAACAGGAGGCATAGGGTTGAGCCATCCTCCTCCACAGAGGGTGGGACAACTGACTGGGCCCTCCTGTCAGGCTGGCCAGGGCTCATTCACATGGGAGTGACCAGATTTCAAAAGAAAATGCCAAACAACACTTTGGGCTTGGAGCTACCCCTAGGACACATTTCAAGCAAGTCAAGAGCTGAATTCAAGCGTGAGTGAGGGAAAGTCCTTACCTCTTAGTTTGAACAAATGCAAAAACATATTGCAAACGTGATGGATATGCGGAGGGTTGAAGGTTGTGGCCAGTTTTGTAATACTTCTGAAGTACAGGTATCATATCACAGTATCTAGGTGAGAGATGAGAGTGGTTTCCCAAGGGCAGCTGTGGAGGTGATGGAAGTTACTGATTTCTGGACATAATTTAAAGGTAATGACTCAACAGGTGAGAATGAGTGCGATGGAGGAAGGTCTCAGTGATGAGGAAAGCTTTTGGCCTCCACAATTCAAAAGTTAGAGTCATAGTTACCCAGAAGGGAGAAGATGGCAGAGAAGAGTGGTTTGGAAGGGACAAGTAGGAGCTCAGTTTTACAGACACATTAATAAGAGAGGCTTATTAAAAATCCAAGAGGAATGTTCAGTAGGAAGTAGACAGTGAGGTTATGGGCTTGAGGAGAGGTTTCTGATCTGTTGGTATATTTGGGAGGCATTTCATGTGGATGGCACGTAGTGCCATGGTAGAGACCACAGGATAGGGAATGTTAATAGAACCAAGAGGTCCAAGGGTAGCGCTAGGGCACTCCTTCAGGGGGACACAAGAATCAATGACCAGAGAGCTGAACAGCTGATAGAGCATGCTTGATGGGGCAGGAGCACAGTTAGGAAAGAGGCAGAAGACAAAGCTGATGCAAGAGATTGAGGCCATCTAAGGAAAGCCTTGCATTCCAGGTGGAGGACATGGACTTGGTTGGAAGCAAAACTGTCATGATGGTATTTTAAGTACAACAGAGTTTTCGTCCCTGTCCTTCTGGGCTGGAGACAGTCCAGAAATCCCAATTCTTCTGACAGAAGTCTCCTGAACAGACCCATTCAGGACAGTGGAGATGTCATAACACATCACAGACCTGAATGTGACGACTCCAAGGATTCTCTGATTCTAGATTTAAAAGGATCTCTGATCATCAACATAAAACTGATTGGCCAAATTAACAAGCCATAGAGTTGCTTTGATCAAACTTCTGTTCCTGTAGGTCAGAAGCATAACATTGGCATAGTTAAACGGCATGTGATTACATATGGAAGTTGGGTGGGGTACGGAGTCTGGGAACAAGTCTTCTGCGGAGACGCATCTTTCTGTTCTCTCCCTGGAAGCACTGGAAAGTGATACTTTGAGTTCCTCAATAGAACATCTAAGGACTGAAGAAGCAAATTTGCTGACAAGGACCGGTGATTTAATTTTATTCATCCTCTATCAAATTTCTGCATCTTGCAGTTTGGGCACAACAGGAGGTGACACTGTTAACTGTTACTCTTTTCACTTCCCTTTTTTCCCCCTCGTTGAACATAAACATATCATTACACAGTTACACTCCACTATATTTAGAGTTGATTTTTAACTATCTATTAAATCAGACAGGGGATCTGGGCTGTTCTACCTGGGACCAGTGGGACTGCCTGGGAAGATGGACATGTTCACTGGGAGAGGATCAGACAAGAGTGAGAGCCACATTGCCAACCACCATATACCCCCAGGAGCCTCCATCCTGCTCTTGTTGGAAGGCACCAAGGCCATTCTAACTGGGGCAGGGCTGGCATCCTACCCACAAATCACCCTGCAAACCTTTCATCCGCAAGTGACACAGGCTTCCTCTCCTTGCAAGGGACAAATGAAAGGGAGCCCAAAGGTGTCCATAGCATCTATTTCCAGTGGTGCACTCATCAAGAAACATGAGTCAAAGTAGCCCACGATGCCAGGGACATGATGTGCTCAATACAAACTCTAAGTTTGCATTGTTAAACAAATTTGGAAAGTGCTGTTTATTTATCTCCTTCGTGGAGTCTTGCGGTGCATATTGGCTTTGTAGGCAGTCAAGAGCACTGTGCTGAAAGAATGTCCCTGATGTTGCTCATCCCAAGATTTCCCATCCTGTTTTACTCTGGAATCTTCTATTGCCGAGAATGCCTATTGATGTTTATGGAAGAATTATAGAACATACTTTCAGAGATGCTACTACAACTCCTAACAGTATGGTACTTTGCTACATGCCAACTGGGCAGTACTTGTGGCCTTGTCACAGCAATGTGTTTGAAGAGCTGGAGATGTTTTCTCCATCTTATGATCCAAGAAAATGAGAAATGAGGAGGTTGATTGACATCCAGACCCACAGAGATAATGGTGATGGAACCCTGAGTAAGAATGTGGCTCTCGTGATGGCTATCCAGTCTTGCTAACTTTCGGCAAAATAGCACTTGCCTGGTGGAAGACTGAGTGAGTATCAGGGATTGGAAATGGCCTGGCTAGGTAGCGCTGATGATGAATGTAGCCAGGGACAGGAAAATTGGGGAAAAAAGATTGGGAGGGCAGGGTTCATGCCACTAAGTCACCAAGTGCCCTGTCTATCTATTTGATTTTTCTTTATGTCCTTTAATCAAATCTGACTACAATATGGTCAACATAAATATGACCATGTGGCCAAATAGGTCCCACTCTTCCTGTTGGCCATGTAATTAATCATCAGTTATCTGCCAGCTTGGTGATGAGATATATTGTTATTTACTGCCGGATGTTCATTCATTTTCTGATTTATCACTGAATATTCTTTCCATTGTTTCCTCCTGTCATGTTTTTTGCCTCTTCTAACCTAAAAATGAATGTTGGAAATGTCAGATCATAAGAAAGATCTAAGGAAATCTTCAGAAGTGAAGGATACTAACACTTTGGAAAGATGCATTTACATTTGTACACCAACATTTTTATGAAATTTTCCATTCTAGAATAGAATTATGCCAAGTTGGTGAACTAGATATAAGTTCTAGATCTTCCATACTTTTTAATGAAGAGAAAATGACACATCTGCTATGGGTAAAGAGAAACAGGATAATATTAAGAGTTTCTAAAGTATGTTCAACTCCTGAGTCTTAGTTATGCCATGATTTATTAAAGGAAGCCACAAATCCATTTTAGTGTGATGGTTTGCATGCCAAAATTTGCATGTTTTTCGTACAGTTTAAATACATAATGACTTCATTCTATTTCTCCATGCATATCATTGTGTATCCATTTTGTGCCAAGTGCAGAGGATTCCGAAATGAATCCCTTCTTGTTGCTTACAGTCTATCAGAGGAGCTCATCCGCTTTTTCAGTAAGAATAATTAAGCTCGATGGGTGTTCCAGTCAGTAAAACAAAGAACAAACTGATGGTTGGCCATAAAACTTGACAAATTGTAGTTAATCAATAAAACTTCCCGGAGTGCCTGGGTGGCTCAGTCAGTTAAGCATCTGCCTTTGGCTCAGGTCATGATCCCGGGGACCTGGGAAGAGTCCCACATTGGGCCCCCTGCTCAGCGAGGAGACTGCTTCTTCTTCTCCCTCTGCTGCTCTCCCTGGCTTGTGCTCTCTTGTTTTCACTCTCTCTCAAAAAATAAAATAAAATCTTAAAAAAAATTAAAAACAAAAAAAACTTCCCAGTGCCTGTGTATAACATGACTCCATTAGATGCTTTGCAGAATCCGTCAATGGCCGGTAGGTACTCTCAGTCGGCTTGGGGAGGGAAATCATAAATTCATAAAACCAATACACAGAAAAAACAAGAACCCTAAATTAAATGAAGTGCCTGGAGATACAAAATAGTCACAAAAGTTTAAAATGTGTTGCCTAATGTCCCCGAAAATAACACTTCCAAGTTTGGTATGAAAGAGCTTCCTTTGCTGTAGTTTGGATTAGAAGTTTCTGTGAAAGAAAGGAGTACTGTAGGATAAATATTTTGTGAATGGAAAGAGAGAAAAGAGATTTTCCAGAACACATTTTTCATAAAGTCTTAGGGCTAAGAATTGTCAAAAGCTGTCAAGGGATGGTCAGTAACCAGGGAGTGCGTCTTCTTTATGGTGGCTCACAAAGCCCCAAAATGATAGGAGTCCTTTAGTACCTCTCTTGTTTGTGTGTTCTGCCCAGCAACACTGCCAGTCTCTCTCCTCATACACCAAGTTCATCCCTGCTCTGCACTATGCCCTTTGTCAGAATGCCCACCTCTCTGATGCTTTCCTAAGCGACTCTGTCTTGTCAGTTATTTACCAGCTCATGAGAAGACTCTTCTCTTGGGGCGCCTGGGTGGCTCAGTCGATTAAGCGACTGCCTTCGGCTCAGGTCTTGATCCCGGAGACCCGGGATCGAGCCCCACATCAGGCTCCCTGCTCTGTGGAGGGCCTGCTTCTCCCTCTCTCACTCCCCCTGCTTGTGTTCCCTCTCTGGCTGTATTTTTCTCTGTCAAATAAATAAATAAAATCTTTAAAAAAAAAAAATAAGACTCTTCTCTGACCCAGCCATGTGAAATAGCTATCCCCTGAATGGCATCCACATTCCAGCCTGCCTTCTATTACTACTTTAATTCTATTCACAGCACTCTTCACAGTCTGATAGTGTTACCTCCTTTGCCTTGATTGATGGACTGAACAGCTGTTTTTCCCTGTCGAACCACACTGCCCAATACAGTAAATAGTAGCCAAGCCTGGCTATTCATAGTTAAATTTAAATGAATGAGAACTAAATAAAATTTAAAATTCTAGTCCTCAGTTCCAAAAGCCATATTTCTTGTGTTCAAGATTCACATTTGTTG
The DNA here is from genome assembly GCA_004023965.1 of Spilogale gracilis. NCBI lineage: Eukaryota > Metazoa > Chordata > Mammalia > Carnivora > Mephitidae > Spilogale > Spilogale gracilis. The sequence goes on from PITA01000134.1 coordinate 339,196, forward strand.
AGTGATTATGATATTGAAAAATGAAGATATCCGTCACTGTAGAAAGTTCTATTGCACAATATCGCTCTTGTAAGTTCTTAGAGACCTTGGGACCTTGTTCTATATACCCCTGTGTCTCTTGTGCCCTACAGAAGGACAGTGAATTGGATATTTGCTGATTGAATGAATGGACCAGTTTCCTAGAGCAAATGGATCATCTAGAGTAGAAAAATGAACACTCCCCCTGCTTGTGTTCCCGCTCTTGCTGTCTCTTTCTGTCAAATAAATAAATGGAATCTTAAAAAAAAATAAGGTAGGACTTCAGTGAGCAACTCAAATAATATATTCATTTATTAAAATTTTTTTCCCTGGGATATTCTACCACTGGCTTTTGCTAAATCACTTAGTTTTCTGTTAAGTATCTAACTATTGTGTAGAGATCAATACTATGTCCTCACATAATGCTTAGTGTAATGTTGATATTCCAAAATATGTAATAAGTTGAGATATAACACATCAGTAAGTATTTGCTTAAAAAAAGAAATAGAAGGATACAGTATCAGCTGGAATTCTGCATGCCTATCACCTTATCACTTCCTGGTACTTTCTAAGTACCCTGTGTTTGATTATGGAATGAAAGCTGATATGTAGAGAGAATTGTCAACTATGTGTCTGACTCTAAGAATTAGGCAATGGTGCTTCTCAATAACTCTGAATCAAGTCACTCTTCGACAGTCAGATCGTCCCACTGAAGGGTCTTTGTGGCCTGGCTAACATGGGGATGTGACTATATTTCAGTAATGCATCTGTTGTCATATTATCTGAGAAACAAGGATATGGGATAGGGAGCACCAGCCCCCAAATGCTCCATCCTTCTGCGACCCAGCATATTTTCTGTTCCTGCCTTTTCCTTTTAAGGGCAGGTATTTTCCGATCAACTGAATTCTGGCAAGTGTCGCTGGAGTTCCAGAAACTGTCTTCTATACTGAGTAGGTTCACAATTACGATGGCTGAGGCAGTACCTCCCAAAGAACATGAACCCAAATGGATACTCCCATCTCTGCAAATGTTTCCCTCCTATGATACCCTCAACGACCCTGACTCCTCTCCTGAAGCCCGCTGCCCTCTGCCTTCGCTCCTGTACGCTGCCAGAAAATCCCTCCGCCATGTGTGACTCGCAGCAATTGGAAGGGCACAATGTGCACATTTCTCTTCTTTAACTGCAGAGGGGTACAAGACCCTCCCAGGTCCCCTGGCATCCCGGTTTCCCATTCAGCATCATCTCCCTTCCAGAAACAGGCACATTCAGACTCCGCAGCCTTCTGCTTCCCTCGCTCCCGCAAGGCGACCTCTGAGGCTTCAGCCTGGGGCTTGATGACATAGAAGGCGTTATGCAACGCTGCGGCTGCACTTGGCTTTGCTGAAGGCCAGGCACTCCAAGATGAGCTTGCTTTCTTTTTCTCCCTCCCCCTATCTTAAAGGCCTAACGGATGGTGCATATAGCACTTTCAGGCCTTGCTGTGGCTTGTAGCCTTCCCACCAGCGATTGCCCCCAGGATAATGGAAGTCGGCAGAAGTATGAGGGCTGTGTGGAAAATCTATGGCCAATTCAGTCACTCAAGCAGCCTCAGAATCTCTGGGTTAGGGCTGCAGCGGGAGATGACTGCCTGGAACTCTGCGGCATCACCCATGCGTCAGTGGCCTGGAAAGGTCCAGAGCTGCTCACGCACTCGCGAGGGAGAAGGGGATGGGCTGCAGGGACGCCAGGAGCACAGAGCTTTGGTTTTCCCTATAAAGACTAATTTGATGGCTGTTTTACTTATTTTTCAAAGGTAATTTGGATACTGTGCTCTCAAAGTGTCACCACCAAATACTCCTTTCATACGGTAGGAAGCCATAGGGGTCTGGGGTGCGTGAGCTGCGCCGCCCAGGCAGGAGGAGGGTGGCCAGCTCACCGTGAAGCTGTTCCGTAACGGCCACAGCGCAGCGAGGACAGACATCCCAGGCTTTCAGTCCCTGCGGACGGACCTCTGACTTCTCTGAAATCCTTACATGGCCGTGATGGTCCTGTTTCTGTCCCATGTCAGAGAATGACTGCTTTGGAGCCCGGGAAGACTTCCGGATGATGAAAACTGCTGCTCCTATTTGTATAAAATTCATTTCTTCTTGCAGTTGTTAAAGCCGTGCAAGCCGGTGCTGCCTCCACCTGCAGTAGTAAACAAGACAGGTGCGCCCTCCTCTCAGGAAGCATATGATTTAAGGTGAAAGCCAAACAAGCAATTGCACTAAAGAGTGATGAATGGTGTGTGGGGGGAAAGACACGGCGCGGTGGGAGCAGGGCGGCAGGCCTTGCAGGGTCCGGGGGCAGGGGGATGGGGGGCAGAGCAAAAGCCAAAAGCGGGAGTAAAGTCACAGGTGGAGAGTAGCGGGACTGGAGCTCCTTCTGTCTCCCTGGGCAGCGTTTGGTCTGTGTCAGCGGGAGGTGAGCTGACAGTGACGGAGGCTCCTGGCTTCTCTGAGGAGCTGCTTTATCGTGCCTCCCTCCTCCTTCCATCCCTGGTGTGCAGGGCCAGAAGCCAAGCTGAAGGAAGGACTGCAGGGCCGTGAGGTGGGCCCGGCACTTGCCTGGTCGGCTGAGCTTGAGGAAGGGCTTGCCTCAGGCCCCAAGACCCTCCCGGGCTGCTCGGTGCCCAGGGCTGAAATCCGGTGGGAGGAGGGCCCGGCCTGGAGTTCTAGGCAAGAGACTGCCCTGTCCTCCCTTGACCTTCCCCCCATCCACCTAGCTGGGGGTCATCTCGGCCCAGGCGGGGGTCTGCTTCGAGCTGGCCTGTCTCCCCTGGGTGAAGACAGCCCACTCGGGTTCCCTTGGAGGGGGGGGTAGGCCCCAATCCTGACAGACAAGTCACTTGTGATATTGGAGGGGATTTTCCTCTTTCCTCCAAGCAAAACATCCATAATCTAATCTAACAGTTTTAAGCCATCCCTTTGCCCTGGTTATTAGGTGTTTAATCAAAGGGAACTTATCCTGCTTCTGTACGCTAAGTAGACATTAAAGATGCTGCCTCAAAGCTTCCTTCAGACTCTGCGGGCTCCTAAACGCAGTTCCCACCAGACTCCAGGGGCAGGGGCAGGGCTTCCCCTCTGCAGCGGGAGAAGGGGAGCAGGGGCAGGAGGGAGACCCCTGGGAAGAAAGTCTGCGCCCCCCCAACTGTGACAACAAACAGCCTGAGCCCAGGAGTGCAATTCGGTGTGGAGGGCTGTCCCTAACCAGGGGAAGAGAGAGCAGCAGGGCGGTGAGGCAGGCGCCCCCCCAGGGAGAGCACGCCACATGGCATATGATGAGGACAGAGCACAGACAATTAGACTGTGTCAACAAGGGGGTCAAACCCATTAGAGTTCTATTTGGGGGAGATGTGTTTTCATGCAACAGCCATACACATACAGTCTCTGCCGCAGATCTCGGCGCCGGGGTGTGACCGCTAAGGGACAGATCAGGTCTTCTCATTCCCAGACCTTGCGAGCGCCCCATCCATCTCACACGGACTATTTCCAATCCGTGAGTCTTTCATAAGCGACAGAAAATATGCAGTATGGAGAGGGTCGCTCCCTGGCTGTTCCCTCCGGCGCCCCATGCTCCTGTTGTGTATGTGGGCTGAAAACAGCTTGGCCACTTTCTAATCTTTTCCTACATCCATTAGGTCAATTCTTCATTGTAAGGTGATTAGGATAACACAGCGCACACCAGAGTATTAGCTATCACCCAAAACCAAAGCCTGATCTTCTCTTTTGAAGTTTGATCATAAAAGTAACTTATGGTAAAGAGTTAATAGACATTCCTTTTTGGAGTGACTTTATTTTGTTGAGGAAAAATCAGTTAAATTTAAAATTCTGTGGAGAAAATTCACTTATTATGGAAAGAAGAAATCTGCTTAGCCACCCAAAAATAACTCAGGCGGCGAACATTCCTCCGCTCGCTTACGGTATTGATATATTTCGTTTACTACTTTGATTCCATCTGCTAGATATACCTGGTTTCAGATGGGGCGGTATTTGCTTGCTGAATTAATGAAGACACGGGATCTTTAGACAAAAAAACAACAACAACATTTGATGCTTTAGTTAGCCCAAGTCATCATATATATGTCAGTGTGCCCTTAACGTTGCCTTGAAACATAAAATGCATAATTAAAATACATCCATCAATGCGGAGTTCTTAACATAGATCAATCCCAATATGGATTTTTAAGGATGATTTTTTTTTCATAAGCTAAACAAAATTAAAGGACACCAAGTTTGGACTTGATAGAAACAAAAAAATTGCCAAGAAATAATCCAGGCCAGTTCTTTATTCTTTTATTCATAGGACATAGTTATAAGAAATAAATAATGCTTTTGAGTGCTTTTATGAATTTGAGGAGCTCTTCTCATGCAAAATCTCTGTTAAGCCTTTAAGTGTTGTCTTAGTCTCCTTGGGAGACTGTGACCTGAATTAGTCCCTTTGTTGGAAGGTGGTAAGGACTGCGTGAGGCACTGAGCGTTAGTAGGAGGGCTGCAGCTGGGGACCTCAGGCCCTGGACGCCTTGCCGCGTGAGCACCGTGTTCTGTGTGGTGGAGACATCGGTATCGATCCCATAGGATCACTGCCACGGTTAATTTTGTTAAATATACACAACATTCCCGACATATTTTAACCCTCTCAGCCCGACCTGTAGAGAGATACAGAGGAGGGGGCTGAGCCCTTAGGGGCCGGAAGCACTTGGGATGGGGCATTATCTTCAGTCTGTGCAAATGCAGACACTCTGTTTTTACGCAACAACTGTGTGCATGGTCACGGGTATGAGAGAGTTTGGGGAAGGGGCTGCTATAGTCCTTTCTAGCCTCTTCCCTCAAATTCCTTGGCTCTTGAATCTAAAGAGTTCCAGTAGAGTAGGGTGAGCATCTTCATACAAACTTAAATTTCTTTTGGAAAGCTCCGTAGCTGCAGATAAAGTCCGTTCTTTCTGTGTCACCATATTAGACTGATTGTAAGGAAACAGTTTTAAGGTGAGCAGCCTTGATTCATGGAGTTTCCATAGAACAGAGCCTATGGAAGCAACCAGAACTTGAAGGGAGATGCAGAGATCCAGGGCATCACATGGAGGAAGATCACGAAGCATTTGACAGCCTTAAAAATGTGTAAGCTCCCTCATGATGCAGTTCATGGCAGCTCCCAGCTTGAATGCTTCAGAGGCAGGAAAAGCAGTCTGCTCTCCTGAGGACAGAGGAAGCAGCAAGTACAGCGGGAAAATTGGGAGTCACAATCTTATTCACATTTACTTTCAACAAATAACAGCGTGAATACTAACATTCCTAGTATGGTTGGTTCGTAGCAGGGGCTCAGGTTGGGACAGATACAGGAGAGTCCCATCTGAGAGGCCCTTACTCGGAGAAGGAATGGGACGGGATGGGATGGGATGGGGTGCCCGGACTATCTTAGAACCAAGGACTGAAGTATGTCCTGTCTGCTATAGTTCTAAACTTGTGTGTACTTAGGTCACACCTGGGTCCTGGCCCAGATCTCGACCACCAGAATCTGCTTACCTCACCAGCTTGGCAAGGCTGCTGAAGCCATGAGCAAATCCCTTATGGGAGCAGATTTAAGACATGGTGTTGAGTGCGTGTGACACCCAACAGAAGCCAGTAGTCCTGTGCCTCTTTAGAATCAGGCAGACAGGCAGGAAAGGGCATTGAAATTGGGATGGCTCCCAGATCCATCCACTCGTCTCTTTACGTATTCAATGACTTTTCCTTCAGTAACTATTTCCTGAGTGTATCCTCTGGACACGGTCAGGGAGAGACTGAAGAAGGACGTGAGGCCATTGCAGGCAGATCGCTGGTGGCTTTAATAAGCAAAGGAACTTACAGGCTTGTCCTGGGCACCACAAGACAAGACTGTGCACTCGCCAGAATCTTAGAAGTTTACAGAGACACCTCAACATGGTTCAGGCATGACTGCCATCCAGATGGTCTCATCACCACATGGCTCCTCAAGGCTGTATCCTTGAAAACGCCTTCAGGCTGTGGGACTGGTGGGCAGAGCGCACACTCGAAGGACAAGGGAGGAGGGGAGGGGCCTCTGAGGGCCAGGGCAGCTCAAGGTTTAGCTGGAAGTCATGTCACCTTGATGTGGACTCTGGATTTTCAGTGAGGGAGGAAGCCCTTGGAGGGTCTTCAGCGGAAGAACAGTGGGATCTAACTACGTTATAAAAGGTGCCTGTGGCTGCTGGCTCACTGCCAATGGAAGGAGATTGAGGACAGCTGAAGCTCAGAGGTCAGCAAGGAGCTCCTTACAATCCCCCCCGCCTCCAGGAGCTTGACAGTGTTGGAAGCTGGTTGAGGGCAATACGCGGGGTAAGAAGCTGCAGAGTCTAAGATGGCTTTTGAAAGAGTTGTTGACCCTTTGAAGGCATCCACTGTCACTCAGATCAGCACACATGCATGGTGTGTGCAGGTTTCCATGCCCTCCCCTCGGGGGACATCCTGAGAGGCCACTGAGATTTGCACATCAGATGGGAACCAGGGAACCATGGGAATAGCTCAGGATGTAGCACATGAACCTCAGAGGTAGAATTTATCAATTGGATGCTGAGTTTTACTCAGACATCACTGATTTTTCCAAAGAGGGAGTGCTCACACATGTGTGATAATGGTGCATTCTCCCAATGACAAAGTGTAACTCACGACCACTGATTTTCAAAGATTGACTTTATTATCTCTTCTTGGGGTGATAAAATGGGAAGCCCAATGACTTTAACACTTTGTTCAAGGTTTTAAAGCCAAAAACCAAAACTGTAGGCATAGCCTTTACAGGTCTCTCTTAAAACAGACTTCATGGATTTTGGACAATATTGTACCACCTTAAACTCTTGATTGTCATTTAATTAGTACTTCTAGGTTTTTTAATAACATGGGGTTTTTATTGTTATTTTTTTGTGAGAAAAAATTTAGATGAAGATTTTAAATAAACATTGGTAGTAGGTACCGTGGGATGACTCACTCTACGTCCATTCTTATCCATTACCCCCTCCTTCCTTTTTTAGGGACAGAGGGAAGTCTTGCTTAATTTTTATGTCCAGTGTGAGCTGCCAGTAGCTATAGAAGACAGTTGTGTCCAATGAGCTAGATGCAGCTGTCTTCGGGGAAAGTCTCCCTTTCATAAATAAAATGCAAAGTCTTGCAAAAGGAGGCTTATTTATTTATTTGTTTGTTTGCTTATTTATTTGTTTGTTTATTTATTTATTTTTGAGAGAGAAAGAGTGAGAGTGAGCTGCTGGGGGGGGTGACAGAGGAGGAGAGATAAGTGGGAGAGAGAATCTTAAGCAGGCCCCACACCCAGCATGGAGCCCAATGAGGGGCTCAATCTCACGACCCTGAGATCATGACCTAAGCCCAAATCAAGAGTTAGATGCTTAACCAACAGATCCATGCCGGTGCTCCCCATGCAAAAAGAAGGTTTTTAAGCCTTCCTGTTCTGCCTTCGGACGCCCAGAGATACAGCAGCCACCTCATGACCACAAAGACAAAAGACAGTAGAAATGAGAGCAAGGCAAGAAACGAGGAACTGGTAGTTTATCGTTTGATTGTTCACCATGATATCTTCCATATCGTGACGCTTATCTACCTTTAGACTTCATGCTAAGCGAGGAAGATCATCCCTTTACATAGTTAAGACACTTTGCCAGGAGTGATCACACATTTAACTGATTTACTCTACAACCTGCTAAACTGAGGGGTGTCTTCCATTTTTCTATATTTTATAGCCTTAAAAATAACCTTTGTGCTCAAGCAGTGCTTGAGATCCCATCGCATCATTTGACAGTTGAGGGGACCAAAGCTGAGAGGGAGAGGCTGGAACAAGCAAACCCAGGAGCTGGGGTGGCAGGTTTTCAGACCCCAGGCTCAGTATTTTGGTGGCCAATCCTATCATTACATTCATATGAGAATTCAGTCCTCAGCTTCCTCTTCTCTCTCTCTTTCTGGAGCAGCCACCTGCCTATGGAATAGTTAGTAATCCTTTTGTGGCGTTGGACATTCAGGCTGCTGGCACTGGGACCCAGGTGGGGCAGGAAGCTGCCGGTGATGCCAGGCACCCCTGGTGCAGCCCGCCATAAGGCACCAACATGAGGGGTGCCTGCAGGGCAGGGCAGTGAGCTGATTATAGAAAGCAGTTGAAGAAAAGTGCATTCCCGTTACTTTTAATTTCATGTGCTTATGAAAGGAATATTGAGATTTCCTCAAAGTGTCTATTTGTAGGTGGGGTGGTTAACTTTCCTAGGAGCAGTGTAAAAACTGCTGTGTAAGGAGTCTCTAAAGGATGCAAAAGCAAATAAAACAGAGGATTCAGAAGGAGTGGACAAGATGTGTGTGAGAGACCATACACAGCTCAGGAAGGACGCAGATAGGAAGTCACCATGAGGAAAAGTGAACAGTAGAGTTGGTACAAAGAACGGAAACAGTTCAAAGGAAGTGTCCGAAGGGGCATCGGGTAGAGGGTCCTTGTTGCCTCCTGTTACTGGTGTCAGTCTTGGGAAAGAATGTTTGTTGCTGCCATGCTGTGTGGCTCCCAGGGTTGCCTCAGCCCTGGCTGGGGTTCGAGCAGGACGGAGGCCCATGTGGTTCATTAGCCCTGGCTCCTTTCCCTCCTCCATGAGTAGGAAAGACACTGCTCCTCATCCAGAGGCGGGATTGGGAGCTTGCCCCCGAGCAGGGCTGCAGAGCCCAGACTGGAGCCTGAGCAGGAAAGAAGCTGGGTTGGTAGCGAGGCTTGGTGGGGAGGGGGGCTTGTCGTTGACACTCCCCAACGGCAACATACTGAGATCTTTCAGATCCTTTTATTAATACCATAAATAACACAGTAGAAGTAGAAGCCCACGAAGACATGCAGTTAGAATATGAGCTGAGGCCCCTGAACATCGCAGGCAACTGCACGCCCTGGAGTCAGGGACCCAGGAGGCAAGAGATACTCTGAGTCATGGAATCAGAGGCCCATGTCCCGATGAAGATCTGTTCCTTTGATTTTTTCTATTTCCACCATGTTTCCATCCCTTTCCCTTCTCTCTCCCAATCTGTCCCTAAATATAAAGTGGAATGATATCCCTGGAGCAGCAATGCAGAGAAGATCAAAGTAAATCACTCCTGCAAAGCACAGGAGCTGCTCCGAAGAAAGTCTGTATAAATACTGGCTCTAATTATAACATTAATATGGCTGGGACCATGAAGGCAGAGACAACCGACATATGGTGAAAGTTGCAGGCCCCAGAACAGCAAGGGAGAAATGCGTGCGGAAAGAGAAGGCAGGTTGCCTAGGGAAACAAGGCCATCCTGCAGAGCCTGCACCCGGAACATTTCCTCGGAGCTGGAGGGCACCAGCGCCCTGAAGACAGTGAGCAGGACACACCTCCGGGGGGTGGTGAGGCCATCCGGTGGGACCAGAAAATTCTAGCCCCAGGCGCTGATTGACCACACACCATGTGCCAGACGCCAAGTACAGGAGTGGGGAAAGAGCAAGACATGGTTTCCCGTCCAGGCATGCAGAGACCCTTCAAAGAGAGGGCTCTTTAAGCCAGTGTTCAGCATAAACTGATCGGCGGGGGTAAGGGGGCTGGGCTGGGGGCACCCAGAGGTAGCATCTACACAGAAAGGGGAGCCCAGAGAGGGCATCCCGAGGTGTGATCCAAAGTATGGCACAGAAAGGGGAGGAGAAAGCTCTGAGTCAAGCTTCCCTTTCTCCTCTCAAGTCTCCCCCAGGTCAGAATCTAGCTGGGGCTGCTAGGAGAAGAGGGGCAGCACCACGCACAGTGTTGGGGCCCCTGGCCTACAGTCCCTTCTCTGCCTAGCAAGTGTGTGGCTTTCCTGGTCTTCAGAGACACCTGCAGATTTTCTGGAGCCTAGATGTGGTCTGAGCAACAGAACCTCTGGACGTTTCTCTAAAGCACATGGCTTTCCTTTCCCTGGGGTTCTGGAAAACCTGAGGAGGCCTCTTCCTGGAGAAGCGCAGAGCTCTGGGGTCACTCTACGCCCCTGCAGACAGCCTGAGGCGGGGGTGATGGGGGCACAGGGGTGATGGGGGCACAGGGGTGACCAAGGCTCTACTTGGTGGTTTTTTCCTTTGAGATACTTTTGTTCACAATTTGGCCCTAGTTCATTATCCAGGCCAAGACTTGCGTGCGAGAAATAAAGGTTCACATTTAAGCAATTAAATCCCATTCGTTCCTTGCAACCTTGTCAATATGGGGTCTGAGAATAGCACCTGAAAACAGATACGCTTGCCTTCCTTGATCGCTTTGGTCAGGAAATAACATCACACCTTCAACTTACCTTCACTTGGCTTACTTTCTTGAAACCAGAGCCACCCCTGGGGCAAGCTACATCTGGAGCCCTGCTTAAACCACTCGTACTGTTAGAGGCTCACTTGTCTTCAGGCCTGTCTGCCCAACCTCCCCTGCACCCCCCACCCCTATGTGCGCCATGCGCTACACACACACACACACACACACACACACACACACACACACACACAGGCGTCCTGAGCTGAAGGGCTCTCTGGCTAAGCTCCCTCAGCCATCAGCTGCTGTTTATTTCTTCTGCCTCCTCATTTGGCTCCTGGGAGGATGTTTCAGCAGACTTTTTAGAGAAAGAGAAAAAAAATACAATAGCTCATTAAGCTAATGACCCTTAGCCAGGCGGGCTGCGAGCGAACAGAGGCAGGGACAATTGCAAAGAAGATTTCCACTGCACAATTTCCTACACAAAGTCGTCTTTTCCCCTCTGCTTTTATCTTTGTAGCTAAGAGCATGGAGGAGGCTGCTCCTACCTGCGTTTTGGGGAGGAGTTTTAGGTCTCGATTGTCTCCAGATGAGAAGGGACCATTCCCTGGAATAGAACTTCAGTGAAGAGATGAATAATAGTAATGAAACCTAAGAGGCGTGAATGCTTTTGAATTAGAAATCAGATCTATACCCTGGACTCACTCAGTCCTCAGTCCATCTTTGAATGGCTGGCACTGTGTGATTTCTAGAAAAGGGGGAGTTTGCAAAAGGTAAGGAATTGGATGAAGATCTGGCTTCCAGTCAAAGACAGGTTCATAGCAAGCATCAGGATTTGACCCAAGGCATTTTCCCCTGTGCCTTTTCAGCCTAACCTGGTGACTTTCCCAGGAGCATTCGATTTTTGCCTATTTTGCTGTATGTTTATGGAGAGATCCACTTCTCATCCCCCACTCTTCATCAGTGTTCCCCTCTGTCTTGCTCAACTGGGCCTCGGTCTCTGGACACCCTTTTCTCATTCTAACGAGATAGTTATGGGTCCACAAGAAAACATGGCTTAAGAGCACGAATCAGGTGCTCGTGTGTGCAAAGGCATTCTCTGCTGGCCTGGCTTGGATTTTCTTGTTCAGTTCTACAGAGTACGGAGGAAGGGGTAGTGCTGGTCACCAGGCCCTCCTCGAGAGGCATCCCCAGCACACACACGGGTTCAGGTGCACACACACACTCTGCTTAAGTCTGCTTGCTTCAAAAACTTTGAGCTTCACTGATAAGGATTTATACTAAAAAATAAATAAATAAAATAAAAAAGAAAGAAGAGGCTATAAACAAAGTCTTGGAAAATACAAAGTAGAAGGGGAATCTAGCACATAAATATTCAGGCTGTGAAGCCCATGCAATCATTTCTGTCGAACTGCAAGTTTAGTTCTGAACTTCATCTTAGCCGAACCAAAAATAGGAAATATGTTCATTATATTAATCACTTTCTGTCTAATAATGACGGCTCTTAACTGCTCGCCACAAGTGAGGCTCTGACTCACTGGACCCCTCAGGGCCCCCAGGGCGGGCTCCGGTCGCCTCGTGCGGGCAGGGGCAAACTGAGGCAGCGCGAGGACACGGGCTGAGGAAGAGCTGAGGGCGCCCCCGCTCCTGCGCCGGGACGCCGGGCATGAGCCCTCCTGTCTGAGCAAACACTAGAAGGACAACAACAAAAATGGCACTTCGTCAGGAAAAAAACAACACATTTTCTGACATAGGAGGAATTCGAAGAAAAAAATTCTAACTTGCTTCTTTCAGTAGAGCAAGCGAAGTCTCACAGTGACTTGTCCTCAGCGACATGTGCCCAGTGCTTCGGGTCCTGCCCGGTCCCCAGCCGGAAGCTGAGGACGTTTTAGGGTCGCCCATTGTATTCCGTGGGCAGCATGTGACACACCAGGATGTTTCAAGTCATATTGGCTTTGAGGGTGAAAGCCAAACCAGAAACAAGGAGACTTTCTTGAAGGATTTTATTTATCTGTCAGAGGGACAGAGAGACAGAGAGCACAAGCAGGGGGAGCAGCAGAGGGAGAAGCAGGCTCCCCGCCCAGCAAGGGGCCCAATGCGGGACTCAAACCCAGGACCTGAGGTCATGACCTTCACCCACTGGACCACCCAGGCGTCTCAACAAGGAGATTTTTAAAATGTCAGCAGATGACAAAACGGGGAATGTGTTGTTCAAATTCTCTGGAGAGGCAGGCGGAGCGCGCAGAAGGCCTTCTGAAGGGCGAAGGGCTGCCTTGCCCCCCGCGGCCTGCGTGTGCCTGCCCCCAGATCCGTGCTTCCGTCCGAAGGTCCAGCATCGACGCCGACCGTGACAATTACCTGTCAGAGTCAGAAGGTGGAATCGCCTACACTGGCCTAAAGGGGATGTTTGGGACCAAATCCTTACCACCTGCTTTGGCTGCAGAACACTCTGCAAGAGAACACTCCCTTCTCGTGAGGTCGGGTGTGAGCGGGCTTTCCACAATCCTGCTCTGAACCCTTCATGTCATCCAGACAGTACGGCCCCTCGCAGATATTTCCAAGGCATTTTCAAGGATATTTCACTTTTTTCTGTGTTTAGAAGCAGTTGGGATGAGACATTGTCATCTTGAGAAAGGAAGAAGCTGCTTATTTTGGTTTAAGATGGAATCACTAATATACTCTGGGCTCGGAATCTCCCTGGCTACCCCCTCACCCCTCAACCAGCCATCTTTAGCCAGACCAAAGCAAGGTACTAGTGTCAGCTCATGTCCAGCAGCAGGGCGTCTCAGAATAGACTGCTGTGGGGAACCTTGCCTCCGACACGTGCACACGTGCGAGGACAAGCCAGCCTGCCCCTCCGAGGACGGCTCAGCTTCCTGCGCCCACTCTGCGGCCGAGACGCCCTCCCTGTCCTCAGCTTCTCCATATGTGCCCCCCCACAGCCTGCAGCCCACACCCCTTCTTTCTCACGGAAAATGCTATAATGAAGCCTTATATGCTCAACACAGAAATAATAAATATTAGCTTTGGGCTCTAATTATTTTAGTTAAAAATAGAAGTCTTTAGATAAATTGCATTACTTTTGTCCTTGAAATAAGTGCCCCCATGGAATGCCCTCCCAGATTTGATGTATGTATCTCTCCAGCTCGTGTTTCAGACTTCTCCACATCTTCTGTCATCAAAAACATAGGACTGCTTCGCTTGGTTTTAGATTTTGCACATGTGAAATCATACCGCATGCATCACTCTGCTATTATAAAAAGTACTTCTACTCTATTACAATTCCTCATTAGTTATGAATTATGAGTTGAATCACTGCTGGTTTCTGGACACTGATTATTATCCAATAAACACACTGGACTCTTTTAGTTTCAGTAGTTAATAGATTTTCTTGGATTATTTATGTAGAAAATAATTTTATTTCCAGACTATAATTTTGCCTCCTGTCATAGTTCCTATTTCTTTTTCTCCCCTTATTGCAGTGAGTTAGATTATTGAACAGTACTTATGTTATCAGGATCTTTCTCTAGCTCCTAATTTAAATGAGAATGCCTTTAAAATTTTGCTAATATGTTAAGTTTTGATACGTTTTTGGAGTAGGTATACTGTATCTAGATTAAGAAGATTCTCTTTACTTCTAGGTTGCTATCAATGTTTCTTGAAATAAATTAGTTTTTTCCCAAATGTTTTTCCTGCTACTAAGATGACCATATTTTTTATATCACTTACTGTATAATATGATAAAGCACATTGGTAATTGTAATGAATGGTAATTGTATTCCTTGGATAAAAATTTGTTTGAGAAATAAAATATGTGTATATCCTACTTGTTTTAGTTTGGGCTGCTGTAACAAAAATTGCCATTTAGACTGGGTGGCTTACGCAACAAACATTTTTTTTTTTCTCATCGTTCTGTGGGTTGGGAAGTTCAAGATCAAGGCACTGGGTGTCTTGGGTGTCTGGTAGGGGCCACTTCCCGTTTGCAGACGGCCGTCTTCTTCATGCTGAAAAACATGAGAGACAGAGACAGAGAGGAAGAAAGGGAGATCCGTTGTCTCATGTTTTTAATAAGGGAATTAGCCCATTCGTAAAGGCTTCACCTCATAATTTAATTGTTTCCTAAAGGCCCCACCTCCAAATATCATCACACTGGGGATTAGGCTTCAATGTATGAATATTTTGAAAAAACACAAATATTCAACCCGTAACACTGCTGAATCATACTTCTTAGGATTTTATATAGCAACTTCCCATCTAACTTTTATTCATTACTTTACTTATTCATGCATCCATTTCTTAGCACCTAACTAAATAACCAGCACTGTGGCTATAGAGATGAGTGAGAGAGATGCTCTCCACTGAGCTACAGTCTAGCATACACACAGGTACATAAAGAGGAAAAATATAAAAGAAAACGGGGCACATACTATAAGGACACAAAGTGATACATGTAATCTTTATATGCACATATGTATATATTCTATGTATGCATGTATTTAAGGATAGAAGAACGATTTCATATCTCCCTCCATTCCTCTCAATTGCTAAATGTTGGGACACTTTAGAGCTCCTCACTAAGTATCTTTTCCCTCTGTTTACTGGCTTCTGTTACATTCTTTACAGATATGGTCTCACATACTCCTTGGATTTTAAGTATCAGAGCTAGACTAGTGACTCCAATTAATATTTTCTGTTTTTATATTCCAAAAACCAGCTGCCTCCCTGATATTTCAGCTTGGGTGTCTAACAGAGGTCTCAAAATTTAAATGCCTAAAATAGAATCCATGACCCCAGTCTCGTCTCAGTCCTGCTTACACAGACTTTCCCATCTCATTACATGACTTTGCCATTCAGCTAGTTACTCAGGATAGAAACCTAGGAGTCTGTTTGTTTCCAGCTCTTTCTTACCTCCAAACTGTCCGATCTATCAAATCCTGTGGACTCTACCTCCCCACTGTGTCTCAAACCAGTTCTACCATCATTGATTTCTCTGACAGCATTAAAGCTGATGATCTCAGCAAAATATTCCCATTATCATCAGAAGATGGGTAGGATACCTTCTATCCTCCAAATCATATCAAACCATTGTCAATTTCTTGGCAAGCAGTGCACATTAAATAGAAGTAAGAAATGCTACTTTTTAAAATCCAAGAAGCGAAATTATTTTCTACAGAGAAACTTACCCAGAAAAGCATAGGGAAGAGACTTAAACTATTTTAAGTATTGTGAAATTCTTAAAGTAAATGGCAAATACATAGAGAAATCCAGTAGCTTTCCTCAAAACCACTTGGAAAATGTGATGAAAAAATGTAAAGGATACTTTCATAAGAGGAGCAGAACTTCAGAGTATTTAGGAATATACCATTTAGAGTATGGATATGATATTTTCATGCCTCGTATGTGGTAGATTTCAGTATTTGTGGTTGATTAAAAGGATAACTAAAGGAATAAACAAACGAGTTTCGTATTATAAAATCAGTTTAGACCCCATGCTAGTCCAGCGAGGATTTTAAAAGCATTTTTAATAGCTATATCCATAATATTTTGCCATACAGAGTTGGGTATTTTGGCCATTTCAATTTTAATTATTATTTGTTGGCACGGTAATGAATCCAAATCTTATTTGGTGTCCTAGTCTGTTGTTAGGCTTGATTGCTGGTAACAGATTTACTGACTTAGAAAGGAGGGCAATATTTTAAGGAGCTTTGATTCAGAGAGTCACACTGTCCTCGCAGAACATACCAACCACTGTCCCATCAGTGCTTGGCGACGGCCGTTATGACCAGGGTCATCCGCAAATATCTAGAAACAGAGAGCAGATAAGCACCAGCTCTGGCCCAGATGATGCCAGTTCCTTACCCTGGACCATTTCAAGCATGGACTATGCCTCACAGCAGGGAGAAACCCAAGAAGCCGTCCCAGGGGAAGTTACAGAATAGCCACAGCTCAGGCAGAAGTGCCTCAACTTGTTGGTAGTCTGTGGACTAGAAAACAGGCGCTTCTGTGCATCCGGGGACATTCCTTTGTGAAGAAAATGTAAATATAAACCCCTCCCTGCTTTGTTCTTAATTGATGATGATGATGATTCATTATTATTGATAATAAATTATTGTATTAAAAATTATTTCTTAATACAAGCTGATGAATCAAAACATACTTGGGAGTAAGTTATCATTAACCATCTCAATAGTTTTCCATTCTGGCAATTGAGAATCACTTTGGAACCTAAAAGAACGGCCAGGTCTCACCTGAAGCCAATGAAACCAGGTTTGCCGGAGGCAAGGCCGTGCTTCATAAAGCTCTTCAGCGATTCGGGTGTGCAACCAGGGTTGACTATGCCCACTTCAGGCCATAGGCTGTTAGCTCAGTCCCCAAATGCCTCACTCACCGAGGGCGCCGGCGACCCTTGCTCTGCCGCAAGGAAGGCTGCATGGCGGTGGCGTGACTTGATGTAGATCTTGAGAGGCGTTGAAGCTGGGTGGGGTGTGGGAGAGATGTTACACTAACAGGCGAAAGCATGGCACCAGCAGAAGTAGGTCAGAGAGATCAGAGCAGATGTTGCCCCAGGCAGGAGGGCTGGAAAAGGGAAGATTTCAAACTAAGTGAACTGAGAAAAAAATGAGAAAAGTCAGTGTGGGGCACAACTTCACTTGAAACGGCGGAGGTTTCAAACTGGTGGCCCATGGTCCCCATCAGACCGATAAACATGTTTGTTTATCTCATGTGATCATTTTTCATTTGAGGCAACATCTAAAAATCGGGATTTTTCACATAAAAAGTACAATCTGCCAACATTGGGCCTGGGCTTCCATGTGGCAATAATTGGCGCTGCTTGCTTTAGGTGGACACGATTTCTTGGACACCCTCCAGCCCTGAAATGTTCCCGTGCGCTTACATCACCTACCTGCCCCTGGAAGCGACTGGCCCTCACTCTTCCATGGTGGGCATGGTCTGTGTCTAGGGAGGTGACATGGTGAAGGAAAACGAGAACTGGATGGGTTTCCCATCAGGTGACCTTGGGTAAGTTCCCTCACCGCCTAGTCTGTAGTATGGCAATCTGAACAATAAGGACATGGAGGTCCATGATCTCTGAGGCCCTTTGAACATTGAGATTCTTTGGTTCTAACTGCAGATGCATCAATCCCACAGCAACTCACATGTATGTAGTGGGTAGGGCTAGCCCCAAAGGGCAGGAGGCCCAGAAGTCAGGAGGGAGAGCCTCAGAGGTCCTTCGACTTTGATCCTTTACTGCCAACAGAAAAGCTCTGGGTCAACGTTCAGCCTCATAAACTCCTCTTGTCTCTACTGTGGCTGGAAGAGCTATTGACCCCACCCAACTACCCTGCACAAAAAAATCAACCATCCCCTAAGGATCCAGTAATTGATTTCAAGGGATAAGACTGCGGAGTTTAAATGTCGCACGTATTCTGAAATGAATCTGTGTGTCACTCCACCTGGGCCTCTGCACACCTTTCCCAAGCCCCACAGTACTTGGGAGTTTGGGGCTGTCATGAGCTTAGCAGAGAAACTATGGGACTGATAGCTTCCTTTGGATGGAGTCGCTGGAATTTCAGTGTTGTGTGATTTTTATAAGTCAAGTAGCAGAGAAATAATAAGATTAAATGCCAAAAGGTCCCTAAAAATATACCGTGGTGAGCAGCAACCAAATCTCTCTGTGAAGGCACAGAAAAGACTGAGTAAGCCAGCCCCTAACTTTATCAGAAAGAAAGGTCAAGATGGGGAAGCTCTGCCAAGCTGAAAGAAAGCTTCCTTATCATTGCTCCTGCTATGATATTCTCCACCATTAGAAAGCACCGGAAATACCTGGTGGGCGAGTTAAAGCGCAGATTGGGAAGGCTCGTGTCTTGAGTTTCTGATTCAGTACCATTGGAATGGAGTCCAAGAATTTGCATTTCTAAAAATTTCCCAGGTCCTGTTGTTGCTTCTTGGCCAAGAATTATACTCTGAGAACCACTGCTTTATACAATGTTTAATTCAAAACAAAACAAAAACTCTGCACAGCAAGGAACCCTTAGTTGTGTTGCATCTCCCCAGTATCTTTGTCTTCCCAGCCATCGGCTGTTCAAAGTTACCAATATCATAAAGAATCTCAAACTCCAGGCATGAAAACAGAGCAATGTTTAGCTTTTGCTTACACTGTTCTCTTCACCTTTAAATCCAAATCTACCTGTAATGCATATCTCTGGTAGAATGGTACTTATTCCAGGAACAGGTCCTTCCAAAATGCTACCTCTCTCATAGGAAGATTTTCCAATCCTCCAGTTGGAAAGAATCTTTCCCTCCATGAACTACCATTGCCTGCACCTGCATTTCTCATGGTGTCCATCTTTTCTATCTTGGGTGTGTGTGAGTGTGTGTGTGTGTGTGTGTGTGTGTGTGTGTGTGTGCATACATTATATGCATTGTATTTCCCACTTTCTATTCCCTAGAAGATGCTGGCTAATCAAGTCTTGAATAGTAACTAGACATACTTTTTTTTTTTTTTATAAAAGCACCGAGAATCTGTGATTTAAGTGCCTGAAAAAAGAAACACCTTATTAAACTGTGACTAGATATTGACATTACACACTCAGAAACACATAGACACACATGCGTCTATCTAATGAAAAAATAGACTTTCCTGCAGAACCATTCCCCCATAGACATATCTTTTTGTATGTACGTGAGGCTTGAGCGTGTGTGTGTGTGTGTGTGTGTGTGTGTGTGTGAACCCTATTTCTCTCTTTGGCTGTGAGTTCTGTTTTGTATTACGTTCATCTGCATTAAGTCTGTTTGGTGTGATTCTTACAGATGGCATAAAAGGGTATTATTGAAATGACGTTTCTAATAGTCTGGACATCTTCCAACACATAGAATCATAGGACCAAATTCTTTCATCTAATTAAGTTTGAAGATAATTTAGCTGATTGATAGCTGGAGTAGGAAGAACTTGTCTAGACCAGGGAGCCAAAAATGGCACATGCTTTAAGTGATCCCACCTCCTGCCACTTTCAGAACTTTCCATAAATTAATTCTGCTGATGTATTTCCTAAAATGTACTTGAATTATCTGCAACAGAAATCATATTGGGGAATTTGATTCATCACCTCTATGATGCTTGCTATTATAAACCCAACTCTGTATAACCGCTGTAATTTCTTTTTGTCTTTTCGTGTCTTTATGAGTAAACAATTTGCAAAATTCAGGGGCATAAATTAACAGAGAAACATTTTTATTAGCCGTTCTTCTTTCATATTCTATTGGTGCTGCAGTTAACTAATGCAAAGCCATACAACCCATTCACCAAATAATTGAGTATTAGGATCACCTGAAGTCTCTTACAGGCCATTCGCTCCATACTCTGTTTTGCAGATCGAGACCATTGACCACAAGGGAATAGAAAGGGAATGGATGGATACTGATGAGGTTGATTGCTGGACAAACCACTCGGAGTTTGTGCCAGATTGAGATACGTCTGCAACAGCACCTTGGGAACACAGGGAACCACTCTGGTTACAAGGCGTTCCCTGTTTCCTAGAGGGGAGCCCGCTCTGGGTAAATTGACTTCCCATTGAGCTGGTAACACCAGCCCTTTACACGTAATAGACAGTATCTCTTTAAAGGAATGAATATAAGAATCATGTGCTCTTAAACTTCCACTTAGTATTCTACTAAATTAAAATGATGCAGCCTTAAATGTAATCTCATAGAATTTAAATTCTGACATTATTTTGTTTAATTATTTAACCAATTATCTATTACTTTTGTAATCTGTCAAATGCTTTGAATAGAGAAAAGTGCAAACATGTCTGTTAATAGAGAAAAAATAACGTACTTTTTTTTCAAGCCAGAGAAATCTCACATTATCTTAGATTATCAAGATAGTGCCAGTTTTGCTAAATTCAAAAGGAATTCTCAAGCAAGACAAGGACTCTCTCCACTCTCTCACTTGTGTTGTCAAGACTCAGTTATGTTACAGAATACGTTCCATCCCCAAAAATATAGCTGACAGCATTTTTTAGGCAAATCCTTCATCTCTGTACCAAAGCCACTCAATTTTCATTATCTAGTATTTTAAGAGCAATTATCTTTTAATATGATTCCGAAATTATCCTCAAAGCTGAAGTAAATGTTGGCTTTGATTTCTTCATAGAGTTATTTAACTAATAGCTGTAAAGCCACAAACAAAAACCGGGGGGGGAAAGGATGCAAAAAATATTACAAAGCTATGCTTTTCCTTAGTAGTAGTTTCAATCGCCAGTACCAAAACATATTAAAATTAGGAGCTACACATAGAAACGCAATAAAATATTTCACTGGAGCTTTGTTTCTCTTATAACTCTACTTCAGTTTTTATTTTTCAAGCAATTAATTCTACAACTAACACTCCGTGATGGCTGTCATTCAGACTGCAGAAGAAGCTTATCGGGGAGTTAAAAGGATAAAATCAAGTAGTCATTCTACTAATCCCTTTACAAGGAAACAGCTTTCTGCATAAAAAGTGGAACTTATGTGGCCATTAGCAGATGCTACATCAAGCGACCAAAAATATACACATTTAAATTCTTAAGCACAATCTATGAACACTACACAGATGGTTTCCAAGAAACTGTACCTAAATTGATTACGATAAAAATGATCTGCTGCAATTGTTTCTGTCAAAAGGGAGAACAGAATTTGTCCCAATGTGTCGCTCTGCCCACTCATGCAGAGAACCCAGCTGCTGGGACAGATGTTGCTCTAAGCACTTTATTTTAGGGTCATTAAAATGGTTACAGGGGTTAGTCATTCACTGTTTTATAAATTGTGCTTACTAGCTGAGCTCAACAGATGCTGGAAAACTTCTTTGTAGTTGATCAGAAACAAAGTTTCATGTCAGATCCCATCTACCTTGTGTTTAGATGCAGAAATTAGGAACAAACGGAAGTGAAGAGTCAAACAAAGAAGTGCACACGAATTCTGAAACATTTGCTCCAGAAAGGCATCTTGACATGCTTGTATCAGTAATGCTGATGCTCTCCTCACAGCCCCCTCAGCCTGGTGACACGGAACCATCTAGAAGCTTTGCATGTGTTCATTGTACTTAAGGAGTTTGGGGTCTCATTAATATTGTGTAAATGCATTTGTAATATTGACTCAGTCTGTGTCATTGTCCTTAGCAAGGGGTCCCACAACATTTTTTAGACAATAACACAGATCTTCCTACTACGCCTGCAAGCACACTTCCTTAAAATAATTGTTTCTAAGCCTTACTGCGAATCTTATGGCACTCCCCATTAGGTGCATCAGTATTCCTATGACTCTGACCTTATTTATACTAGGATGCATTGAGATGACACTTAGCCTATCAACAAAAACCCAGGAATATCAACAGAACCCATAAGAAATGATGGGCATGAATGTGATCCTGGCAAGGGGACTGGTGTATTTAAGTCCATGGGATCCACGTGGATGGTGGTTTAAATTATCGCCATTATTGACCCTGAGGAAGCTAGGTTGCAGGACTGGTAAATAATAGTGGCAAAATTAACGATGGCCAAAGGACATCACACTCTCCTCTTAGGTAGGAGATTCAGAAATTCTGAGGGCACACATCGCTCAAGACCAAGGGTGTAGAGAGAGCTGAGATCAGAAAAGGGAAGGGGAGACACGGGGCCATTCTAGAGAGGAGCGTGATCTGAAGTGCACGGAACTTTAGGTATTGTGAGGTTAATCTGACTTTCGAGGAAGGACAGGCAGGAACTTTGGCTACTTAACAAGACTCAAGGATCCGCAGAGAGTTAAAATCAGGAAATGAAGGTGGAGAAATAAGAATTCTAGTTTTGGCATGAAGGCAAGTTAGTAGTTTTTGGAGCCCAAAGCTTGTGGGAATAATTTGAGAGCTGGGGTCTATGAGAAAAAGAACACAATTCTCCATAGATGTTTCCCATCCACAAAGACTGTGTTTGAATGTGTCAGATCAGCAGAGGGGAGAATAACGTAGCTAAGTTATTCTTAGGTACTTCCCCAAATAGGCATCTCATGATCATATAGATGGGGGCATGGGTTTCGATCTTGTTGGGCAGCTGACCCAGCTCCTAATTCCTGTGGAAAAACAAATCCAAGTATTCAGATCCAATTGTTTACCACCTCTTAAGTCTCGAGATGGCATACCTTCCCCCAGAATACATATTATATTGGAATGAGGTTGTCACTGTCCAAGGGATTTTTCTTAACCTTGCACATGATCTCAGCTAGCCTTTACTGCTGTCTTATTCATATTTCTCAGCAATACATTTATTTTTTAAGGTTTTACTTAACTTTCAGTTGGTTAACATGCAATATAATATTAGTTTCAGGTGTGCAATATAATGATTCAACACTTCCTTACATCACCTGCTGCTCGGCGCCAGCGCCTCCTTCATCCCCATCATATTTCACTCATCCTCCCACTCACCTCCCCTCTGGTGACCATCGGTTTGTCCTCTATGGTTAAGAGTCTATTTCTTGGTTTGCCTCTCTCTCTCTCTCTTTCTCCCTTTGCTCATTTGTTTTATTTCTTAATTCCCACATATGAGTAAAATCATATGGCATTTTTCTTTCTCTGACTTATTTCATTTAGCATAATACTCTCTAGTTCCATCCATGTCACTGCAAATGGCAAGATTTTATGCTTTTTATGGCTGGGTTCCATCATATATATGCATAACACGTCTTTGTCCATTCACCAGGAGAAGGCACTTGAGCTATTTACATATTTAGACTCTATAGGCAATTTATTATAAACAGTACATGATGGAGTTGGTAAAACATGTAGTTGAAGTCTTCCTTTTATACATATACTTTCTACCCCCATATAAAGATTCACATTTTTCCAATTTGTAAACACACTGTGAGGGATTTCATTATATTAATTTATTTAATATATAGTAATTATATGTTATAATTTATTTAACATATAATAATTTAATAAATATAATTTATTATGTTTATATTATGTTTATATTAAATAAACTTAATTTACAAGAGGAAAATGCTAGCAAAAAGAATTCCAAAAATACAGTATCAACAATGTCTTTGTTATTGGGACATTGAGGAAACTGTTTTGTATTTGCTTATTTTAAAGAATTGCTTTGGTGCATTATAATCATGTTGAATCAGAGTCTCCACACAGTTGATTTGGTTCTTCACAGTTTACATTACACCTTCATATATATTAAATTGCAATACTTGCATCAGATTTTTAAAATAAATTTGGAGGTGGGAAGATGTAAAAATCCTTAATAATAGTATTTTTTTTAATATTCTCTAAATAATTGGTCTCTGGTATTTTTGGGGAATACAGGACTGAATTTAGACTCTTCCATCTTGAGTTTTCTTTATACAGTAAGGAAGCTGGAGTCACTAAGGAGTAGTTCAGTCTTGTATTGAGCAAGACCATATTATTATGGTCTTTAGAAGATGCAACTTTCGGGGCGCCTGGGTGGCTCAGTTGGTTAAGCGACTACCTCCGGCTTAGGTCATGATCCCGGAGATCCGGGATTGAGCCCCGCATCGGGCTGCCTGCTCGGCGGGAAGCCTGCCTCTCCCTCTCTCACTCCCGCTGCTTGTGTTCCCTCTCTGGCTGTGTTTCTCTCTGTCAAACAAACAAAAAAAAAAAAAAAAAAAAGATGCAACTTTCATAAGATGAAATATCTCAAGTAAACCTGTGGACAGGGGACATATGTTGAGCTTTTTAATGAATATTTATAAAGTGACATAAAGAATTTATGGAAATAAACCATTAGTGAGATTAGAATCTGTGATCAATATCATGTCATAGAATTCTCAGCTCCCATTCATAACTTCTTTAGAAGTAGTCATTCTTCCCCTAAGCACCAGTTCAGCTGGGTAGGTAATGTGCATATGGCATGTATGCATGCCCCATCTCCACCGAATTCTAAATCCTCTGACGGCAGTCACTGAACTTTACTTCTCTCTGTAACTGCTATGGATACATGAGCACAGTTTGTCTTACCCAGTAGGTGCTCAAACAATGATGAGAGAATGGTAATCAAAAGGGATAATTGCAGCTTTTACTTTGAAGGAAATGATTGGACTACGATGAAGAAGATCAAGCCAACAATTTGACACAGAGAGATAACATACGGCAATGAAGTTTAGCCTACAGGTATGACCCATACTCCAGGAAATATGGTGGCATAAGGGCATATGTTCAGACTATCATGCTTGGAAACTATACAAGACAAACCTAGAAAAGTATGCAGTCGAGTTTATCAGGCAGTGTGCTATATGAAGTATTTCTAAAACACAAGTTCTCAAAAAAAAAAA